>JAQNBH010000001.1:22457215-23002215 GCA_028752905.1 Cladorhizidae sp. MBARI D1340-BT2
CATGGGCCTTTGCTTCGCTTCGGGTCGCTTCAAGCAGTTTGCCATATCTGCCTAGTGGGCATCACACTCGCTTCAAACCTTTTGAAATTGAACTTTCACACATAATTACGAACCCCACCCATTAATTAATGAGCTTCAATCTCTAAATGACATACACAAACACTCACTAACACATCCTCTGTCAGTGACTTCATTTCCCCTCATTCCATGCACAAACATTCACTAACACTAGTCACATCCTCTGTCAAAGTGACTTCATTTCCCCTCCATTCCATGCACAAACATTCACTAACACTAGTCACATCCTCTGTCAAAGTGACTTCATTTCCCCTCCATTCCATACACAAACATTCACTAACACTAGTCACATCTCTGTCAAGTGACTTCATTTCCCCTCCATTCCATACACAAACATTCACTAACACTAGTCACATCCTCTGTCAAAGTGACTTCATTTCCCCTCCATTCCATACACAAACATTCACTAACACTAGTCACATCCTCTGTCAAAGTGACTTCATTTCCCCCTCCATTCCATACACAAACATTCACTAGTCACATCCTCTGTCAAAGTGACTTCATTTCCCCTCCATTCCATGCACAAACATTCACTAACACTAGTCACATCCTCTGTCAAAGTGACTTCATTTCCCCTCCATTCCATGCACAAACATTCACTAACACTAGTCACATCCTCTGTCAAAGTTACTTCATTTCCCCTCCATTCCATACACAAACACTCACTAACACTAGTCACATCCTCTGTGAAAGTGACTTCATTTCCCATCCATTCCATGCACAAACATTCACTAGCACTAGTCACATCCTCTGTCAAAGTGACTTCATTTCCCCTCCACTTTATTTTTTGTGGAAACAAATAAAAGCACACCAACATGTGTCGATCGACTAGTCGCAACCGATAGAAATCGAGGGTCTACTAAAGCGAAGTGATGCGACTTCATGTTCACAACATCACAAAATTGACGTGCCATGTCACTAGTAAGAGTGGCATACCGTCCATTAGTCTAAGCAGATGGCTGTCAGTGAAGAAGTGGCTCAGTGTTTTCAAGACTAGCATTGCATGTAGGAGTCACTCTTCACCTTATTGTCATGTTTATCTGGATTAACCAAACTTCTTCGGCTGATCTGCACTTCTTCCAGATCTCCACTTACCTCGATAAACTATCCCAGAACCCACCCTCCCTACTCTGCTAGGCACCCAACAGCATGCACCTACATAAACGCCACTCGGATATTAACATCACTGTGGAAGTGTGGATGATAATTGCACATGCCACACCCCACTAATATTTTTAACATCAGGGCATCGAGTTTAAGGAATGAAGAGCCTTTTTGCATGTACGGACGTCACACAGAAGCTGTGAGTGTGTCCTTTGAGGAAGAAAAGAGCACAGCATACCTGCTGTGATGTATATGACATGCCCACTCTACATTAACACTCATAGCTGTATATTTTTTCTACACAGAATATCAAGAAGCATCTAAACCTTGACCCCAATGCATAATAGAGGCGTGATAAAAACCACGATGTCCTACCTGTGATTGGTTGCTCGGATTCGTCCCAATCTCCCTCGGGAATACCTTCCATGCCAACCACATTGGCATCTATGTTGTCCCTACCCGAGATGGCAAGGGGCACTTGAAGGATCTCAATGTTGTGAACCTGATAGAAAGCCGGGAGAGAGAGTGAGAGAGAAAAGGGGAAGAAAAAAGGGGGGAAAAGTTTGTCAGTAATTTTGTAATTTGGAGTTAGTATCTAAAGAATCAAATTACGTAAGCCTGCATTCTTAGGCCTTTCAGAGTTGTGATATATTATTGAATGGCGACCCTTTTCGCCCTCAAAATAGACAAGCCAGTTATGCTTTGCGTAACACTCATTGATAAGAGAGCATGCTGCCTTAAGTATTCAGTTTTGCTTCCGCGTAGTCGGCATCGAACTAGGTTACGGGCACATTTCATACGAATGTCGGTGACTACAGACACATTTCATATGAATCTCGTTGGTTACGGGTGCATTTCATATGAATGTCATTGGTCACTGGCACATTTCATATGAATGTCGGTGGCTACGGACACATTTCATATGAATCTCGTTGGTTACGGGTGCATTTCATATGAATGTCATTGGTCACGGGCACACTTGATATGAATGTCGTGGTTTACGGGCACATTTTATATGAATGCGCATTGGTTACGGGTCGTTGGCTATGGACACATTTCATATGAATCTCGTTGGTTTCGGGTGCCATTTCATGAATGTCATTGGTTACTGGCACATTTCATATGAATCTCATTGGTTACGGGCATATTTCATATGAATGTCATTGGTTACGGGCATAATGTCATTGGCTATGGACACATTGCATATGAATCTCGTAGGTTATGGGGTCATTGGTTATGGGTACATTTCAAAATGAATGTCAAAGGACTTTGTAACCAAGAATCGTGCATGCCTCTGGTAAGCCTCTCACACATCAAACGATTATTCTCACACTCGTAGGACCCATTGCACAATTCCCATGCCTACAAGCCTTGTCCAGTTAGTAGCTGCTGGTAAAAGGAAAATTCCCAACAATGCTTCGGGTGTGTCTCTGTTTTCGTCATGTATCACTGGGAGAGGACATAAGCCTAAAAAGCGTACAAGGAGATTCACACAATAAGGGAAGAGATCTCGGAAGCGGCGCCTGAGAGGACTCGTGGCCTGTGTCACATGTGTCCTGGAAAAACAAGCACAGCAGTGGGCAATTAGTGTGTGGAACGAGTGGATTTTTCTCTTCTTCTCCATATGCATTCATGGAGGTGGCTGATGCTTTCTCTCAGTGGTTAGGGAGCGAGTCCCATCTCCTATCCAAAGTTTAACCTTGGCAGCTGCATGAGCACCATGCAAAATATGATTTCACGTATTCAATTCACATACTTTTCTTTGTGAAAAAAGATCCTGTAAAAAAACCATGGGGGACTACTGGTCAAAATCAGATTAAAAAATTCTTTCTTTTTAATACAGTATCACCTCAGCTTCAGGAAGGCAAGTACTTACCAACTACCTTGTGGGTAAGGGATTAATGAGGTTCATTATAACAGGCCATGAACAATTAACCCAAGGTTGACTTACTAATGCTGAAGCTTAGTTAGGGGTCCTTCACAATTATCAACATTTTCACAAGTGTACAAAACGTATGCTGAAGCTTAGTTAGGGGTCCTTCACAATTATCAACATTTTCACAAGTGTACAAAACGTATGCTGAAGCTTAGTTAGGGGTCCTTCACAATTATCAACATTTTCACAAGTGTACAAAACGTACGTTAGGGGGGAAGGGGTAAAGACCTGCCATACGTACGCTCTCTATAAATAAATAAAAGACATTAAATTTTAATAACAACTAAAAAAAATCTAACCAGAGACTCCCAATCTTGCCAGTGTCGAATGCTCTACCAAAGCACGCCCTAATTTTGGACTGACCGACCAACTGAGCTAGAGAGCTGCCTCCCATCGCTGCTAAAGATGAACATCTCGGACTGGACAATGTCGCGCATGCGTACTCTTCACCAAGTATCAACATTAGCGATACTTTACCTGCTCAGAATCTCTTGACCGAATGGCAGCTAGCTCACAGCATTTCCAAATGGTCATTGCCTTTGTAAAGGAGAGGCCATCTGCAGTGCACAAAAAGGCTTCAAGTTTGTACCACAATTTTGTGAATGCTTTTGTGTTCGTACACGAGGACATGAAGTGTGGAGATGCCGTGTCTGATGGACAAGCTCTTTGGAATCGAGTGAAATCAGGTGATCCAGACCAACTTGCAGTTTTTGAAGAAGCACAGTCTAAAATGGAGAGAGTGAAGAGGAAGAAGCCGATAAGTATGCTGGATTTCCTCTCTAAGGTAAGTCTAATACTTCATCACCTGAAACTGTGTTAAACTGGTGGAAAATGCTTTGTCAACTGTGCTATGTGTATGTGTGTATGTATTTTAGGCAGGCTAAGCCCATGTGCTAAGGCTGAAAGTGTGGTTGGTCTTCATACTTTCAACATGTTTTCTTGACTTCCTTCAGGCTACACCTGCTGCATCTGCGCAGACTGAGATTGTTTCGCGTCCTGCTACTAGTCATGTGGAAGTTGAAGAACCAAAAGAGACTCCTGCTATAGCTTTGGCCAGTAGTGATCCACAATTCTTCATATCTGATAGCCAGGTGAATGCAGCGACATTCTTGTGTCAGAAACTCAAGATCCTTCAGGCCATCTACTGGAAACAATTTGTTGACTTTGCATTGATTTTGAAAAAATATCAACATTTTCTTATACACTTTGGGGTGGGGGGGTGGGGGGGGGGGGGGGGGGGGGGGGGGGGGGGGTCATGAAAAAGTGTACTTTTTGTATGCTTGTGAAAATGTTGATAATTGTGAAGGACCCCTTACTTTGAAGCCGTTTTAAATCACTCACTGAAAGTAGCCCACTTTGTGTTGTTACTATCAATTATCCAAACAAGATCCACATGTATGCTGTGCGGAAACGTCTGGGAAGCTGTCCTAGCAAGCTTAATTATCTAGGCCTGTTGTTATCCAGTAGACTAGTGAAACAAAAGCTATCCTTGAGAGTTCCCTTTGGTATTATCTAGCCGTACCTAGCTCTTGTGCTGGATGGTCATGCTAGAACAACAACAAACAGAGCACATGATGCTCATGCTAGAACAACAAAAAACAGAGTACAGGGTGATCATGCTAGAACAACAACAAACAAAGCACAGGATGCTCATGCTAGAACAACAAAAAACAGAGCACAGGATGCTCATGCTAGAACAACAAAAAAACAGAGCACAGGATGCTTATGCTAGAACAACAACAACAAACAGAGCACAGGATGCTCATGCTAGAACAACAACAACAAACAGAGCACCGGATGCTCATGCTAGAACAACAACAAACAGAGCACAGGATGCTCATGCTAGAACAACAACAAACAGAGCACAGGATGGTCATGCTAGAACAACAACAAACAAAGCACAGGATGCTCATGCTAGAACAACAAACAAAGCACAGGATGGTCATGCTAGAACAACAAACAGAGCACAGGATGCTCATGCTAGAACAACAAACAAAGCACAGGATGCTCATGCTAGAACAACAAACAGAGCACAGGATGGTCATCCTAGAACAACAACAAACAAAGCACAGGATGCTCATGCTAGAACAACAAACAAAGCACAGGATGGTCATGCTAGAACAACAAACAGAGCACAGGATGCTCATGCTAGAACAACAAACAAAGCACAGGATGCTCATGCTAGAACAACAAACAGAGCACAGGATGGTCATGCTAGAACAACAAACAAAGAACAGGATACTCATGCTAGAACAACAAACAGAGCACAGGATGCTCATGCTAGAACAACAACAAACAGAGCACATGATGCTCATGCTAGAACAACAAACAGAGCACAGGATGGTCATGCTAGAACAACAAACAAAGAACAGGATGCTCATGCTAGAACAACAAACAGAGCACAGGATGCTCATGCTAGAACAACAACAAACAGAGCACAGGATGCTCATGCTAGAACAACAAACAAAGAACAGGATGCTCATGCTAGAACAACAAACAGAGCACAGGATGGTCATGCTAGAACAACAAACAAAGAACAGGATGCTCATGCTAGAACAACAAACAGAGCACAGGATGCTCATGCTAGAACAACAAACAGAGCACAGGATGGTCATGCTAGAACAACAACAAACAGAGCACAGGATGCTCATGCTAGAACAACAAACAGAGCACAGGAGATGGTCATGCTAGAACAACAACCAACAGAGCACAGGATCCTCATGCTAGAACAACAACAAACAGAGCACAGGATGCTCATCCTAGAACAACAACAAACAGAGCACAGGATGCTCATGCTAGAACAACAAACAAAGCACAGGATGCTCATGCTAGAACAACAAACAAAGAACAGGATCCTCATGCTATAACAACAACAACAGAGCACAGGATGCTCATGCTAGAACAACAACAACAGAGCACAGGATGCTCATGCTAGAACAACAACAAACAAATCACATAGCTTGGAGGCCCCAAACAAAGCTAGTTACTAATCAGTGTAA
This sequence comes from Cladorhizidae sp. MBARI D1340-BT2, assembly GCA_028752905.1. Classification (NCBI taxonomy): domain Eukaryota; kingdom Metazoa; phylum Porifera; class Demospongiae; order Poecilosclerida; family Cladorhizidae; species Cladorhizidae sp. MBARI D1340-BT2. The sequence continues at coordinate 22,463,333 of JAQNBH010000001.1, forward strand.
AGCCTGGTTCACACAAGACTAGACGTCAAAGCAGTGTGATGCATTGCAAACTTTACGCTTGAATAGAACTCTCGGTCCATTCGATCAGTTGGGTTGTGTTCACAATAGACATTTTGATGCACTGCATAGCACCGCTTATCTACTATGAACCAGCCTCAAGACAGCAGCTGCTAAGACTACAGCTGCTTCAAGTAGCTACAGGTCTAGCCACCACAAGGAACTCTGGAGCTGTATGTACTGTTAGGTAGTTCCCAAGTGCATGGATAGTCCTAGAGATATTGTGATAACATGGGAAGTGGATAATGGAGTTTCTGTAACGTTTAATTTGTTCCCCCCTTATTGAAAGTTTTGTTCCCACCCTAGCCCTAGCCCTAACCCCCAGCCCTAGCCCTTTATTTTTCAAGAGGGAACTTTTTTTTCAAGTAAAAAGTTCCAGGGGGAACATATGGGGGAACATATTTTTTAAAGAAAAAGTTCCAGGGGGAACCAAATATGGGGGAACCAAATTTGTCATGACAAGGCTCTACTGTAGTAAGTAAGGGTCATAACTTTCTGTGCATTCCTGTGTGCAGATAACTGCAGCACTCCCCCTAACTCTGCAGACATCTTGTCTTTTCTTTTTCCCTTCAATGTCATTTGAGAGTTCTTTTCAGACTTTATTTTCGTTGCAAGACATGATGATTAGAAGAGGTGATTTTTGGGTTTTTAATTAGTTGAGGTTGCCAGGTGGCCAGTAAACTAATTATTAACCAAGTATACTTGCAGCCAAGTGATTTGATAAACCACTCCACAAATTAGAGCTCTTAGTTACTCAGCACCTTGGAGATCGGCTTGCCACAAAATAGTGAGCGCAGTTTTTAGCGACCTTGATGTTGCTGGAAGTGTCAGCTAAGAATGTACTTGTAGAGACTATCATTTGCAAGCAACACAGAATATATCAAAATTACTAGCACAGAGGCAAGAGGGAGAAAGTTATGGTAGCAAATTTATTACAATTGTTTTGTGGGTTGGTTTTTTAAATTAATTTTGTATTTAAGTAGTCCACCCTCCTCCTGAACAAACAGTCCACCCTCCCCCTGAAACAAACATTCCACCCTCCCCCTGAAACAGACAGTCCACCCTCCCCCTGAAACAAACAGTCCACCCTCCCCCTGAAACAAACATTCCACCCTCCCCCTGAAACCCTCCCCCTGAAACAGACATTCCACCCTCCCCCTGAAACAAACAGTCGACCCTCCCACTGAAACAAACATTCCACCCTCCCCCTGAAACAAACATTCCACTCAGTCTGTTCCCAAGCATGTGCATGCAAATGAGGCTTGGCTAATGAGACTTACTTAATTCCAGTAATTAAAGAAATACAGTAGTTTCTGGAGGCATCATCAAAGTATAATAACTTACTTTAGAGCTGTGTTCAGCTAAACTTGGAGCAGAGGAGAGCATTCTATCACAGACTCGACATCTAAAGTGAACGACTTTCTGGTGTGTCAGCACACTTTTAAAACGCCGGTTACAGTACCTTCAAGGGAAAGACATGATACGTCATGAAATTATATTGCTTATCTATGGCATAACACTGCCATTACCATCACGATACATTAATATTGTAATGGTCAATACCTAATTTTAATAATTATTGTAAAGATCAATACCTAATTCAGCTAGGTTTAGCACCCTGGCGATGAGGGTTAGGGCCAGGCGGTGGCTAGGGTTAGGGCGGTGGCTAGGGCTAGGGCAGTGGCTAGGGCTAGGGTGGTGGCTACGGTTAGGGCGGTGGCTAGGGTTAGGGCGGTGGCTAGGGTTAGGGCGGTGGCTAGGGTTAGGGCGGTGGCTAGGGTTAGGGCGGTGGCTAGGGTTAGGGCGGTGGCTAGGGTTAGGGCAGTGGCTAGGGCTTAGGGCAGTGGCTAGGGTTAGGGCAGTGGCTAGGGTTAGGGCAGTGGCTAGGGTTAGGGCAGTGGCTAGGGTTAGGGCAGTGGCTAGGGTTAGGGTTAGGGCAGTGGCTAGGGTTAGGGCAGTGGCTAGGGTTAGGGCAGTGGCTAGGGTTAGGGCAGTGGCTAGGGTTAGGGCAGTGGCTAGGGTTAGGGCAGTGGCTGGCAGTGGCTAGGGTTAGGGCAGTGGCTAGGGCCAGGGCAGTGGCTAGGGTTAGGGCAGTGGCTAGGGCCAGGGCAGTGGCTAGCGTCAAGGGACGTACATAGTGGCCTACCAAAGGACAATGCAATTCCTACTTTCCAACCCCCCTCACTGGTCATTACGAATGGTCATTACGAAATTGGATTACCGTTATATTCCTCGCTCTGTAACTATCCTGAAAATGGACAACAAGAAATTGCTATCAGGCCGCTCAGCCCCTCTTAATAGGCTTAGCTACAAAATACTTACCAACAGCACTCTTTTTCCTTCCTATTCTTTCTTCCCATATTACTGACCCAAGCCTACGAAGACCTCTCGGCTTTAGCCTCCTATTCTGGGGCTTTCCCAGGTGGATTCCCTGGGAAACATTGTGCTAATGCACTACTTACAAAAAGCGGACGTCAAAACCACAACAAGGTACAAATATTAGCTAAAACTCATTTCGGCAGCTTCTTAGCATCCTAGCTTTCAATGCTCATTCAGGGATTTCACCGGGTAGATTCCCCTAGGAACAACGTGCTACCAATGCACTCTCTTCAAAATGGCGGACGCTAAAAACAACAACCAGGGACAAAATATCAGCTTTGCCAGCTTCTTCCTAGTTTCGACAGATTTTAGCTAAGAACCCCCTTCCAAAGTAATGCATCAAGCCCCAAACCCTTGAAATTCAAGATTTTTTTTTGTTGGTGAGGGGTGAAACTTAAAAAGTGAATAAAGGACTACAGGTACCAAATTGCCTTGGAAAGGGTTGAAATGTGACAAACCAACAATAGAGACAAACAATAGATCCATTAGCTGGTCTGTTCAGCCAGAAAAGCACCCAATTTTCTCAGGATAGTAAGTGTGGTCGGAGTGTCTCTGAACACCAGCATAGGAAGGTCCAAGTGCGCATCTCTAATGTTAGCAAAGCGGCTCTGGCTTCCTTTTCTGTTTTTGGCATGTGTGCAAAGATTGGTCACTCCCTCTCTGCCTTTCCAGGACACACGAAGAGTACACAATCTTTAGGGTTCGCTGGTGTTTTAAGACCCGTCGTACTGTGGCAAGCAACATACTTATTAAGCATAACTAGGTGTGAGACTTTCTTAGGCATATTCAGGCTTAGCTATAATATAGCTACTGCATATATTTATTCATGGCTGGTCCAAACCTCTTGTGTTAATTGAATCCATAACCACAACATAGCTGTGCTCATGAGAATTGTTTGGCAATGAGTAATACTGCACCCCATGAAGCTGGGCCCAGGTATCCACCACATCATCACTTGTCTAAGTATGTCCTTCATGACATGCTATATATATGTTTTTATCTGTTGAAGTATGTTATACATATTCGTGACCTGAAGTTTGGTAGCTATGCAGAGCTATCTCGTTTTGTGTGCTTTCTTTCCCTAACTTAAGTGCATGCTACTATGTGTGTTTGTGTGTGCATGTGTGTGTGTGTTTTGTGTGTGTGTGCGTGTGTGTGTTTCTTCTGTTAGTTCCAGTGATATTTGCAATGCCATCCAGAGGTATAATTGCAGACTTCATTTTAGTAGAGGTTGTTATTGTAAATTAATAGACCATTTGCTATATAAGCATGCTCAACTTCAAAACAATCTATACACTATGCAGGAGTGCCAGCATGTGTGTACAAATGTTGGACATGTGTGTAGAGGAATCTACACTATGCAGGAGTGCCAGCATGTTGGTACATATGTTGGACATGTGTGTAGATTACTATGCAGGAGTGCCAGCATGTGGGTACATATGTTGGACATGTGTGTAGATTACTATGCAGGAGTGCCAGCATGTGGGTACAAATGTTGGACATGTATGTAGAGGAACCTATACTATGCAGGAGTGCCAGCATGTAGGTACAGATGTTGGACATGTTCATAGAAGAGTCTATACACTATGCAGGAGTGCCAGCATGTGTATACAAATGTTGGACATGTATGTAGAGGAATCTATACAGTAACACTATGCAGGAGTGCCAGCATGTGGGTACAGATGTTGGACATGTTCATAGAAGAGTCTATACACTATGCAGGAGTGCAAGCATGTGTGTACACATGCATAGGAATCAAAGACAACAACATACAATGGGACTCAAGCATGGTAATACCAGCAATGACTCCTTTAATGCATTTGTTTACCAGCAAGTGTTGTGCTGTACTAATATCACACGGGTACGAAGTGGGTAAATTGTTGTCCGCTGCTATCTCTCTATGTTTGTCTGAACAAAAGATTCATTGACTTTGACCTCTATTATAATCTAACATGTGAAAGCAGAGGAGGGGGGGGGGGGAACACTTAGGACATCTTCGCGACATTTAGCTGTGTCATAATAGCCGAATAGTCACTCAATACACAGCTGGCATGCAGAACTCTTGCCTACTTCATAAATTTGTGTGTATGTATGTCCATGGTCATGTTGATCCTGCAGCTACGGTTTATGTCAGTTGCTGCTCTGTAAATTAAGTTGGAATTCATGACTTACTTAGCAGTGATGACTCTTCAATATTTGTGAGATAGCAATACCATAATTATTGACAGTCAAGCCATCTGTAATTCTATATTTGTATTTATCAGGACCAACCTTATGATCACTTATCTCAAGAGTCCATTGGTGCATTCTTGTGTGGTTTACCTTATTCCATGCAGTTGTGGCCAGTTTTACATCGGTGAGTCTGTGAGGAGACAGGAGATGTGGTTTAAGGAACATAAGGATGAACCACAACCCAAATGCATGGGAAGAGGCAGCCATCGTAGATAAAACAAGAAGGAAGAAAGAACTGGTTCTGAAGGAGGCAACCCAAAGAACCAATGCAGGTGTGGGCTAGGAACTGCCTAGATTCTGGGTTGCTACTATAATTATATCAAGGCATACAACATTAAACCACGTCCTTGACATAAATATATTTCATTTCTAACTTACTTACTGACTTATTTATTTTCTTGCTTACTTTCTTGCTTACTTACATAATTACTTACTTAATTACTTACATACTTACTTACCTACTTCCTTACCTACCTACTTACTTGCTTACTTACTTACTACTTACTTACTTACTTACTAGTATTTATTTTCGATGTTATTGAGTAGGAATGGGGGAAAAAACACCAGAACACTGACATAAATATCAAGAAGCAAATTACACTAGATATCTGCCAGAACACTCGTGCAAACAACAACAACACATATATATAGAATTTTTTTGGTGAGCAATGGCAACTTAAACATGTTATTCCAGGCAGAGCTGCCACCTGCTGATATGCCTCCCATTGGTCTGGATGATAGTTCCACTGGCAGTGTGCAAATTGGGAACAGAGTGGCGGCAATAAGAAGGTACATAAGTCGAAATAAAATTTATACTGGACAGGAGATGAGCCTTTTAAGTAGAGCATGTGTTGCTAAATGCACCAGAGGCAGTTTATCCTTTCCTCTCCCACATAAATTCATCTAGGTATGATAGTGATTGGTGCGGTGAAATTGCTTCATCCTTTTGAATTTTATCTTGGCCTGCATATGTTTACTTCTTCTACATCCATCTCAGCGAGTATTGCATCTTACAAGTATTACTTGCCCTATTCTAATATAATCCAACATTCTGCATATGCACACTGGTTGTCGTAGCCACAACCTCTGTATACAGAATGATTCACTCTTTTGTCTGTGTGTACAGCAATTCAAGGCTGAGCTGCCCACCTGCCAATATTCCATCCATTGGTGGTCGGGATGATATTCCACTGATAGTATAATTGGGAGCAGAGTAGCTGCACCTTGCTTATCCACTACCTCCATGTCACCTATGTAATAACAGTGTAACACATACGTATATAATATACCGGTATAAAAACAAACATAGTGTGTAGTTGTGTAGTGGCAAATTACATTTAGAGAGACCCAGAGCTGGTGTGTATTGGGCCAGTGTTTGGATTTTATCCAGCTTTTTGACCCTTAAATTTTCTGTTTGGATTTTATCAATAAATGTTTGGATTTTTCATCATTAGAAAATTCTTTGACATTTCATGCATATCAGACCATGTGCAGCCTATAATATATTTCAAAAACACCCTCTAGGAATTTCTAACTTTTATCAATGTTCCTCAAAAATGCTATGAATTTAAACCGAACACTGAACTATTAAAGACATGTGTAAATGCTATGAACATACTTTAGTATGTTATTTCTCATAAAATTGTTGTTTGGATTTTGTTTGGATTTTTTGTTGCCAAAAAATTTGGGTGAGTAATTTGGCAAAAAATTATGGCAACACCGTCACTATCCATTATTCCAAACACTCGAACCTCCTCTGTTGGTGGATGCCCTCTATTATGTTGTTGTATATACGAGAAGGAACTTGTTTAAAAATCACGAGTGCATAATTTCATGATTGAGTTTGTGGATAAATGAGACTCATCAATCTGCATGATCACACCTGGGCTACCGGTGGGTGGATTAAACCAGTGGAGCATAAGATACTAATAATAGTATGAAACTATGTTTGGTGTAACCTCCCACAGCCTACACATTGATGCACTTACATTCATGTGCACTATCAATCACTGCGTAATTTCGTGCATATATGAGCATGACCCAATCCTGTACAAGCACTTACATACTAAATAATAGTCCATGCACGTGCCACGAGGAATAAGTTTGATGTTGGCATTGTGGACATTTGAACAGTGTCCTATCCAACACGCTTATTTTCTTCACATCCAACATCGGTGCATTGCAGCTAGAGACGCATAACAAATTTGTAATTTTCCCATTGTGAAGATTCCATATGAATATTCCCAGATACACAAGTCATAGTGCTTGCCAGAAATATCTATATCTTACCACTCAAGTAAGTTGACTCTTACTCTCAAACACTGCTGGAGCAAGTATTCCTGAGGCTGGATCGATACAAGAAGAAGGATCACACTGATCCCCTATGTTGTCACTGTTGCTCCCAAACCCCACTGGGAAAATAGATCCAAGTGTTCCAGAAGCTGAATTCATTCAAGAAGAAGGACCAAGCTGATTATTGAGCATTCGTTCTGGCCATGCATTTTGGAGCTTTCTAAAAAATTGCCATGTTCAAAAAAACAATTCCCACATGCAAATATGTTGTGCAAAATTTTAGGTAGATTTGAAGTATCGTTCTTCAGTTGATCCATTGTAATAAGATCCACTGTAATAATAATAATAATAATAATAATAATAATAATAATAATAATAATAATAATAATAATAATAATAATAATAATAATAATAATAATAATAATAATAATAATAATAATAATAATAATAATAATAATAATAATAATAATAATAATAATAATAATAATAATAATAATAATAATAATAATAATAATAATAATAATAATAATAATAATAATAATAATAATAATAATAATAATAATAATAATAATAATAATAATAATAATAATAATAATAATAATAATAATAATAATAATAATAATAATAATAATAATAATAATAATAATAATAATAATAATAATAATAATAATAATAATAATAATAATAATAATAATAATAATAATAATAATAATAATAATAATAATAATAATAATAATAATAAACAATTATTATTGTATTATTATTCATCAGAAAGAATGAGATTCAGTATCAGGGGAAATTGTGTTTGTCTGTTGCTTTGGAACTTGAGGTTACCAAGTCTGAGTGAAATCATTCACTACTTTTCCCCCTCCTCCTATATATATACCGTTTTTTCCTTTAAAGGGAAAAGAAAGTTAGAGCAGCTGGTCACTAAGAAAGTCAAAAAAAAAATTGCAGAAGGGGTTGGCACAACTGCCAATTCATCTTCAGGTTCAGCTACCTAGTCAGAGTTTTCTTCTTCTGATCCTGATGATAGGTAGGTATCAGAGCTTTCTTCGTGGGGTGGGGTGGTCATGTCTCTACTATAAGTAGGCAGGTGCCTCATTGATTTCTACAGCTGAACTACCAGAAAAGGCACTGACGCAGAACAACACCATACCCTAAAAGGATGTGGTCTTACAATAGTTTCTATCTCCCTGTAGACTGCAATTTAAATGTAATATTTTTACAGGGTGTTATAAAATAGAGATTCTATGAGCGGACTTTGACCTAGAAATAAAAAGGTACTGTGTGTCTGTAAATGTGTTAGTATATTGGTACTTAACTCAAGGTATATATCCATTTTGATACGTGTTTGAATCATTGAATTACTCCCCTTCCTCAGTGTTCAAGGTTCCCAGTTCCATATTTGATGTATCTATTATAATAGTTGTGTGTTTATGTCACACCAGCCTGAATGCACTCATCCCATCTAGTTTCAGATGAAGGCTAGCTGAAATGGCTCATCATTCATGCTTGGCTAGAGTCTTTAGCCAAAACATCGAGAAACAAATTATTATGTGATCATTGACCAAGTTATTACATGTGTATATATATATATATATAATATACATGTTTATTTGGGCCATTAACAGATATTTCCACAACTCTCAATGTGGCAACTAACAGCACACTTCTTCACTAATCTAGACCATGCCTATTAAGATTGCCAACAATGGCAACAAGACCCCTCATATCTTAATTATATCCTTCACTTTGACAACCAGGTAGTATCACTGAGCATTATTCCAAAGGAAATAATGCCTTCTACTAAGCACACAGCTTGCTTAAAAGTGGTGAAGGTTACTACTCTGTCATCAAGCAAACATGGATGGGATAGTGAAGACCATCATTTGGACCAATATGATTTGGCCTTCATCATGGTGGTATTGAAACAACACAAGAGGCAAGATGCATAAATAGACCAGCTAACCCATTAAAAAAAGACAGGTTTAAATATTCATGCAATTGTTCATTGCTGCAATGAAGAAATACTACAACAGATGATGATGGCATGGTTTTATATAATGATTTGTGCCTTCATTTCAATAGCACTTTGAAGCATATGTCAAAATGTCGGTCATACAACAATGGTTTAAGGTGGTAAAGAAGGGAAATGTTTAACAACCCCCAACTACTTCTATCAAACCAGCTTGTCTCCTGAACAATGTCTGCAAATGTTTTTGTGGGGGATTATCTAACTATTAGCCACACACCACATACCAACATTATAGACAAGTTGTTAATCAGAGTTTCCCTCTCTGGTTCTCTCCCTGGTTCTTTCCCTGGTTATTTCCCTGGTTATTTCCCTGGTTCTTTCCCTGGTCCAACTTCCTCTTTTTTTTTGGTATCTTGACCCAATAGGATGAACACAACTGTGGTTGAGTGGCAGCCCTGACTGGACTTATAACAGGTGTACCACCACAGAAATGTAAACCTGTATGTATAGGATAAAGAGTGGGTTATGCGCCTATGTAACGTACGAGTTTGCGGTTACCCCGAGGCGAAGCCGAGTGATGTAACCGCAAACGAGTAGGTTACACTGGCGCATAACCCGCGAGTGGAGTATAGGCTATCTTACTTATACTACATTGCTAATGCACTAAACTACATAGCAACTAGAAATGGAAGAAAAGTGTAGGTTATATGCTTATGTAACCTATAGTTATTAATCAATCAAATTAGCCACAGATCATGTGATGTAGTATAAGGCACATGTATGTTGGGGGTTGTCAGGAAGAATACTATTCCTCTCATCTGCTTATGAGGAAAACTGACTGCAAGTCTTTCTCCATTCACTCACAAGGACATCAACACACAAATCCTACTTGGACATGAAAGAATGTGCATGCACAATTGGAAAAGACATGGTAGTGCTGGAGTGACCCAACCCATTGCCTCAACATAAGTAAACTGTGAGTAGTGTTTGAGAGCTTCTGGGTTTTAGCAGGCTTGCATGAGACTGCCATAGAATTAGGTCCTGATCTGTGTGTTACCTACCAATATTCCATGATTTCATTGGTCGTAATAGCATTGTGTCATCCTTTGGAGACAGGGAGAAGAAAAGACTACATTAAAAAATTGAGTATATATATACTTAGGACAAAACACATCACATATCGGAGTTTTATGTTTTAGCGGTTATCAGAGTTCACAGAACACTAGTTGGAGCTAGTCTTGACTCTGGCACTGAAGATTATCCTGTGTGCACCTTCTATTCATTAGAACTTTTTCATTTTAATAAGTGTGTATGCCTTAGAGGTGTTGAATTGTGACACATGGAGGGGGAGGGGCATTCTATTTGATGTTGTCTTTTTGCTGTTGTTGCTGTTTTTTTGTGTTTTGTTTTGTACATAATATATATATATATATATGTATATAAATGTATATGTGAGTGGCACCTATTACAACTGACACTGGTTAAAAATGAACGGTATATATAACAAGTTTAGCAAGCCATATGGCAAGTCAGGTTTTGGCCAGACCAGTTTTTGTGCTCTTTATTAATATGAAGTTAACCGGTAACAATGCAATACATTGAGTGACAAGGAATGCTGTAGGGAAGATCATGGAGAAGCTGACATGAACTCCAAACAATCAGTTAGGTCATCAGGGTTCCTTGATGGCTGATGGAATTATCGGAGTCCAGTGGGCAAGATCATACATAGCTCACAACTTCAGACATTTTGTTTTATTTTTGCGGTCTTGATTTGTTTGCATTCGTTAGCATGTCTCTGCTCTGCTAACACTATGCAGTCAGTTACTTTCCTCTATATACACATATGTAGCCTGTTGTCTTTTGTACTTACTGTATGAGAGAGCGGCACCTAACACTGGTATATAGACAAGGAATTATGTTTTTACCTTGCCAAGCATTGTTATAATTACACCATCATGCCAAATGGTGTATCCACACTCCATAGCTCCAGTGAGGAATTGAGTAACTGTGTCATAATGGAACTCCAGCATCCCAGCCCTGATAACCACTAACTATGCATCCCACCCACACTCCAGTGCAGTCAGTTCTCTTCCCTCTACGTTCAAATTTGTTTGCCAGTTCTTGCGACCCTCTTTCACTAAAGTGACCCTTTCCAGTGTAGCTACATAAGCCCACTTTATTAAGATGTGTGACTCATTCATATTTTGTTTACGGGTGAACTAATAATGAATAGATTCATGGATAGTCATATATTGATAGGTATATGCACCATGTGCTACCAAATTTTTACAGGGGTAGGGCCCACTTTACTCGCCATATAATTAAGTGGAGATCACTGTGAGCATGCACATTGTGTTATGGATGAGTTGACCTTCCAATGGGCAACTTCCAGTTGTTTCTGTTGTGGGCAGGGGTCTGCTAATGACTCACTCTATCCATGGCTACTTCAGCACCAGCAAAAGAAGCTCACCAAAGATCATTTGGCAAGAAGTCTGATACTTCCAGTATTGCTTGTCTTTCTTAAATTGGCCTTTCATTCAATGTGAGGTCAGAAATGTCTTGGCCACATCTGCTGATTACTTTCAAACAAAAGAGAACTATATGAGTCAAAGTTCTGCAATGCTGGATTAGGTGATAATATTATCAGCTAACTATGCTCTAGTACTCCCTCATATAACCCACTTTTAAAATGGTGGACAGCAAAACAAAAACAACAACACCCATTTCTCAGCTAAAACCAACTAAAACCAACTAACTGGTGGCTTCATCCGATATTAGCAAACAAAAAACACCAAGCACACCTTCACCTCTTCACACTGAGGTAGGATTAAACTGAAAGCACAGAAAGTCTTAAATTCATTATCAATCATCTATCTTTATTTCCATCTCCTCATATAACTTGCAAACAATAGATGATAGAAGTTTAAATAACAAACTTTCCAATGCATATATATCCACGACTACATCAGCATATCATGGTGAAAAACTATGGGTACTTGTAGTTGTCAATGATGTAATCAGGCTAGTTCACTACTGTCTTAAAATCACAATTGGGAAAGATCTTCCTATAGGCCGAACGAATGACCTGTGCTCAGTTCTGTTGTTCAATTTGTAAAGCTCTCTTTGTTATCTAGTCCTTTAGCTGATCCTCTATCAAAACACCTGCTGTTTAGTTGGTGGAGTTTTCTTTGAATGGTCACTGAAGGAGGCTGTAGTTGATCTTCATGGGTACGGTTAACAAAAGCAACAAGGTGTAGTATGCACTGATTTTTGTGTAGTGTACAACATGTTATACATGGGAATAGTCAACAAACATGGCATGTGCTGATAATTTATGTTTAATGTCCGACAACAATAAAGCTCCGACTTGATAGTGTACAACTGCATAGCCCTTCACTGCTCAACTATAATAAATATAAACAACAATGCAAACAAATTAAACTGAAGCAACAAACAAACTGAAGCAACAAACACCAAATTACAATAACCTTCTCGGGTATTGGCGAGTCAAATTTAATTTTTTTGGACAAACCACTATATACAAGGTTGACCACTACAAGGTTGACCAAGGAAGGAAACAAGACTGTACCTGTGAGCCACAAACCAATTAGATGACCTTCTACCCTTTGAAGTCATGAGTACCAATTGTGCTTTTTAAAAATGATTGGTAAAGGATCATCTGACCCACCTTGCTGCGTAATACGCATCATTTGCCATACACATAATAGGTGAAAAGAGTTAGTCGGATGATCCCATCTACATCAGGAGCTCAGGTAGGGAGCCGGTTCACGAGTTCCCTCGCCACAGGATTTTAGTTAGCCTCTGAAACAAGTGCCACGTTTTTTCGGCTGGTGGAATGCCTAACCTCTGACCCTGCCACCATCAAATGGTCCACACATGGATTTCCTACCAGGGCGCTGCTAATCGCTTGACCGCAAACAAAATACACGCATGGCTCCCAGTTAAGGACTTGGCATTTGGCACTATGAAGGTATTAGCTCAATTCGTGGTGATATTTTGTGCGACTGTCACCGCGTCTAAAGGGTCCTTACCACTCGATGTCGTTCACTGGTGATCTAATCCCTTGATTTTGCCTTTAGGCGTTGGTCACCATCTACTCTCAGCTCCATCTACGAAAAGCATCGTGTCCCTGAACAGGGTTCTAAGACAAACCAATGAAGTTAACCTTTCCGAATGCTATTCCGTGCAAAGTCCTTTTGCTCAGTACTACTCCTGATTGGGTCAGCCGGTTCCCTGTCGGTATTCTTACACCTTCCGAAAACCTGTGCTGTCAAAATTCAGTTGGTGAATACTGTGGGATTTGGACTAAATGATTTTATTTCGTTACAAACTACAGTTTTTCGTTCACCAATAAGTTCTACAACATGCCGTGAGTGTTTGATTGCTGTAGCTCTTGTCTTGCAACAATGCCAATTCCTAAACAAAGAGAGAGACAAAATTATATTATTATATATCTTGACAATACCTCGGAAACATGCGTACATCATGATACATGTCTGTTAGAATGTAGGGATGGGCATGGCAAGGGCAAGAGGGAGGTAGGGTAGAAATGCAATTACATTTTAAAGAAAAGGAGATAAGTTAGATAGTTACGTTAGCAAAGGTTTATATTCATTCCATTTTTGGAGCTTGTGGGCGGCAAATATTTGCTGCGAGCAAGATATATCTAGTTGTGAGGCCTTCACAAGGATGAGTACGGATTGTTTAGTGTGTTCTATTGGTAGGACATCAATTAGGGAATCCGTGGATTTGGTGGTGAAATGGCCAAGAGATCCAATCTCAATGGTGTTGTATTGTACTTGGAGGCCTTTAACATTCCAACCCCTACCCACAATCCTTCCTGTTTTTTTGCCAGCTTTTTGAAACCATCCCTTTGCTCCAGGGGAATTATGCAACCATTCCTAGATGCACTAAATTCGAATAATTGTCCAGTGTTTGTTCAACTAAGCTGTTCAACTAAGCTGCAGTTATCGAGATGGAAAGTACTGTGCTGAACAGTTTGATACTGACATTTGGACAGCGTTAACCAGCGTAGTGACCAACAGCCCATCAACATTAGATTGCTCTACAGCTTGTGCATGCTCGATAACCAGTGATCTGGGTTGCTGCTTGAATATCTTGAACTCGTCTCTGGTCGAAAATGGCTTCACTGCATCGCTAGCTACATCATTTGGCACCGTTGTGAATAATATTCTCTGGAAGGAGTGCAGCATCACACCACCAGGGGTCTGTGAATAATGACTCAGTGCAGCTCCATTAATTTACACTGCTGCTCGAAATTCAGCTTTTATCATTTGGGTTGATGTTATATACTTGTAATGTGTTCTATTTTAACTTTGTAAGTTTCTAGTCTGAAAAAATAATTTTAGTGAAAACTCTGGATAAGTGTAGACCTATTACCTATGTGTGTATATATATATATATATAGTAGACAATACTATACAATGTTAGATACACACGCTATAAATGATCCTTATCATAAACGATCCTTACCTTGTATGATCAGTCTGTCTGTCATTGTTATTCTACTAATACTGTTTCTATCAAGTTTCTATCGTGGATCAAATAGGCTTGCGCCTTATTCTTTATGACAGACAGACTCGTGCAGGACACCTGACTAAAGGATCCGACCCCATCGCAATCCCTGGGCCCAAGCAGCCGGCAAGCTGCTCCAACTAGACTGCACCACTACGTGGTCCAAAGATGGGCCAGGTGTCCATTCGACGGCTGCCAGTACGAAATACCTGATGTTGATCCAGTCCTGGCCGCTGCATTGCTCACGGCTCACACCATGACCCATCGAAACCAAGGTCCTACAGCACCAGACAGGATCGAGAAGGTGCGACGACCGGATGTGACGTCAGCCGGAACTACAGAAGATTGGGTTTACTTCAAATCCCGCTGGAGCAGTACAAATGGATGTTAGGCCACTATTTGTTGATTGTTCATCACCGCCCGCATCAATCTGTCTCTGATGACTATGTCCGGGCCACCAAGCTGACCGGACAGGACAAGGTCATCCAGCTGCTCGAGTGTTGTGACGAGCAATTGAGGAGAGACCTCACCCGCAACAACGCTGGAGGTACACTTGCCGACAAAACTGAGGACGAGGTGTTCACTGCTATCAAAACCCTGGCTGTGAGGCAGGAGAACCCGATGGTAGCCCGGGTGTCGCTCCACAACATGCGCCAGGACAGGGACAAGCCCATCAGGGCATTCGGATCGAGACTCAGGGGGCAGGCCAGCATCTGCAAGTTTACGAAGAGGTGTGCCGGATGTGGAGGAACCGTCGACTATTCAAAGGAAAACGTAGTGGATGTACTCTACAGGGGCCTGGCAGATCCCGAAATTCAAATGGACCTGCTGGGGGATCCAAACCAGGACAAGACGGTCGAACAAGCACTCGAGTACAGGCCAAGGAAGCGGGAAAAAGATCAGCCACATACCTGTCACTCCCACACGCCACTGAAGCAATAGGGAGCTCATACTAGAGATCAAAGAGGCCAGCGCCCACCCCTCAAAAGGACCAGACATCAGCCCTGTGACTACTGCGGGGTCCGCGGCCACGGGAAGCATGCCACGTTGAAGACCAGACGGAGTGAGTGCCCAGCTTACAACATGAGATGCCACCATTGTGACCGAGAGCATCATTTTGAAAAGTTCTGCCGATCCAAACGTAGCGCCCAGACAGCAGGTGCAGATCTGGATAGCGCAGTATTTGACACGGTATGCGATCTCACCTCGGCGATTAACACTAACGTTGTCACCTTGGACCACCACATATTTGATCAGACCACCAGGAAGTGGTCTATGAGGCAATCAAAGCCCCTGCCCTTTATCCGCTTGCAAGCTGAGGTCAGTCAAGAGGATTAAACCCACTTCGGGTTTCCCCTCAAGCCACCCCACAAGAAGACGTTCATCAACACCCTGGCGGACACCGGATGCCAGAGCTGCCTAGCCGGTTTGACTACCGTAAGGAAGCTGGGGCTGTCCACCAGAGACCTTATCCCAGTTCAGCTCAGGTTGCACGCAGCCAATAACAACAAGATCCATATCTTGGGTGCAGCCATCGTCCGATTCTCGAGCAAGAACACCAAGGGAGAGACAAAAACAACACGACAAATCGTCTATATCACGGACAACACTGACAAGCTCTTCTTGAGCAGGGAGGCATGTGCAGAGCTGGGGATCATCTCGGACCAGTTCCCAATACCTGCCTGCAATGCAGTCAAGGACAAGGAGGCCCTGCCAACCACAGATATTGTCACCACTGCCGGAACCGACTCAAGCAGACATGCATCTCAGCCATGCCCATGCCCTAGGAGGACCAAACCACCTCCCATGTCAACCACTCTCCCCTACCCGGCCACCGACGCCAACAGGGAAAGGCTTCAAGCACATCTCCTGCAGCAGATTCAGGTACCGAACAGCACCTCAAGGCTACATATCATCTGGCGATGGATACACCCGTTGCTACGATGAGATTGTCTCATCAATTCCAAAGAAGACCAAGTGCGTGGATGACACCCTCCTATGGGCCGACTCGATTGAAGAAAGCTTTTTCCAAGCGTGCCACTGGCTAGACGTCTGCGGCCACCATGGCATCACCCTCAACCCTGACAAATTCCAATTCCCTCAGGACCTGGTGGAATTCAACAAAGTTCACCCGAACCATCTCCGACTTCCCTACCCCGACGAACCTCACCGACATCCGTTCCTGGTTCGGACTGGTGAACCGAGTATCATATACTTTTAGCATGACCGCCACAATGGCGCCATTCCGTGACCTGCTGAAACCAACCAACACATTCCACTGGAACGAATCCAGCACGCATTCGAGAGCTCAAAGACCACCATCATAGATGAGATCCAGCACAGCGTCAGGATCTTTGACAAGTCCAAACCCACCTGCTTGGCGACGGGCTGGTCGAAACAGGGCATAGGATTCTGGCTTTTCCAGAAGCACTGCAAGTGCCCCTCGAGCGATCTCTTCTGCTGCAAACTGGGGAGGAAAATCACCCTAGTAGGAAGACGATTCACCCACGCAGCAGAATCGAAATATGCCCCGATCGAGGGCGAAGCACCTGCCATCGCTGATGCTCTGGGAACTTTGTCTTAGGTGTTAGGGTGCACCAACCTGGTCATAGCAGTGGACCACATACCACTGCTGAAAATCTTCAGCGACCGCTCACTGGACGACGTCCACAACACCAGGCTACGAAACCTAAAGGAAAAGACCCTTTGTTACCGCTTCTCCATGGTCCACATACTGGGGTAAAGAACAGGGCCGGTGTCACGCCACCCTACCGGCACTCTCAATCCGTACAAGATGCTTCTCACGGACGACGTCCACAGCATCACGGACAGCGTCACCACGCCAACCTGCCACGTACCATCACAACCCATGGCTGGAATCTCCCCAAGCGACCAGAAGACCTCCTCACTCATGGAGGACACGATGCAGGACTCGCTCATATGCAGTCTGCACACATCACATGGGAACAGGTCAAGACCGCCACGACATCCGACACCACCATGTGCCTACTCCTATCCACCATAGAAGATGGCTTCCCGGACCTACTCCATCAATCACCATCCATCCTCAGAGAATTCCACCAAAACAGGATGAACCTCTACAGCAGCGATGGGGTCGTGATTTATAAAGATAGGAGAGTAATCCCGCCATCACTACGCCAACGCTGCCTCGCTGCCTTACACGCCGCCCACCAGGGCACATCCACCATGACCTCTAAGGCAGAGGCCTCCATCTTCTGGCCCGGAATCAGCAGGGACATCGAGGCAACCAGAGCCGCATGCCCTCAATGCAACCGGATGGCACCCTCCCAAGTGGCATTACCACCAACACCTCCCTCCCTATCAGAATATCCATTCAATGTATCTGCGCTGATTTCTTCAGCCACCTAGGCAGAAACTACTTAGTAATCGTGGACTGCTACTCAAACTGGCCCATCGTCGAGAGGGCCTAGGATGGTGCCAAAGGCCTAATCAATGTCCTAAGGCACACAATTGCCACGTTTGGCTCACCTGACGAGCTCTCTTCAGACCGTGGACCCGAATTCACCAGCTCCACCACAGCAAAGTTCCTATCAGACTGGGGAGTTCACCACTGACTCAGCTCGGTCGCATTTCCCCATAGCATCAGCCGAGCAGAGATTGGGGTGAAAACTGTGAAG
Source organism: Cladorhizidae sp. MBARI D1340-BT2 (assembly GCA_028752905.1). NCBI lineage: Eukaryota > Metazoa > Porifera > Demospongiae > Poecilosclerida > Cladorhizidae > Cladorhizidae sp. MBARI D1340-BT2. Next base: position 22,481,486 of record JAQNBH010000001.1, read on the forward strand.
AGACTCCTCATCGGCAACACAGGACATGATGGCGCGCTGAATGTCGACCCTTTCCAAAGGGCTATCCTTAACTACAGGAACACCCCGGACCCGTCCACCAAACTTTCCCCAGCTATGTGCGTCTTCGGACGTCCCACGAAGGACTCCATACCCATACTCCCGGGAAAGTACAACCCACACCAAATGTGGAGTGAGTCTCTGGATCTCCGGGAAGCTGCACTGAGACATCGTCACCATGCCCACCAGGACAAATGGACTGAGCACACCAGACGACTCAGCCAGCTACGAGTAGGCGATCTGGTGAGAGTACAGAACCAGACAGGTAACCACCCCACCAAGTGGGACCGCACGGGCACCATCGTCGAGGTCTACCAATTCCACCAGTACCTCGTACGCATGGATGGATCAGGCTGACTCTCCCTCCGCAACCGGAAATTTCTAAGGAAATACGTCCCCGTCTACAGGCCACCCCCAAGACGTACAATATTTGAGGACATGGCCCTCACACCTGGACACTCCGCCACACCCGACCTGACCACCTCCACCACACCCACCCTTACCAATTCCACCACCCCTCCCCTACCACCCAGACAATCTCGCCACCACTTCAGATAAACAGTCCATTGCGTGTACACATAGACACACCAAGACGGGCTACACATGGACACACCAAGATGGCTATCTGTGGGCGAACCCAATCTCAGACCTATCCTGGACATGGACGTGGACCACTCCACCAAGGCAGTGACCAATCCAACAGCCACCATTCCGCATCCTATGGCGAGCCCAATCCCACCTTTGCCTATACCTATACGAAGGTCCACCAGGACAAGAAAGCCTCCGGACCGATTTTACTGTTAACACATTTCAGTCTTCAATACCTACCGGATTCAAGACTTGGGGGGGATAGACAATACTATACAATGTTAGATACACACGCTATAAACGCATAAACGATCCTTACCTTGTATGATCAGTCTGTCTGTCATTGTTATTCTACTAATACTGTTTCTATCGAGTTTCTATCGTGGATCAAATAGGCTTGCGCCTTATTCTTGATATAGGAGCGAACTTAGCTAGTGTAGTGTCTTAAAAAGTATCGAACTAGTTGTCATATTGAGATATTTTCAATTTCACTAATGTATACGATCACCCCTAAAGTATGGTTTCAGACACAGAACTGACTTGAGTGATATCGAGTTAGAGGTTTGCATTATGTGAGACAAGATCGACTTAACATTTTCTACATTTCAGAAATATTACCCAACCCAATGATTTCAGAGAAGTTGCTAGAAAGCATAACCAAAAGGGAGGAGGGGGTGTGGGGGTGGAGGAGGAGGGTGGAACAGCCGGTGTAGGAGGTGTTCGTTGCTTGCAGTCAGAAAAATTTAACGTCCGTCAAAATGAGAACATAAGATATATACCTAAGAACATATGGCCATGTATGAATGACAATGTTATCTAACTTAGCCTCCTCACAGGTTTGATTTCAATAATTGGTACTAAACCATCATAAGATTCTCAGCTTCCTAAATGGTTTCTAACTCCAAAAAGATTCTAACTCCAAAAAGATTTGAAAAAGTGTGAAAAAGCCTTGAAATTCACATTCAAGGATCTGTGTATTTGGGTATATATCTACCTATTTTCTCATTGCATATAATTTGCAGCTAATATATCAAAATATTCCAGTGCACGTGCTCGACTTCTCGAAGTGGTTGGTAAGGAATTTCTAGCGAGTAATTTCATCATGAATGATGCACCCAGTTCTGTGGTTTGGTATTCGAATTCTCGCACTAGTAAACTACCAAGTCTCGAGGCTGGAGGTGATCCTACACCAAAACGTCTGATGGAGGTTGGGACAGTTCTTCTGTGCAACTGTTACCAAGTCATCGAAGGAGACTGTAACCGACTATACACAATAGTGTACCTATGTGCTAATTTTGTAGCAAACAATGTGGTCTACACGGGTACAGTCAACCATAACAACAAGACATGTCATGTGTTCGGGAATTTTGGAGTGGAGAGGCCATGTACTATATCAATTGTGACCACAGGGGGTGATGTGTGGCATTTAGGGGTGTGGGGTGGGGGATTATTCTCCCCAAAGGTTGTCCGAAGTTATTTTAGGTGCATCTGAGGGGAAATTATATATGTGAACTACTTAATATAATAATTAATTGGGTCAGTGGGGGTCACTCTAGGTCGGACTTGGTTCTAGGGCTAGAGCTGGGGGTTGGGGCTAGGTCTAGGGGTGGGGCTAGGGATAGGGCTTAGTTCTTTGATTATTGTTTATTATCTAGTATTTTTATTATTATTATGATAAACAGGCAATATCAGAGTCCATTCACACCTAATTAAGTATAATAATAATGATAAGATAATAATAATTATAATAATAAGTTAAAAGTAGTCGGATGTTTCCTGCACTCGAGATGTTCCCAGCATAGCAGCAGCATTTCCACGCTGTATTGCAAGTACAAATGGGCCTTAGCCTCCCTAGTCTCCTCCTTAATGTTTATTTTGTTCTTAATGTGTATTTGATGGTTATTACTTTGTTTCTATTATCACTATTAGTGATGCATACACATTATATTATTAAGTTATTAGTGATGCTTATATTATTAAGTTTGCTTTTGTTGTTGTTAACATAAAAAATAACATAAAAAAGAACATTTAATAGTCGTCGGTGGGTAAAAATTCACCAAAGATATTTTGCCATGACTGGACTCCTTTACAAACTCTATGGCAATATCTAAATTGTCTGTACGACTCTTGTCTACATGTAGCTAACACCATTAAGTTTAGTCTAGTTTGAGTCATAGTAGCTCTCAAGTATGACTTTAGACGACGCAAAGAACTGAAAGAATGCTCACTCACTGCATTTGTGGCTGGCATAACAAGTATTAAGGCAGCCAATGCACACACTACAGACATCAAAGACCTCTGGAGAGAAGCTCACGTAAATAGACAATAATTGAGGCAAGATTTTGAGCTGACTCACACAGAACATTAGTAGAGAAAATTGCCATCTGCATGCTCAATTCATTGGCATCAAAATCATCCGTGTAGAAAATTTTTACAGACTTAAATTCTTCGTCATACAGCTCATTCTGAGCTGATTTTACCAAAAGAGCTTCAAAGTCTGAAAACAACTTGTAGCCAGGCTGATCAAAGCGATCTTTGATTCCGCAAATGATTAAATCAAGAGCTTCATAAAAAATAACTGTAATAATCTTCAACTTCTGCATGAAAATTACCAACACTAGCTCCTTCATCCTCATACATTCCCAAAATAATTTGAAGCTCTCATCAGTATGCAGGGACTGCAATGTGATCACAGTCATTTAAGTACGCAGGGACTGCAATGTGACCACAGTCATTTCAGTACGCAGGGACTGCAATGTGACCACAGTCATTTCAGTACGCAGGGACTGCAATGTGACCACAGTCATTTCAGTACGCAGGGACTGCAATGTGACCACAGTCATTTCAGTATGCAGGGACTGCAATGTGACCACAGTCATTTCAGTACGCAGGGACTGCAATGTGATCACAGTCATTTCAGCAACCTTTTGTCCTGCTGCTGATATAGTTGCTGATTGCAGGGTTTTACTTAAATTATCACTATGATTAAACAAAACCTCTCCCAAAGATGCTCCAAAGAAAAAATTCATGGAAGCTGGTGCCCCTATATATAATCCGACTCCTCATCTCGGTGTCTCTCTCACAAATTCTAGAGACTCAATCCACAATATCTGTAAAATGTCATAGTTGGCAAGTATGCTCTGTTAAAGTTTGGGCTCTGACAGTCTATCTTGTGGAACAGAGTACACGAATACCAGGAGAACTTTCAGACAATTGACCTTTCAGCTTATGGAAAGTTGCATCACGACGAGGAGATTTCTTGATTAGCTTAATCAACTCGTAAGCAGTATCCATTGCATTTCTCATCAATTTAGATTTCTTTACTGCATCATTACATGCCAGGTTGAGTGCATGGCTGTAACAATGGGTGTAAATAGCTCTTGGCTCTTGCATTTGGATCAGGGTTGCAACTCCTCCACGTGACCACGTGATCCTGACATAGACGAAGCCTCATCGTAACATTGACCTCGAATTTTAGTGATTGAAGCCTTTGTAAGACATCAAGTATGACATCAACTAGTACTGAAGCTTGAGTAGAATCGACCTGGTAAAGACCTATAAACTCCTCATGACTTGCCAGTTTACAGTCAACCCACCAAAAGCAGATAACTACCTGCTCCTTGTTAGAAGCGTCTGTGGTCTCATCAACCATTATATAAAGAAAAGATGCTAATCTAAGTGATTCTACGACACCACGAAGAACTTGTAGAGCTATGGTCTTTAGAAGTTCATTCTGCATACATCCGGAGATGTATACTTATCAGTCTTCCTTTCCAGCCAACTTGTAATTTTGGCATCATCTTCAGCTCGTAACTTCATAAGCTGTACAAAATGTGAGTCACTTTCATCTCCATGCCCTCTTAGTGGTAGACCTTGCCGAGACAAAACTTTCATATTTGAAATTATTTTAAGAAGACATTGTCGTCGTTCCAACTTTTCTCTTCTAAGCTCAGAAGACAATGATTCAGCAACATTGACATAATGTGGATGGGAGTGTGACCATTTTTTAAACTACTCTTTATGAGTTTTGCTTAATGCATGTTGCTGGAATTTGGAAGTAGCATCTTTCCAATTTGTATATCCCTTGGATATGAACGACAAATCATAATTACATGTCCACATGTCCACTGAATTTTCTTTAGATGGTTTGCTTGACTGCATATGAAGCCATAACACAGCATCTTGATTTTCAATGTAATGGAACCAAGACCATCTTCTGAACTACAATTTTCTTTCCCCAAACCTTCTTTTGGGGTATTGAAAATGATGAGGCTGATGAGAAACAACTTGAAGAGCCGACAGTTGGCACACTCATAGTACAACTAAGAAACCAAACATCTGCTGGCTAGCTAACAATAACACCATGTGGTTAATACCACGGCTTAGCTACCGTGACGACCACTACCGACTAATGATAACCATTACATGTATCTGTTGTTTATTTTTATTATTTATTTATTTATTTATTGCAGATATGTGATGACATGAGACATAACGAGATTGTTGAACTATGATTGTGCACTGAAGGACTACTAGCATCGTTGCCTAAAAAGTGGCTGGCCTCTGTATCTCCTATGCAACTGATATGTAGTAGACAACAGCAATAATGCTCTGTGTTGGACTTTGTAGAACTCAGTGTAGTCTTCCACCACTCTGCTATAATATACAGGCAACAAAACTACATCAAAAGAAACCTGCGACAAGAACAAGTCTTTATAATAATTTAATTGTTCTGTTGAGCCTTGAGATAGGCCATAAGCAATCATTAAGTACATACAAACAATAAATGACAATGACTACCCATGAAAGATGAATTACAAAGAGAGCTTATTTGGGGATTGCGATGGGAGTAGGTGCCAAAGACATTAAGGCATGGGACCCAAGTTGCCAAACATTAAGTACTTCTCTTCTCCCACCACTTTTGAATAGCACATTTCTCATTACAATTCTGTCTACCCTAGCCAGAAAATATGACAAGAAACCTAAGTTGAGCAGAAAATGTGCATTCTGTCCAAGTGACATAAATTCCATAGCCCTCACACATAGCCAACTGCATATCACACACATTCCTCTGCTACCAGGGTCTCCGGGAGCTTCCATCTAATTATATTCATTTCATGATTATTATGATGTGGCTAACAAGGCTCTTCTATGATATTGCTGCTTGTATACATCTAAAATTTGATTGAAGTCAACTGTTGAGAGCCAAGATTCTTCGATATCAATGTGCATTGGTCTGCAAAGATTAATGTCACCAAGTCGCTTCATTTGACTGAAGGAAAGCTCAGCGATAACCATTCCAACTGGTAGAGCAAACAAGATGTTGAAGATCTATTAGCATGTGGAATCAATGATGCCAAGACCAAGTAAAGTAAAGATTATTTCACCTACAACAGGAAACTGAAGCAATGTGCAAAAATTGCAAAACTAAGCAACATGCGAACAAGTGAATGTGGTCAGTTGAAACCTGGAGCAGAGGAACTGAGCAGTTGCCACAGCTGTGGAAACAACCACTGAGTAAGTGACTGCAATTTCAAAGATGTCCTCTGCCATAAATGTGGCAAGCACGGACATCTCGCCGAAGTCTGCAGGGGCAAAGCTAAGCAATTAATGACCAACTCTCCCAGGTAGTTACTCCCAGGCAAAGGAGACACACATCAGCTGCAATCACATATTAACAGTGAATGCAAGCTTGGAGGACAATATTCATCTTTCAAGACAGACCACTGCTTATCCCAGCCATCGTCAATGAATGGGACCAAACCATGCCAGATCAATCATCAATGAAAGTATATATAAGAAGTTGTGGGAGTGGAAAGAATCCCCACCAATGGAGCTAACCGATACAAACTTTAAACTTATACCCAGGAATCTATTGAGATGCAGGAGAGATCAAGGTGGATATATAACAATCAAACAAAGTCAGATCAGTTGGGATCCTAATGTTTAGCACTGAGAGAAGAGAAGGGAGGGACAAGCATGAGAGCTAAGACACAAGAGAGACAACTCATGTTGTAGCTGGTTAATAACTTGCTGGAATAACTTGACATGAATACTGATAATGCTGATGCAATGGAGAATCTATAGGACACGTCTTTGCCATTAGTTAGCTACAATTTTTGACGAACCCAACATACTTTTCCAGGTTCACTTGGCCTATCTATATAATATCAATCCCACCAAACCTACACCAACAAAGATTTGGAATTAGAACCAGCATCAACTCAAATCAGCAAACAAAACTTAGCTATTTCTGGCTAAGTCTCCGAGACATAAATTTCCTTATTACCAACCCTTAGCTCTATTTAGTAAAATAAGTAATTGAATTCCAGGTGTTTGACATATTCATAGGTTCTCACTGCTTGTTAAAGTGAACAACAAGAAGACCACCAAGGATTCCCAGATGGCATCAAGGACCAAAAGTGACTTGTTTTGAGGGAATAGTTGCACTAACAGGGGCAGGTGAGCTTTCTACTAATACAAAATCCATTGACTCAGATGCCCGAAATTAACAAGTATTCCACAGGATAACTCTACTGGATGGCACAATGCCTCCATATATATGCAGGAAGTAACCTCTATTCCACAACTAGAAATATTAGTAGACATCTTTAATTGTGTTTATTACTTTTATGTTGACAGAGACCTGAAGTTTCCTAATGTGAAAGCACTTTTTGGCATACCCAGTCGGACCAGACAGATGGGTTGTAAAGGGGAATGGCAGAAATCCAATTGAAGCCCCCAACTGCTATAGCTGAACAGGAAACAGGTGCATCAGCTGAGCTGCTTCCAAGTCAACCTAGGAGCTATTATCACTGTGTGGTATCCATATTTATACAAAAAACAACTGAAACACTTCCTAGAACTTATTTATGAACATGTTCATTAACAATTTTGGATAAACTACTAACCCACACTAAAATTTCCCACTTGAAGCAGCCATGCATAGTGAAGAGAAAGATCGAGAAAAAGGAAGCAGATTAGAAGCCAGCTAGCAAGTGAGAACGGGATGCATGGTTAGTTAATAGCTGGCAGGAATGGTTGTTGAAGATTAATTCTGTATTTACTTATCAATACATTCAAGCTATGGACACGTTGATAAACTGGAAACGGATAATGCACTAAACTGGTAATGATTGTCACAACCAATATTGAGCTGGTTGTCGTTCCAGCCTTGCCAGTTTGGAGGAATATACTATTCTTGTCTACTTCTATACATAATAATCTCCAAAGAAATCAATAATTTTCCAGATTAGTGTAGAGTATGCGTGCAGTTTTGCTTGAGGTAGGGTAATACCTAGAGCAATGTGATCTAACAATACGTGGATCTTGAGTTAAAAAACAATTTTCATTTTACCTTCATGCATCCCTTAATTGCTAGCATTCTTTATTCTTTATTAGTAAGTATGTAAATTAGGAATGGTTGGCTTAAATGCAGGCTTATGTAAATTGTGAAGGGTAGTACCTTCACTTGCCACTCAATGTATTACTGTATAATTGGTGAGTGAAGTGAATCCTCAGTGGGGAGTTGGATGGAAAGCTTGGTATGACCGTGATGGTATATGTAACTTACCTATGTTGAATGGAAGAGCCGTCTTAAATAATGCAGGCATATTTAAACAAGGAATGGTCATCGTAGTGAAGAGAAAAATACCAAGAAAATAATTGCAGATTTGTAGCTAAGAGGAAAGATAAAAAGCTGCATGAGGAAGTGAGAATGGCACACCTATGCAGAAAAAAAAACTATGTTTATAAAGAAGCTGACTTGGTTCAATACACAGTGGGTTTACTCTTGAAGACATAAGTATGAATATGCACTTGTACAGATATATCTGGTTACCTGAAATCTGAACAGAAATACTGCTACATATTTATTTATTTATTGTAGTGAAGATATTTACAATTCTGGTAAAATAATCATTTTACAGCCAAAAGTTACAGGCATGCCTCTTGCACACTTGGCTGACCCAGTAGTTTGCCATGAATAGTCAGTTTGGCTTTATCATACTGGAAATGATGACTGAATCCTGCACTGGCAGAAGAGGAGAAATGGGTGTGTGTATGTATGTGTGTGTGGTTATAATGACCTTCGCACAAGAAATTTACTCACATGGCATTTCAACTAGTTGCTCTAGCCTTCATCGGGAATCAACTTGCTACTTTGTATTACAATTCTCTTTGTATCTTTTGTATATAGTCCTTATGTATAACACTTGAGAGAAGAGTGGTAAGGCATATGCATGGGTTTGAACAAACTTGTGCTGTAATATTAACTTGCCATGAGAATGCTGATGCAAATAATTTTCCAGGTTCATTTATCTATAGAACTATTAACTTCACCAAACCCACAGACATTAATTTGGAATTGGAACCAGCATCAACTCAATTCAGCAGAAAATACATAAGTCTTTTAGAGATTTTATGAATTCCCATACTACCATGTTGTCGAGGGCAGCCCCTCGACATTGCCCAAGAACCATCAAGATGGCCCTTAGGCCTGAACACGCTCAGCTGATAATAATAATTAGTTTTGTTATCATCTAATTATCCTTGTGGTGACCTCATACCAATTATTCAGTTTCACAACTTCTATTTTATATTGGCATATGGAAGCCTATGTGTTTTGTGTGCTTTGGACTTTTGTGTGTGTATTGTAGATTGTGTGGTTTCCTGCTTCCTGGGAGGCAGGGTATTTAAACCCTGACTCCCAGCTGTTCGTTAGTTCTATCTTAAATTGCTCAATTATTCTATTGGCTTTATAACATTCTAAATTTCTCTGAATTAAGCTAAGGAGTGGTTGTACAGCAGAGATATTACTCTGGTGGCAGCTTTGTTACCAAGTTGGGAGTTAACTACAGAAGTGACCCTCAACACATGTCTAACTATTAAGCAAGATAAGCCAGCTATCAACGCATTAAAAAATAATTACTATATATTCAAAAGAAATTACAATATAATTACTGTTTTCTTACCTTCATTGCTAGTCCTTCATCCTCGATCGAGAAGCTTCTTTAGGCTCAGGTAAAGCTTGTGCCTCAAAATGTCCATATTTTTATAAGAGAAAGTGTGTTACAAAAGTAAAACATGTTCTAAACCTTGAAGATTGCCTTTCATATCAAGAATCTTGAACTTCAAACAGACACTAAAGTTTGGCGAACTACTTGTTTTCATTATCCGGTAGCTGTTGCTAGTCAAAGATCTTCAACTTCTTCATACCGAATGAGACAGTCGCTAGAAATTAACTCTGCCTCAAGTAGAATTTAAATTATGCACTTAAATAAACAGGCATATAATACGGAGTTATTTAAATTGGGAATGGTCTTCGTTGTGAAGAAAACTGATGATAAAACAATAGCAGATTTGAAGCCAAGATGAAAGAAAACTGGCTGATGGGCAAGTGGCAATAGCCCTGCCTATGCAGAAAGAGAACTATGCTTATAAAGAAGTTAACATCGTTCAATATCCAGTGGGTTTACTCTGGAAGCTACAGGTATGAATAAACTTGATGTTTAAAAAAATAAAGTTATCTGAAATCATAACAGAAATACTTGTGATAAAATGAATACATTTTCAGTTACTAGCAGGTTTCTGTGCAAACTGTACTGACCTCGTAGTTTGCCATGAATGCTCCGTTTGGCTTCATCATAATTATTGGAAACAATGATGACTGCATCAAGCACTGGCAGAAGAAGAGAATTGTCCATGGGGTAGGGTGGGTGGGAGATGGGGGGTAGGGTGAGTGGTAAGTGCATGCATGTATAACCAAACATGTTACTATATATTGCCAACCTTTTAATAATACTTGAGAGATGGGAGGGGCACATGCATGAGGATTTGAACACTTGAGAGAGAGAGCTCGTGTTGTAGCTTGATAATAACTTGTCAGGAATACTGACAATGCTGATGGAATCTATAGAACACCATGTTTTTGTCATTGTCGCTTGTTTGAGATTGGGTGATCTATTGTTAGCATGCCTGTTAGTCTTGTTGAAGGTTCACCAACTTCACTTGGCCATAACAGACAGATTTATAGCAAATATTTGCCACGTGATTACTACCCATAAAATACTGCCAGCAGACCCTGCATGCAAGCCACAATTACAGGCATGAAAAAATACTCATAAACTACGTGCCACGCTCATCTTCTGGTGGACAAGTGAACACAAATTGGCACATTCCGAGGGAGTTGTAAGCAGGGTGAGAACCCCCAAAATTGCCAACTGCCATCATGAATGATCTCTGCCATGTCTTTCCTCGCTGATTCTGGAAGGTATTCTGCTGTAGAAAACTACCGTGATATTCATGTCTGGGATATGCTAAGCTCTTTAGAAAGACGATACTCTTGATTAATTCCTTTGCTGTATGCTTCATGTAGCGATGAGTAGCTTTTCTTTTCTAATCTCCACAGAGCCATTGCTATACCAAACTGCCATTTGATTCTAACAGTTTGAGGAGATTATTCTTGAAAAAAGCTGTATCTGCTGGTAATGAATGCCAGGCATTGATTGGAGAGGGGATAAAATAAAATAATTATTATTCTAGGTTTGGTTGCTCTAGCCATTGTCTTAGCCCTAGAACAGCTGAAGGTGTAATATAGGCACTTTACGGATGTCATCATGATTTTGTAATGCTTGGACCTCACTCTTAGTGGAGTGTGCTTCCGATTATCAATTGGACAAGTATGTACTCTTAACAAAACTCCTCTCATTCTGCATGAACATTTTCATTTCAGAATGTATCATGCCATTATGTTGCAGGGCATCAGGCTGCGCTTTCTGAAGAAATTTTCAAAATTCTAAAGTGAAGACTATGCAGAAGCTGACAAGAACTTGAAAGTGATTGTTTGCACCCTAGAGACTCTTTTAGTGTCGTCAGTATATATACCATCCTTCAATAGCACATACCTCCTTACTGACTATATAGCATTCAGTTTTCCTTCCAATAAATGCCAATAATGCAGCCAATTCTCTGTCCATATAGAGTGGCAATAGCTACCACGAGGATTTTTATAGGGAATAGTTTCAGCTTCATGACAAATATGGTGATCCCGCCTGCATAGCATAGCGTGTTGATGATTTGAGTAGCTACCTGTGTCAGAATGAGAACTACGGCATCCTTTCATGTCGGCTATTTATTCTTGATGTTGTTGAGCCTGTAATGGCCACCACATACGCAGACACTAAATTAATTCTAAAAATATTTGAATAGAACCAACAGTTACAATAACAACTTGGATTTTACTCTCTCGACGTTTCGAGTCGATTCTCTAGCCTTGGAATAAATAATAATAATATAATAGGTACAGAATAATAACAATTATTAAGAGTCTCCAGCTGTTCAAGAAAGGGAGAGTATATAGCAAAGGTCATTTTGACTCATTCATCAGCTGGCCATACAACAGTTCCTTGCTCCTCTACCACCACTTCCTCACCCAATATGTAACACACTCGCCCACCTCCTCCCACTGCATCACTTAACTCCTCCACACCTTTCTCCAAAAGCAATGCCACCTTTCACCCACTCTTCCAAATTCATTCATGCATGCAGCATGCACATTACCATTATGGAAACATGAGGGGATGGGAGTTACACTAAGTAACTAACTGATACAAGCCAAAGATTTTACCTGTACATTGGAAAAAACCTGATTGATGACCTAATGCATTAGGAGACCAGCTCTTGCTCAAATCGTTTAGCGCCTCAAACCCAAGAACTTCATAGTCAGCATGGAGTTGGTTGATGAAATGTGGTCACAGTTATAGAGAGTTGAACCACTGATCAGATTGAATCAGACGAACAAAATGTTCTTTGAAGTTTAGGCCTCAATTAAAAGCTCTCTTGAACTATTGTTGCATTTCTCATAAGTACATGTTCCAAGTAAAGTAGTGTGTGTGTTCAAGATGCATAATTTGCAAGCCTCCTTGCTTGCCTACTGAGTTAAACAGATATCATTCCTACCTGACCCAATGCTTAGGGGAAAAGGACACTACAAGACTTCTTCTTACAGAACTCTCACCACAGAAAGTCACTGCCCTTCACTAGAGTCGACAAGGAAATGACAAAACACTTCCATAACTTTAAACCCTCAGATAATAACATTGATATGACGTGTCACTGTTGATATGATACTCCAATTTGAGGAGTGTGACATGTGGAGACTGCTATACTCCCAGAATAGTTTACAGCTGGAGAGCGTTTTGAGCTTGAGGGGATCTTGAGTGAGTTGTTTTTTTCATGTGGGGCACAAATGCAAGCTTGAGAAAAGTGGGGATGTTTACACACGAAATATTACCAGTGGAGACGCACAGCAAAATATGTATTACTGTGGTATATATATAACAGTAACTATATCTCTAACTTCTCACACAGTGTAATCTCTGCACAGATCTTCAAGGAAACAATGAACTTCATTGACACTGGGGGTGGAGGAAGCTGGAGGAGAGGAGGGAAGATATGAAGGTTTTGTTTGGTAAGAGATTAGAGGTGTTGGAAAAGAGCAGGTTGGTAAAAATAGTTGTAGAGAGGATGGAGGAATCGGGTGGTGGAAAGAATATGAGATCTTGAGGAGAAAATACGAGCTAAACAATGAGGTTGGGTCAGTACACTAGTGGAAGGGGGAAGTGAAGGTGAGAAATGAGAACGATTGAGAGGAGGAAGTAAACGGCAAGAGTACGCTGAATTTTTATAAATCGGCTAAGAATGGTGCAGGAGTGGAGAGGTATGTGAGGTCCATGCATGGTCAGGAAGGTGTGCGGTTGCAATTTTGACTGAGGACTGTATCAACTGGGTTCTTAGAGGATAAGAAGAGCTGTGGGATAGTTAGGGATGAGAGGTGTATAATGTGTGATAGGGAAGATGTGGAACATTTCTTGGTGATGTGCGGGGAATTTGAGAGGGATCGGCTGGTACTGATGGATGAGGTGCACAGAATTGTAGGGGCAGGACAGTGGCTGGATGAATTTAGAAGAGTGGGTAAGAGGATAGAAAGGTGGCATTGCTTTTGGGGAAATATGTGGAGGGAGTAAGCGATGCAGTGATGGAGGAGGTACAGTGTGTTATGTATTGGGTAGGGAAGTGGTGGCAGAGGAGAAAGGAACTGTTATATGGTGAACTGAGGAATGATCTTTGGTCCCCTTCCCCCCCTCCAGCAGCGGGACACTCATAACTTAATATTGTGGATATTTTTTACTAATTAAATACTGTTGATTTTTAATATAGATTGTTATTAGTTCTGTAATATAGTCCAATACTGTGTTGTAACATGTGATGGCCTCAACAGGCTCAGCAATATGAAGATTAAATCATAAAAGTGAAAATATTAGCTACGCATTTACATTCTGTGACGTCAACTTGGTTTGGTAGCTATCTGCATTTCAATTAGTCATATTTCAGAATTACTGCTCCCTCACTGATTTCTAAAAAAAAAATCCTGACCAGAATTGGGAAATCTACTTGCAATGGGCTTATGTACAATCATACAATCTACAATCACAACAGCATCTCAGATTTGTCATTTAACAATTACTTCATAGTAGTGAGATACTGGCTAGCATAATTATATATCCCTTGGGAATTAGACACTATGATCAATGGGTAAAAGAAGCCTTGGTCCTAGAATGAAGTTGTAAAGCAGAGCGCATCGCTCGCCAGTCGAACTGAACATCAGCTCTTCTTCCTTAAACCACGCCAGCTATATTGTTATTCGCCGTTGACTTGCAGATCAGCCGGAGAGTGGTGTCAGCGAAGTGAAACACTCCCACAGCCCAAGGAACAGCTGGTTTCAGACAAGGCGTGCACAGCTCAAGCTGCAGCAAGGGAAGCAGGGGGGGAGGGGAGCGAAGGGCGTAAAAGCAGAGGTGCCAACTTTTTCTAATTGGCTTTGAGGACACCCAGTCCACACCCCAACCAAACCCACAAACTGCACCCATTGCATTTAATAAAGATTGTGTCATCATCATGATGTCTACAAAAAATATTAATATACTACTAGTTAGCTTTGGAGGTAGCTTTCTTGCATGCTGTGAACAATTCCTCAGTAATGGTCGACTCATAGCAGCACTGTAAGCAGTTAAACTTCATTGTCTTCAAAGCAATCAAAGTTTCTTGGCTTAAACTAGGCCTCTGGTCAGTTTGAATCTTTCTGAGAATAGAAAAGCCCCTCTCAGAGTCAGCACTGGAGACAGGGATGGTCAGAAGACTTGTCATGAGTTTAACCAAGCAAGGAAATCTCGCCTACCAATCCAAGGTTTTCAGCTTGCTAACTTCCCACCAAACTTTCCTGCTTTAGGTCCCTCTGTCTTGTCAGCTGACTTGTACTTGTCAATGGGAGGATGATCGGCTGGTGACAATTTAAAATCCAAGAATTCTTCCCGCAATTTGTCAGGGAGCTAGAATTAGTCAGCAGACCAATCTGCGGAAATGTCTTTTAAAAGGTCAATTACAGCAGAGAAATCATGAACATGTTTAATAATTTCCAAATCTTTCCAGATGGAGTCACTAAAGGGAAAAAAAATTCTGCATCTTCTTGATTGTAGCTATATAAAATTGCCTAACAGCTCTATAAAATGGCTTTGGATCAGCTTCTTCTTCTAACCGAGCAATAAGAACTGAAGTACCCATCAGCCAATTGACCTCCACTGGCTAAATTAAGAGTGCTAAGATCTGCTTTAAATAACATCAGTCTTCAAGAGATTGGAAGCATATAGGCGAACTAACCTACTCATCTCCTGGTACAGTTGACAAATAGTATTCTCTTTTGACTTTTGAAAAACTATGTTAAATCTAACCATGGATGAAAGTATATACGAGAGAAATTGAAAAATAGGTCTGGTAAGGGATTGTGTAAAGTATCAATGATTTTTTACTTTGACTGTTTCAGCTTCACCACATGATAGAAAATATGACTTCAAACCATCAAACTGGTCAATAAAGTGGCCAGGAGACTCGACCAACGAGTCGTGCAATGTTTGAGAATAGTGGTTGGTTCAGATGAAAAGAATGAACGCCAGTTGTCAACAAATTGCTGCTTTCTTTTGCTGCTGTGAAAAAAGAAGTAGAAGACATCAACAAAGAGTAGATCTACATCAACTGGAAGGATCTCCATGCCAGCTTTATGGTCAAGTCTGCCTAATGGCAAATGCATCCCACATCATACAAATGAGGGCATTCATTACGTATTACTTACTGGACATCAGACCTTGCACCCTTCATGACGTCGGTGGTGTCAGACATAAAGGCTACCAACTATCAAAACTTAAGCCCTTCTTGTTGAGAGAAAGCTTGAGTGCATTGAACAGATTAACAGCTGTACCAATATTGACTATTGGCATGTCTAGAAATTTTGTTCGAACATCTCCCACATCGAAATCAAAGATCCGAATAAGGATAATGAAAGATTTATCTGTCTTATCCTTTGATTATTCCATCATAATAGAGAAAAGGCTATTTTTATCCAAGTTTTCAAGTGTTTCTCCACTAAAGTGAGGTGCCAAAGCTTCTGTTATAATTGCTGCAGTCTTAGTTCTTCTACAAGCAATTTTTTTGGCTACACAGAATTGGGAAACATTTTCCAAAACAACTTGGTTGCATGATCGCTAGCTTTAAATGCAAGATTGTGCTCTACTACAAATGTGGCCCACAATGCCTCTGCATCAACAACAGCTGATGAAACTTGAGGTGTCAAGAAGGATCTAGCTGATTGACTGGATGAAGAAGTGTGAGCCCTGTCTTTATGCTGTTTCCCTTTCATGCGAGTGCTCACGTCGTATTTTAATCCATTAGCAATGCTAAAATCAGATGGGCACTCACTGCATCTTGCGTAAGTATTGCCTATAATAGCAGGTTTCAATAGTTTGATCAGATAATCACGGTGTCAGTGTGGCTGTGGTTATAATATGGTACTTACCTTTAGAACTTCTTCAATCCAACTTGGATAAAAATGACATTTCGCTTCTTACTTACGTGGAGGGCTCAATTCCGAGTCTTTCTCAGATAGAGCCCCAGCCATGCCCATGCTCATGAACAGAACTCAAAATCTCAAGCTAAAAAGCTGATAGCTAGTACATACATCAGTACTAACTATACGCATCACTCAGTACAGATAAGCTTTCATGGCAGTTGATTAGATCCTAATTAACACGGGTCAGCTGATTTTCTGAGAACCACGGAACCTAGTAGTTTTCCCGTCCGCCATATTGGATTTTTAGCCACTCACGTGACTTGCATATATGACGTCATAAATAGTAGCGGGTAACCGCCGGTTAAATAATTTAGTTCCCCCAGTTAAATAATTTCCCTGGTTTTAGTTCCCCCGGTTAAATAATTTTGCGGGTTCCCTAGGTAAAATAAACGCTTCGAATAATTACTCCCACTCGGCTACAAGAGATGCTTGTTCTACCGATTGTGATTGCTATTTTTTTAATATTTCTATTCTTGTTGGATTTACCAGGAGTCTGCAGAAGGAGCTACAGGAGATGGAAGTTGCTGAGGCAGTTTCCTGTACCTAATGTTCCTTGCCACTGGCTACTTGGACACATTCCGGCTCTAAGAAAGCAAGATGAAGAAATCATCTTGAGATGTGTGACAGAGATTAACAAACCCTGCAATAAAGATAGAGCTATTTTGAAACTGTCGCTGGGTTTTAACACACTCGTTAATGTTATGGACTCCAAGTTTGTAGCCAAGCTTTTGAAAGAACCGAAAACTAGGCTTGTGTATAGCATGCTTCTTCCCTGGCTTGGTGAAGGTTTGTTGACAGCAGAGGGGAACCGATGGTCTAGGAATCGCAGACTACTCACTCCAGCCTTCCACTATGAGATTCTGAAGGGCTATGTGCCTGTCTACAACAGTTGTGTCTCTGTGCTGCTAGACAGGTGGTCTGTGTCTGCTCAGAATGGAGAGTCTGTCCTTCTTTTTGACACACTAAGCTCCATGTCTCTGGATATTATCATGCAATGTGCTTTTAGCTTCAAGAGTAATTGTCAGACAGTAAAAGTCCAACAACCATATGTGGAGGCCTGCTCCAATTTGGTGTACCTCTGTTCAGATAGAATGATGAATCCTCTGTACATGGTAGATTGGCTTTACTGGCTTACTCCTCATGGCAGGAAAACCAAAAAGATGTGCAACCTTGTCCATCAACATGCTGAGAATATTATTGCTGAAAGAAAGGCAGCTTTCAGTAGCAATGACAAAGAGAAAAATCATGAAGCATCTATGAAAGAAAATGGCAAGGCAAGCAGAAATCTAGACTTTCTTGACATCTTGCTGGTGGCCAGAGATGAAGAAGGAAAAGGAATGAGTGACTTGGAGATAAGAAATGAAGTGGACACATTCATGTTTGAAGGTCATGATACTACCACAAGTGCTATGTCATGGACATTGTACTGCTTGGCCCAACACCCCCAATACCAGGAAAAAGTTCGCGAGGAGGTGAGGAATATCCTGATGGGTAGAGATTGCCTGGATTATGATGACCTCAAGCATCTCAACTACACCATGTGGTGCATCAAGGAAGCCATGAGACTGTATCCTCCTGTCTTTAGCTTCTACAGGAAGACAACTGAAGAAGTGGAAGTTGGTCAGTATGTGATCCCCAAAGACATCCATGTAGGTATTCATGTGATGATGATTCATCGTAATGGCAATATTTGGGAGAACCCTATGGAGTATGATCCTCTTCGCTTCCAGCTGTGCAACATGGTGAAGCATGGTCCTTATGACTACATTCCTTTTTCAGCTGGAAACAGGAACTGCATTGGTCAGGTTTTTGCCATGAACGAGATGAAGGTGGTGATTGGAATGATTGTCAACCGTTTCTTGTTGAAAGTGGATGAGAGTCACCATGTGGAGATGGTGCCAAGAGTAGTGCTACGGACAAAGAATGATATCAAATTACATTTGGAAGCTGACTGTGTGTAAAGAGGTTAACCACAATCTTTCTTTCATGTGTGTGTGTGGGGTGTGTGTATGTATGTATGTGTGCTTGTGTTGTGTGAGTGTTGTTTTTTTTGCATAAATCCTCCCAAAATTTATACTTGGTATAAATGGTAATGAGTCATCTAACAGATTGGGATCTGCATGGGTAGAGTCCTGTTTCTTTTTTTTATGTACCTGTAGGACTTTTTTGCTCTTTGGTCAGTGTATGCATTCCCAGAGTGCTCTGTGTGCACACAAGACACTCTTGGGCAAGGGCTAGGGCTAGAGCTAGAAAAGCAATGTGTTGTGTGGTAAGTGAAAGTGTGGTAGGGGGGGGGGGGAGGGGGGCAAAAATGTATTAATGTTGATCTGATGAATACAAAACTTTAACTCGCATTGCTCTTGGCCAGTGATACCTGTATACATCTTAAGTCATCTCTACTCTGACATTGTGAACCCTTCCAATTCTGAGTCTGAGGGCACTGCATCTAATGCTAACTTTGTTCCAGAACCGCCTGCCCTAATTGGCCTTTATAATGTGTTTGCTCTTTTTTGAAGTATAGGTAAATCTAACTGTGCCAAAGTCACCTGTAACTAAAGTGGTTACCTCAATAATGTGTCTCCCACTTGAAATTTGCTAAACATCTGGATCTGCAAATGTGGCTACTTCTTTGGAATGTAGGTGCAGCACTTAGCGGCCTCTTGAAATCGACACTTTCAGTGGCCACGCTTGACCACCTAGCCCATCACTTTTAGCTCCGAATGTTTGTGATGTATATAGTAGGGCTTCAACTTGCCTTACATACATGTATTAGGATAAGCATCCCAATCATGAGCAGCAAGTTTAGGCACTCAGATTTTGAGGTACCCCTACTTTAGCTGCAGATAACTTTGGCATAGTTATATATACTTGTGAATATTTTTGTATCAGAATAGAGCACACAGAGAGATCAATCCAAGTAATGGTTTAAATAGTGAACCCACTCAAATGTAATTTTCACTACATGGGTGCCTTCAATGCCTTCAATGTATGAACTCACAAAAGCTATCATTATTTTAGTAACAATTTAGTTATATTTTTGGTATGGCTCAAGTCAAACGTCACATAATTTAAAAAAATCTTAGTTTCACCATGTAAATTCTTCTGTGGGTAGAAAATAACCACTAGAATGTCACTCGGTGGAGTCGATGAAGATAATTCTATACTGCATTCACTTCAGCTCCATGACATCATCCTCTCTCCCCTGTGTACCTCGCAGTTTACCGGATGTTGGTTTGTCTATAGTAGAGGTACATTGCAGCCAAGCAGCATCAGCAGGGTCCAAGGACCTGATGTCGTTCCTCCCCCTTGGAAGCATTACATCATGCCATTTCTGTTCGAAGAAGAAGTACATGCGTTGATAAATCTTTCGGCAGTCGCAAATCCGAATCATGGAGATATCAGAGAGATTTAAAGTCAAATATCTAGAAATGAACAGCGGGGAGGTTTTCGAAAATCACTACAGAGATTGCCACCATAACCATAAAGACCTGATTGGAAGTGGAGTATTAGCCAGAACATGAGAGAGAGAAAAAACAGGCAAACTTGTTCCATTTCTTGGATTGCTAACTAAACATATCAACACAGAATTGGCTACGTTCAAGGATAGTGAGCAGCATTTTTTACAATGTATTTTGAAAACGGCTTCCGTGTTTGGCGTAATTTCCTGGTTTACAGTTTTAAGGAGTTAAACCTTTGGCATGACCTTTTAGCAACTTTGTATGGTTGTGGCTTCTCCTGGCACTGCAAAAGAGCATGGAGTTGACACTAGCACTTAGTAGAAGAACAAGAAGTAAGTAGTGCCCCATGTGGAATGTTGGTGGTATAATAATAGCTTTAGTTACTAGCCTATAATAGAAGTTTAGCCAGCCAGCTAGACCACAGCAGCAATACTGCCACTGAACTTCTTGCAGGCGTGCACCTGGAAAAATGATAAGAGATCAAAAAGGAAAACTAACCACTTGGCTTGCATTATGGATGCAAGGTATCAAGAAGGTGGGTAAGGTTCTCTAAAAACATGCCACATGCCTGGGTGGAGATTCGTCGTTGACTTTTCTCGAGACTCACGACTGCTACAGGCATAGTTCCATAGTCTGCCACATTTTTTCAGTATTGGTATAAATGTGTCTATCAGGTGAGACATAGTCAGAGGGATAATGCAATCATTTGGCAAGGACATGCAGGACCACTGGACCCATTGTACATGTGGATCAGTGGGTGAATAAGGTCCTGCCAGAGGCAATGGGCCTAGGACTAGACTATGGTCCTATTGGACCTGGTGGCCTTCCTGATACACAGGGCCAAAGACTGGACCAGCTATTCTTATGGGACCAGGAGCAATTGGATCAGCTGTTGGACCACAGGAGTCTGCTAGTCTACTGCCCATGGTAACAACTCAGCCAGGGAGATTACCAAATGCACCCAAAACTGTTCATTTCTCCAACAAGTAAAACTCTGTAATATGTTAAGATCTGCCTTAAGGGATTTTGGTTGAAAAGCATATGACAAGTGGATTCATACATCGATTAGCACTTCCAACATGTTTGGAGTCACTTCAACACACTACTGGTTAAAGCTACACTCTTGGTTGAGTACTGTTATATATTTTTTGATGCACATAAGATCAACCTTTTCCTTTGCCAGGCTGAAGAGGTTTACCTCCAGTAAAACAATAGCTAAGGGGTAGTTCACCCATTACCTACGACAGTATGGGGCCCCAACTAACATGTGTGCAGCTTATCCAGCTCCTGCCAGCAGCTAAGAGAGCTTGTGAGTATTGAAAAAAGCAAATGACGATGCAAAAAAATCATAAGCAGACAAAAATACTTCCTCGTGCCCCATGTCACCTCACACTTGGAAATGACCTCCTTGGGTAATATGTCCATGTAAATGAGGGTTGAGACTGAAGTGTCTTCAATCACAATAGGGAGGACTCAGTTCTACTGAGTTTCCATATCAAAGGTGAATAATTGGAGTGGCTTGTGGCTGTGCATCATAAGATATGCGACAGTCTTTGATTCTTCAGTCTAAGCACAAATAAGCTGATTTGAGCTATGCTGAATTCAGACCTTGCTTTATGGAGACAATAGCTTCATTATCCAGCTCAAAGGAGAAACTGCTGTGACTGTATTTGTGACACTAAATGCATTGTTCACCAGTGAGAGCAAAATGTTTGGGTACAGGTATATAATAGCATCCATGTTGTTACAGACTATTCATCCTCACAGCATGACAGCACAAGCTCCAGGCTGAGATGTGATCCTTGTGATCAGCAAAAGAGGCTGGAAGATTACCTCTGTTTTTGTGGATGTTTGATTGGGAGTGACTATGATGTAACCATGTTCCAGAGTGTAGGACTGGCTATTTAAGGATCATGGACTTCAGCATAGTCCTCAACTGTGCTGTTGAGGATGGTCATATCGATATCATGCATCTGTAAGATTCAGAGGTATGAAAGTATACTGGGCCATTGACTGGACCGGTAGTGGTTGGCATGTGGATTTTATGCTGCTGTGTATATTGGGGTTCTATGTGACTATGACAGGGCCGCGGAGCATTCTGCGACAAAGGGACATACAAACATATCCCTTTGCAAAGAGTGGAATGCGTGTAATTATAAATTGGCTATACTCGGCGCTGCTGAAGTATAATGTGCCTATGCAAAGTGTGGGGAGTTAAGGATGATGATAGATGTACAGAAAGAAGCCATGAAGATATCACATGCCTGTTCTGGGTTGTGAAGGACTTTGATTTTGTCACGTTGTGACTGTGCAAAAAAGAAGAAGTTTGGCACGTAAGACTACAATTGGTATATGGCTTTGGCTGCCATATGGCAGGGCCATGTTCTGGGCTACCACAGATAGAACATCATGTATTTGTGTCAGAGCCGAAACCATGTATGCACTCTATTAGATCAATGTGGCCAGCCTACTCATTCTACTATTGTCTGTGATAGTGCTTCAGTCCTAGGTGGAACAGAACAGGGGAAGAGCTTTATCTAGAGCCTTTATTTTCTCCATGCGTCATTATTACTTTGAAAATCTGCAGTGGTTTTGCCTTGGTGATGGGATTTCCACTCTCTGATGGGGTATAGGATCTTTCGAGGAGCTCAGTGGAATGTGATATGTGATGTGTGCCCTGTGCATGCATACTCTGTTTTGTGTAGGTCAATTATTGTCTTGCTGCAGTGTCATTCCTCAGACAGGGTCGAGCTTGGAATGTCATTGCCTCTTTGTCACTTTGAAAGGATATTCGAAGGCCCAATATCCCACTTTATATATAACACTGTATAATCATCTCTGTTGCAGGATTTCCACACTGCATGGAAATCTTCCCACAGATTGGTAACCTGTAGGGTAGAAGGTCAGTTGACCCAATTGAATTACTCCAGGATCTGATATACGGGGGTCTTCACCACCTCAGGTCTTGCCACATCAAGTCTGGGGCAATTTCCCATATCTGTCATGGGAGTTCTAGCACAATCTTGCTGTATCTGTCATTGGTGTTCCAGCATAGTTTTCTAGTTTATTCAACATAACAATAGTACATGGAATGAAGTAGTTTTAGTATACTATCCTAGCATACAAAAAGGAGAGAAAGTTCCCTATATAGTATACTATTGATAGGCTCTCTTTGTTTCGAGAAAACTTTAATGATGATGATGAAGCCTACAAAAAGAGTAAGCTGAAGAAGTCTGTCATCACCAAACAAAGATGGAATCTGAACAACCAAATTTTGATGTAGGAGATCTCAGTGAAATGAAACGGGCAACAGAATAAATTTCACAATTCCATTTATACAAAAAAAATTATTTTATATTTTATTACTAACACACTTTTTTTGTACCTAAAGTATATATGTAGTAATTATGCAGATATTATAGGTAGCTACCTCAGGTGCATTATTCATATAGTTTATAGAACCCCCTTCATATAATACATTTACTGAGAGAACAATTATTTTATGCCATTTCATGCAATGATATCATGGGTAATTGCATAAAATTGATGTGCTTGGAGTACAACAGGGCAAATGAGTTTGGCTCATCAACCATAGTGTTTTATGTGTAATCAGAGTAAATAGACTAGCTACTTAGTGTGTCATGCAAACCTACTTGGGATAGTGTTTCATTCCTAGGTAGAATAAAACTTTTCATAATTTATATGTAGAGTCCAATAATTGGACATCCGATGATTTATTTTAATTTTTGCTATTACTGCAACCAGAAAAGAACTCTGTGCTGATAGTTGTGTTGACTATAAGGTGGTCCAGCTGCATGAGTTGTCTCATCTTTAAGAGCTATTTTCTTCAAACTAATATGTTTCATGTGTCTAATATGTTTCATGTGTAAGGATTGAGGTGCAACAAACTTTGATTGTGCCATGTTCGATTCTGTGGGAGTGGGTAAGTGAAGATGCCGAGTCTGTGCAAAGAATGGGATGGGGGGAGGAACAATGGCTGGTTTATATCTAAGATTCACCATTGGTGAATATGTGGATGACATTGTATGCCTGTGCAAAGAGTGGGGTATGCATGATTTTGGCCGGACCATGGATGTGAAGGGGTCCATCTGTATTATGATTGTCCATAGATGGGAAGTGAGCATTCCCTCTAATGGACAATGCAGTCAGCCTATTTCTACTGTGTCTGACGGAGTGTTATCACTTTGGTCCTAGGTGGCACAGAACAGGGGCCATAGTCTTATTAGAGGCTCTGTACCTCCATGTGCACGTCATCACCTTTTTGAGAAAAATTGTATTACGGACTGGCTTTTCCTCATAGGCGGGTTTTCCATTCTTGACAATAGGATATAGGGACAACAACATTCGAGGGAACCCATCCATGGCATAACTAGGCTAGATTGATGGGGTTCACAAAGGGAGAGCACACTCATAGTGTGTAGAAAATTTCACAAGCCATGCCCATCTTTATAAACCATACCAACTTTTAACAACAAGTTATCACAATCATACTGTAGTTACAACCACATGGGAAAAGGGGGGGGGGGGGATCACTTGCAACCTACGAACAGTAGTAGTTATGCCCACTGCCCATAAACATTATCTGAACATACCACCTGTTAGCCTACTTTCCTTCAAGTAGATCAATTGCCTTGGTGCACGCACACCTTGTTCGTTCTGGAGAAATCTCATTTGAAATATTGTTGTATCATCTTAATCAACCCTCCTCCTACAAGGAGCTAGTTGTAGAGTGAATCTGGAAGTTGGGATTGCTATGAAAGCTGATTCAAATATACTGCCTGCTACAGCAAGTTCATAGAAAACCCAAAAATTGTTAATGGGCACTTAGAGAAGGAGCCACTGTGGGGGGACCCCCCCGCCACATCCCAGATCCACCACACAATACTTTTTTTTGTATACTCTTCAACCAAATTAGTAAGAATAAGATGGTGGAATTAGGCAATGTTCTGCCACTTCTGTGCTGAGCTCTGTTGACGAGGTCCGGTGGGTACTGTCTGGAGTTTGAATTCACCAATTTAACTTCTGGTGGGCAAGACTAGGGTGGAGTATGGGGAGAGTGGTTCAGTTGCCATTTTGTTTGTTTGGACATTTGCTTAAATTTTGCCCTGTAGTGGAGAGGATGGGGCATCCTGAGAGAAGAAGCAAAGAAAGGAAAAGATTGGCTGGTACTTGCATAAACCTGGATCAGTTTCTAACTTCTAAACTGAAGAAAATTTATGATGCTGCTCATTCAGAGTCCTCTCGTGACACTTCTCTGGCTGTTATCATATCAGCAACCCAGCTACCTGCATTGGAGGTTGACAAGGAAGATGTCGAAGCCTCCAATCTGAGTGTCACATGCTGATGCAGATGGCAGTCATCAACCCACCTGCACTCTGCTGGACATTGGTGGTGTTTACTCTCAATCAAAATCATCCAGAAATCTCTGTGACACTGTACAGGCCCTGACTGCAGCCTAGAAGTATCATCTATTGAACCATCACAAGGAGGAACCTCACAAGGACCAGGTATTTCCCACACATTGGAGGTTGTAATCATATTTTTTTGTCATTTGCTGCTGCCAGAGTACCCCTGGATGGTGTAGAGCGAGCAGGTTGGTGGTGTGCTCTGTATTGCTTGTGCTATTTTCTGTGTTGACAATTTGAGGGGCAAGTTGGTTATCCATCCTTTCCGGGTGTGGAACAAAAAAGTACAAAGGTCAAATAGCACGAGCATTACTTGTACCATCACACTTCTCTGAAGCAAGCTGATCTTTTGAAATGGACTGTTGAGCATCCTCATACCCCGGATTGATGTCCATTAGGCTGCAAATATCAAAAGAAACTTAAGTCGATCGCTAGTGTATTGTTTTGTAGCTGGCAGCGTATTGCTCTAAGGGGATGCAGAAGATGTTAGCTCATCTGGCAACCCTGAGAATTTTCTTGCTCTGCTCAAGTTGCTGACCATTCATGATAATGTACTATACATTCATCTTGAAGCTCCTGCAATGCGATGTGTGAAAACCTGTCTGCCCAGACACAAAATGAGCTGATTGAGGTGATATGGAAGTATATAACTTTGCAGGATATACTTGATAATTTGTATGCTGCACCTTCTAGCTGTGGTAATTTACACTATGTGGAGCATCTTGCCATCTGTGCCAGGTTTCTTGGTGGAAATAAAGACATCACAGAGAGGAGTTCTTAACCTTTATAAAGCTGGTGAGAATAACAGGTGAGGAAATTGCTGCGTCCTTGGCAGAGAACAATATACTGGTAGCAAACACGCATGGCCAGGGATATAATGGTGTCAGTAACATGTCACCAGGTGTCGCAGGTGTCGAAGCATGGATCAACAAGGAGAAAATTATGTGCGTTGCAATGGACACTGCCTCAACTTTGATCCTGTGCTCTGCTTCAGGTACATAATATCAGCATCTGCCTGGAAAATTGCTGCCTTTTCTTACTTAACAGTTGAAAGAGAAGTGGTCTTCTGGAGAAAAATGTGGTTGAAGCAAAGGGAACGCCTCTTTTGGATCTTTGCAAGGCATGATGGGTAGAGTGACATGGTACTTAGCAGCATTTCTACCAAGCTTTTGTTTTCATTATTGAGGGTCTTGAGATGATCGGTTTCAAACATCACCTAGCCAAGTATGGTAAAACATATGCTGACTGGGCTCCAGCAAGTCACAATGATGCACAGCAAATTCTAGCCAGTCCCACAGTTCATTGTTGTTTTCATGACCATGTACCAGTACTGTTGCACCTTGCTGGTATCATAGTCAAGCTCCAGAGAAAAGCCTTCAATATCGTCGGAAAAATGCTGATTCCAGCTTTGCTTGAATATATGACCACCGGCAAAGAAGGTTGGAACACATGTGGAGATATCACGTATTATCTCAAGGCAATGGCACTGCAGAAATGTTGAAGCTTGCTCTGCTTCTGAGTATTTCTGAGGAAAATATTGCAATTCCCTTCCTTGACCTCATTATCGTGTCCATCGACAGTTTATCTCCATCAAGCCATTTATCTGCTTGGTCTTGTCCTGCGTATCCTCTGTTCGAAATGTGTAAATCTTGAGACAATCATGAGCAAGTATAAAGATGATCTGACTTCTCCTGAGTTGTTCCAAACGGAGCTCAAATGTTGGAAGAATTGGTACTTGCCGGTGTCATCAGATCTGAGACCTGCATCCCCATTAACAATAATCTGTCGTAAAAATATGTGTAGTTTTAAAATTTGTACATTGAGACTTTATTTGAAATCATTCTGAGAGAATTATTAGAAAATGCTCTTAAAGTCCAGAAAATTTCATTTTTTCTGAGAACTTAATTGTTTAAATTATCCATGAAAGTATGCCAGAGGACCATTATGGATTAGGGTGCTCGGCTTACTATTAGTTTAGTCAAACAGATTTCCAATACACCCCTGGGAAATGGTCCACTTGAAGAAAAAGACCCTTCTCCTCCCACCCACCCCCTCCCACCCCCTAAGCCAAGAACCCCTTAGGTATATATATGTCAGAGAAAAACTGCCTATTTCTGGGAGGAATTTTCCCACGGATGAGAAGCTTGCTAGTCTTGCCCAAAAAACTGGACTTTTTAGTAGCTGGCCCACAAATTCCTGGGCCAGTTTTCCCACAACCAATTCTGCACCATTTATTACTTTGTGCTTAATATATAGAGACTACCTTTTCTGGGCCAAGGTAGCCAAGAACTGGAAGTCCCTATACTTACTGGTCACTGTTGATATATTGTGGTATTTGATTTACTATAAGTTTTTTGGTCCTTATGGAATGAGTTGTAGCGAGTATAAGTACTCCCCAGAATTGAATAGAATAAAATCATAGACATAATAATAAATAATAAATCAATCAAAGAGGATATATGGTTGATTGGTTAATTGATTGATTGAATGATTGATTGTTGATTGACTGTTTCTTTGACTGATGCCCTGACTCACAATATGATGCAAAACAATCTATTGCTTGCATTCCATCGTTCCGATCCGTTGCATTTACAGTAGTGCAACGGACTACATGTACATGAAACGCAAGAGTAGGACTTGATTCAACTCTTGCTTGAGTTGGACCAATCAGAATTCTAGACATACGTGTTGACCTAAACACTCTTTCCATGATGTCTCAAGAATTATTGAAGTAGTGCGGAGCTTTCCAAACCCCTGGCAGGTCTCAGTTGGAGGCTATAAAGATCTTAGGGCAAAAAAAAATACCTCGAAGGAAGTGGCTATCCAGGTAACTAGCTAGCAATTACCAGCTATAAAAAATATTTCAGCTCATAATTCCACTTTCTGCACTTCCGCATTCTGCAAAATCAAATCCAACTCTTCTTCACTTCTAGTACTGCCGTGTCACTGACATACTGTCGGACTCACGGATTTAATGCAAATATTGTGAACCATGCAGCACAATGGAACCGATTACGCAATGTACGCAATGGAAATGTATTCGACAGAATGGATTTTCATCCATAAAATGGACAAATCTATCATTGTATAGCTTAGACATGTCTTAATCCTAGCATGCCAGAAGCTTTGATATAGTATACTGAACTGTACATTATTGATGTCATCATATTATACTGCTTGTGTCGTGATAGAATATATATTCCTTACTGATTATGAAGTTGTCCAATGTTGAAGCAAAACCCCGCTTGTATATTCTCCAGATCCATTGTGACAATAATTTTCAGTATAAAATCTATGGCAGTGTCATGCCTCCACAGCTAGAGTACATTGATCAATTGAGGATTGTGTCAGAAATAACATCCAGCATCCTTTCCTGTCAGCTATTAACCATGCAATAATCTATTCTCACTTGTCTGTGCAACCAGTTTTCTTTTCTCTAGATCAATCATTCTCTTCACTATGACTAGCGCTCCTCATTAACATTGCCCACTATAATAGATGTGTGGGATGAACGTACAAAGAAAGACAAAAATGTTTTAGTTAAAAATATATATAAGATCGAACAAAATTACTAGACCCTTTACCTATTAATATAATGATCTCCAAATATATTAAAAAAGAAGATTTGGCTTCATTATTTTAATAGGTATAGGGTCCTGTAAATCCACATTATTTTCTAGTTAAAGAAAACATTTTTGATAGACAAGCAGCTAGTTTCAAGAAGTTTCTCCATATAGCACCAGAACTAACCAGATGTTACCATCTTTATTACTAAAGTAGATACACATGCCTCTATGTATCATATAGACACATGCATCATAAGTAGTTACCTAATTTTGTTGAATGTCTGTGCTGTTAACTATTATCACAGGAATACACTTGAAGAAGCAAGCTGATCACTTCTTGCTAGGAAAATCTTGTTGGTATATAACTCAGCTCAGTTCTATGCAGTTAACTAATGTCACTTCTAAGGAAACTAAACCAACTGGTAGACATGTTTTATAAGTGTTATCTTGTTTTGTTGGAGGTTTTTGCTGTTGTCACAGGAGTAGTAAACTTCTTAGGAAACTAACTCATCATTTCTTGGTACAAAATATGCAGCTGTACTGTTAGCTATTCTCATAAGAACTAGCTTCTGACTGACACACATGCTTAATAAGTAAGTATCCAGTTACCTCGTTTTGTTAAAGGTTTGTGCCATTCACTATTCCTACAAGAGTAAAGCTCTGAGGCAACCAACTGATCACCTCATGATATGAAAACATGCAGATGCTTGCTAACTCAGCTCTGACATTACACTGATACCAGCGTGTTATGACATTGAAAAACATTTACCAATTTTAGCTGAGTAGAGAAATGGATCAGTTCTGAGTCTAGAATTCGGGCTAGCTTTTGCAATAGTTTGGAGTCTTCTGACAGTAAAATTATGACAGATTGACATATTCTACGAAGTTATGTCATGGTAAAAGTAGTAGTGCTAAATGAATTCATCGTTGAATCTTCGTAGTGAATTTATGGCACTTCTTATAATGCAAATTGCATGTTGGAAATAGTAGGTAGACCAGACAGATACACCGATACAAGATCCCAAAGACATAAAATCATTGTTTTAACATTTTTGGAGGGATGAAAAATCTCCCCATTTGCTATATACCTTCATGAAAGATTCAGGGCATGTTCGAAGTGTTTTGGGGGGTCAACTCAAGACACCATTTTTGCCAAAGTGAGTTTTAGCTGAGATATTAAAAAATGGCCACTATTTTAAAATAAGTGTCAAACCAATATAGGAATTGCTATATACCACCCCCCCCCCAAACATCAGTACATTCATATAACCACATGCAGCAATACCAAGTTTGCCATACAACTCCCCACTGAGGGCTCGCTTTGGTCGCCAATTAAGTTGGTTTTCTCAGAAGCTTATTCTCGTGACAAAAGTTAACAGCACTGAACTGAGCTGAAATAAAAAACTGCACGTTTCCATACCAAGAAGTGATCACTTGGTTTCCTAAGTAGTTTACTGCCATGACAAAGAGGTGAATATATTATATGTCTGTGCATATTATATGAGAATTTACTTTAAATAGCAAACATGGTATCCATGATTGGTTAGTTCAGATCTTATTACCGAATAGGTGACTACTTAGCTATGGAAAAGAGACAAACATTATTATAATTATATAAACAAAGAAACGAAACAAGAATTTACAAAATTAATGTAGACAACAAACATTTACAGGATCATTTATCTATTAATACAATGAAGACCAATACCGTATTACTGCTTTAAAAAATGTGTATTATATTTGGAGTTCATTAGGTAAAGGGTCATATTGGAAATACTCCCTTTGGCCAATATATATAATTATATATTTTTGTCAATGTGTCAAATTTAACATCCAATTATTAATCCAATTATTAATGCATCACTAATTCAATATAATAATGGGAAGTTGAACGATCCTGCCAAAAGTGAATATTGGTAAGAAGTTACTTCAAGTTTTTCTTGGGGGTGGGGGGGGCATGGGATTTGATGAACATCTGCTATAAAACGGTGTGGACATGTGATATATATTAATTGACTCTTTCCCATGGACTCCACTTAGGGGTTGACATTAGTCAATTGTTATCTACTAGTAGCTGTACAGCTGTAGTACACAGCATTGCCTGGAGAAAGATAGAGAAGTGGTGTAATCCAACCCTAATTGAGGGGAATCCTATATCATGGGGGTGATGATACCAAAATTGCCTAAAAGGGCCTAAATTGACGTATTATTCTCCAATTCAAGGAGCAAATATTATCTATAATGGAACCTGATGATACCTTCAGCCAGACATGATGTATATATATAGCCAAGTAAAAAATCTATAAGGTGGCCAAAATAAGCTGCCACTAATAAGTTCATTCCAAAAAGGAAAAATATGAACTGAAATTAGTATAGATAATATGTATAAGTGTCTTTGCAGAATTATCCTCACAGAATGGAGAGGGTCGCAGAATGGAGAGGGCAAATAATTTAACTAAACCTAGGTTTTATGATCTACGCCAAATTTACACACAAATTGGCTATCAGGGCACTTAAAAACAACATTTTCCTTGGGGGGGCTGGGCATCCCCCAGACTGCTGTAGATGATGTGCTTCATTGCAATCTGCACCCCCCTTTTCAAAAGTCTGCCTATGGTCCAGCTAAATGTAGATTTCTGAAAAGTGGTCATTGTCAATTCAGACATAAGCCTCTTAATCATCTCTTAAGTCCATCCCAACCAAAAGCTATGAAAACTTGAAAGCAAAGGCTAAGCATTAGTAGACACCAACAAGTATATGAATAGAAATCTATTTTATAGCAATTCTATTTCTGTACCTTTTCTCAGATTCTATCACATACTCAGTCGATGTAGATTTTGTCAAGTGTTTGCAAGCAGTGCATGGGGATATTGACAAAACATTGTTAATTTGAGTACAACCTATAAATTACTCTTGGAAATCAAAACATCATTATTGGTGAGTGAAGCGAGCCCTCAGGGGGAGCTGATAAAAAAATACTTGGTATTGCCGTGCATGGCGTATCTAAGCATGTATCTCTCTATGTATGTATATATATAATATGTTTGCCTGTAAAATAACTGATGTAAATTGGGAATGTTCATCATAGTGAGCACAACAATCAAGAGAGCACCCGGCAGCAGATGTGAAGCTAGACTGGTTTGGCTGCAATGTGCAAATAAGAAAGGGCTGCTCATTTAATACCATGATCCCTTACCAGATAACAGAACAATGAACAATCCAGCCTGAAATCGTATAAACAACAAACCAAGATCTAATAACCCCCAAGGCCTTATTAACCCCCAAGATCTAATAACCCCCTGCAATCCCTCCAAAACTACCTTCCTCATAGACCTCTCATACAAAACAATATAATCAAATTTGCTCAGAACGTGCTTCATGGCTGACAGGAAAGGATGATGGACATGGTTACTTGGTTCATCAACATACTCTAGCTTTCTTTCTTCCCTTCACTCATTACTATTGCAGTCATTATTGGTCAAATATTTGTCAAACTTGACAGAAGTAGACATTTTATCTTTCTGTTTCTTCTTCAAGTTTCATCCTCATGCAGTTATTGGTGAGTAAAGCGCGTCCTAAGTGGAGATTGGATGGAAAACTTGCTATTGCCATATATGGAGTATCTATCTCATAAAGGCTGTCAACCAAGAGATGGAAAAAGGGCGAGATGATCTCTTCTATCTTTATATGTATTCACCATAATAATGTTCATCTATAAAAAAAATCGCCGACCTTATAATGCTGGCTACTGAAAATTGGTAATGGTCATCATAGTGAAAAGAACAGTCGAGAAATATCCGGCAGCAGATTTGAAGCTAGACTGGCCTGACTGCACTACATGCAAGTGAGAATGGGTTGAATAGATGTGCATCTTTACATAATGGCAGAACCACCCTGCCAGAAATAAGACAAACAACAAACCAATACCCTGATACACTCCCACAAGCCCTCCAAAGCGACCTCCTCCATAGGCCCTCAAACAAAAAAAAGTAAATTTTCTGCACAGGCAGGTAAAATCTGGCTGCATGGTTGATGGGAAAGTATGATGGACATAGTTACTGGGTTAATCAAATGTGCTCTATCTTTTTTCTTTTTCTTTGCTCACCGATGTCAGGGAACAATACTGTAACACCACAAGAGCAATCATCCCTGACTGAAGCCTACAAAGGGAAAACCACTCAACCCAAACAAAGCCAAGAGACAGCACAAATGGATTATTAAGCAAAGTACAGTATCTATTACGTCACTTAAGTATACAGAGGAATCGAAGACAGATGGAACACTCGGATTGGACAGCAAAATGAGAGGGAAAATACTATATAGAAGGTGTTTGTTAGATAGTAACGGGAGTCGGACTAGTATGTATTTGCTTATTGGCTATACCCTCTTTACTTTATTTGTAATGATGAAGATACTAGTGGTACGGCTATATAATCACTAGATAACTAGATACGCAGAGATAACCGGTTACATATTAGTGGTCTAGCTAGGTGAGTGGATGGATGGTACACAGCCACTCACCCTAAAGAGCTAGGCATCGCAGGGAAAGCCCAGAGGTCTGAGTGGCTGAAACAACACACCCCACCAGACCAAGGGCATTCTTTCCCTGACATTGGTGGCAGTGGTTGGATCTTCTATAATAGAAGATCCCGGACCAGCCTTAGATAGTGAGGAGGTTGGAACTTAGCTAGATGAAACAGGGATACAGCCTGGGCAAGCCTAGGGGGCTTGAAAAAACAACCCTGAATAGCTAGTGTTGAGGTATTGGTTTTTTGTTGTTGTTATTGGCAGAGGTGGGGTGAAGGATGAGCAGTGAGGACAGGAGATTCCTGAGGAACTCTTGCCGCATCCAAAGTACAGTTTCCGAGGCCTCTCTTGGAGCAGTAGACCCCATGGAGAGATTCCTGTTCCAGTGGCTCCAGATTGACCAGCTGAGAGCGGGACAGGCAAGCCAAAATCCAGGAGAGGCTGATGCAGAGCCAGGCTGAACAGCAGGAAAGGCTGATTCAGTTACTGACCGAGACCTGAGTAACACCAAGGCAATAGTTGCCAGTGGGTAGGCCCTGCCCCCTGCACCCCAAAACTCACGGTACACAAGTTCCAGGAAGGTGTCGTCGACGACATGGGGGCCTTCCTGGATGCTTTTGAGGCAACGGCGACCGCTGGAGGGTGGCCTCGACCACAATGGACCGCCTTACTCCGTTGCTACTATGCCTGCAGTTCAACAGACAGAGTATGAGGCTGTAAAGGAGGTGTTACTTCACGAATACTAGATAACCACCGAGACATTTCGAAAGCGCACGTTCGAGACTCCTTTCGATCAGGCTCAGCTGGATACATGGCTGATGGAGATAACTCTGAAATGTTTGCCCCGCTGGTTAGAGGTGCAAATGCAGAACCTCAACCCAGAGAACTTCGAGGAGTTGAGTGAAGCTGTTGTGAGGCACTTGGCCAACCAGACAAGGAGAGAGCCAGAGCCACAAAGATCAACAGGGAGAGCGACCAAGAGAGAGAGAACTCGACCCCGAGACTCCTTTCCGGCAGGGACTTCAAACACAGGCCCCCAGAAGAATTGGCTGGGATAGACCTATACAGAGAGGGAGTCCAGGGAGTGGAGAGAATGTACCCACATCACAGAGGAGTAATCAAGAAGTCAGATGCTTCCAGTGTAATCGGCTCGGGCATATCAAGAGAGAATGCCGGGTAAAGTTAGAGCAGGCGCAGCTGGTGTACGAAACAACCAGGGAGAATACATCAAACCGTTGGACGAGGAGGGCCAATCTCAATGGCAGGACCGTGAAGGTGTGGTTGGATACAGTGGGTGTACCAAGTCAGTGGTGCATGCCAGGTGTATACCAACAGGAGCAAGACTGGGGTGGAGCATACCATATGCCACAGCCACTTCCAGAGAAACTTGGCTCCCAGCACTGAAACTGGCTGGGAGGATGTATCACTTGACCATAGGTATTTCACCTTACCTACCCATAGTCCATAGATATGTTGGTAGGACAGGATGTCCCCCAGCTGAAAGAGTTGCTGGCAGGAGTGAACTCGGAGGAGACAATTGGCTGACTATCGCAACTGCTGGTATGAATAGTTTATTCCTGAGTTTTATAAGTGCTGTTTCTGGAAGCCCTTCTTCAGAGGAAAGCTGCACAGGCATCCATGCTTACTTGGAATCACCCTTTGCTCTTAAGAAATGACTTGTCCTAGATGAATTTCATTTTGATTTTTTTTGTTGTAGAGATTTATCTACATTCCAATGCGTAGTATATTTGCCTACCTCAATGAATTTGATACTTCTACGAAACTGTAGTTTATTATATTTTCATTGTACTGTATGAATATTTTGAAATGTTTGTTGACCACAAAATATAGCAAAACAAATCCTCATAAAACCCACAAAATATTATGTACATCAGAAGTTGCACCTGATAACCCTCAAATTATTGTGCTCTATGTGTATTCAGGAGAGGGAGACGTGTGACTATAGTTATGACATGTAGTTGCTAGTGGTGTGGCCAAGTCAAAGGTAATTATAGTTATAGCTTATAGCATCTAGAGTGAATTGTAGTGGCTATGCGGCAACAATTCATGGCTGTAACTATAGCCAAGGGTAATGATCGAATTTTAACATGTATTTTTAAGGTAATTAATTATCTGCCCGGACTTTGTAAATCACAACACTGTCCACAGTAGAGGTGTTCACAGAATTTACGGTACACTTAGATTGGCTCCGGTAGCTCATTGGAAAACTCTGTCATGCCTGCCTCAATGGTATCAACCAACTGTGTTTATAATTTCATCACCGGTGGTGACACATACTCTGTCCCAGGTGATGGATTGGAGGGTGGTGAGGTGAGGGATGATATGGCAGCGGCATGGGTAAAGTCCTCTGTACTATGTTGGGGCAAATTGGCAAATCGGATGCCAGCAATGAAGTATAGGGGAGGGCTGGTGTCTGAGTGTCATGAGATAATGTCAGATGCTCTGTTTTCACTCATTGTATGTGGACCATGTGGAATCTGTAATGCAGGTATTTCTCCTTGAGGATTCTGAGGCGAGAGTCTGACATCATCAAGTTACCAGTCCCAGTGGTAATGAGGTCTTTTTATCCTAAGATGAAGTGTCTGAATTGTATCAAGTGCATCAGTCACGCCAGAACCTCACCCTCGACTGCAGCAATATGTAACTCAGCAGTGTATGAAGGAACTGCTGAGCAGAGTGATCTTCCAACCTGTATGACAGCAGAATAGGTTAGTAACAGCTTCCGAGGCATTTCTGGAATAGTCAGAATCTCAGGCCCCCTTGTATCTAGGCAAGTTGGCTCTGTGATCTCATCCACTTTAGCTAACTTGTTGGTTCTCCTCAAAGAGGTTGTCAAGGTGATCAAAGGGAGTTCTGAGTTTCATAGCTAGGGCAGAATGGGGACATCTTCTTAGTGTGGGAAAGTACTACTAATACTGAGTTTTTCCAATGATCTTCAAAGAGAATACCTCACCACCACAAACTAGCCCATCATCAAAAACATCTCCATACCCTCCTTCACCTTCCCCACACTATTATAACACTCTCCTCATCCAACATCACCTCAACATTGTCCCCCTCAACTGGCCCCACTCAGACATTCTACATGTGAGAAAAAACCCCACCAGCATGGCAGACTTCCGGAGATTAGGACATGTCCATATGACATGCAAAATCACCCTATCAACCGATGCTTATAATTTATTTGACAATGTTTGATTTGTGCTTAATTTCACATCCTTGTTAAATTTAAACAAAGCTATACCAAACATTGGGGCAGACAAGGATAATGGACTAACATTGTCTGTAGTGCAGTGTAAAGACACCTTACCAGCATGATACTTAAGTATTGGGTGCCACCCTTTGTGATTTGTGAACATTAAGTATATAATCATAGACATACAAATTGAGGACTGTCTTTCTTTATATAATGGGTAAAGATCACCAAGCTGTAAAGATCACCAATTGAAAAGAATATGAGGAATGAAGGCACTGTTTACTCAATAGAGGTCTATTCCCCATGAAAAAAGAAGACCAATCTTCACTCATGCCAGCAGAAGAGAAAAACAGCTTTCTCCAATTCCACAGCATCTGTATTTGTGATAGCAGAGCTGTTGATGTTGAGCAGTGATGTTCGCTATAGCCTAGGCAGCATTGACATCCTTGGTCGTGAGCAGTGATGAGAGCTACAACCAAAGCAGCATCGGCATCCTTGGCCATGAGCACAGCAAGAGGCAGCATCGATCTTTTAGAGATTCGAATATTCTTAAGTTTTGAACTCTCATATTGAATTAGAACATGAATGATTCTTAAATAATGAGCTGACTATATGTTGTGATGTCACAACTAGTTACATTCTCACATGCCCAGGCGTTACCAGGTCCAGCCACTAAAGTATTTTACCCAGTGGGAGAACACGTGATCGTTTGTAGGCATGCTGGTGTGTGAACTTATCGATCTGAATGAGCCGTGTGAGTGGGCGAGGTAGCCGGTAGCCGGAAGTACCAGTGGGGCCCTTGTGGGAGGCCAGTCCTGAGGTGGCTGCCGGCAACGGTTTCCCTGTGGGAGCAGGTGTTGCAGGAGTAGTGTCTGGGGCAAGTCCAAAGGATTCGTCGGTAAACACAGGCTTGAGTCGGTCAACTGAAAGAGTGTCTGACTTGCCTTTGATGCCCAGCATGAAATAATTGTCGGTATGGTCGAGTACTTGATAAGGCATGTCATATGGGCAGTGTAGAAGTGTGCAGTGGGCACATCATGGCAAAGGTCTTTGCATGAAGGTTGTCTGACACTTGTGACTGGTGTTGCCCATGCCATGCAACTGGCTGCACACGAAGCTGCTTCATGGTCATGCAGAGACGGCCCAGCAGTGTGCCCGGGTCATCTTCCCAAGGAGCATGATGAGAGTCGACGTCGAAAAACTTGCCTGGCAGGTGTAGGGTGGTCCCATAGACCAACTCAGCAGATGCATAGCCCAAGTCATCCTTGGGTGTCGAATGGATGGCAAGGGGGACATTTGGAAGTTCATCCATCCAATTATTGTTGGTCAGGCGAGCCTTGAGGGAGGCCTTCAGCTGCTTGTAAAAGTGCTCGACCATTCTGTTAGCTTGCAGATGGTAGGCAATGGTACATTGTTGGCGAGTGGCCAGCAAACAGTTCAGTTCAGCCCAGAGATTGGAGATGAATTGGAGGCCACGGCCGGAAGTGATCTCAACCGGGACTCCGAAACATGCAATGCAATGGAAGAGCAGTTCCCGGTGCAAGAAGGAGATGTATCCGGCACGAGAAATGCTTTGGGCCCCTGTGTGAAACGGTCAATGATTGTGAACACGTTGTTGTTGCCCTGGCAGACCGGAAGCGGGCCGACCAAGTCGATGGCCATGAACCGGCAGTCCTGAACATCAACCTGCCAGCCACATGGTGGTGATTTTTGTCCCGCTGGCATTCGAGGCGGGTGCGGGCCCAGCCCCCTACATTGTGGTTGAGGCTGTGCCACATGAAGTTCCTTGCAATGAGTTTGCATGAAGTGCAGATTATAGGATGGGAAAGGCTGTGCTGTGCTTTGAAGACTCGTTGCCACCAGCTGGCTGGAATGATTTGGCATGGTTGCCCTGTCGAGACATCCGCCAGGATGGTGCCCGGGGCATTTTACAGTGGCCTATCCTCGAACCACAGGCTGGTCCAAGCAGTACGAAAGGCCTGCACTTCTTGGTCTGTTATTTGTACCCGAATCATCGCGACGAAATCAATGTCCTCAGTAGCATGTGCCGCGAGCACAGAAGTGGGTGCAGCAAAACTTGTTGAAGAAGGCAGCTCCGGTTGGCCCGTGCCAGTGCGAGACAAGGCATCAGCGACCACGTTGTGTTTTCCCTCGATGTGCCGTACATCTGTCGTGTACTCTGCGACAAACTGCAAGTGTCATTGTTGGCGGTTAGATGAGCGGACCGAGGTACTCGCGAGTGCAAATGTGAGGGGTTTGTGGTGTGTGTAGATGTGGAAAGCATGGCCCTCAGAGGAAGTAGCAGAAGTGGTCAATGCCCGGACCATACCCAGCAATTTACAGGTTGAATGTACTATAGTGGGACTCTGCCTATGAAAGCAATCTTTTTAGAAAAGAAGGCTAGAGGCTTCCAACAGCATCCAGCCACTGTTCGAGGGCACCAAAGATAGCCTTGTCGGACACGTCGACGGTTATGCTGGTGGTCACCATAGTGCTCGGGTGGACCAGCATTGTGGCAAGGGCTTCTTTGGCCCACTGGAAAGCATTATCCATGGTTGGTGATCACATGAGCTGCTTAACTTTCCCAGCAGTGACCATGTGAAGCAGGTGTTCGGCCACATGAGGGATGAACCGGAGATAGAAGTTCACCATGCTCAGGAAATCCTGAAGGCCCTTGACATCTGCAGGTGTGGGAAAACATGCGATGGCCTCGACGCAGTCAGGCGGCGGACAGGCGCCACCCATGGAGATGCGGTGTCCCAGAAAGTCAATGGAACTGACCCCGAGCACGCAATTACTGGGGTTGATGACGACCAAGCCGTAGTCCATGAGGCGCTTGAACAATAGTCAGAGGTGGTGGCTATGGCAACTGGTGATTTGTTGGCCACCAAAATGTCATCCAGGTAAGACAGCGCTCAAGCCGTAGGGCATGCACGTATACTCCAAAAGAATAAATGGTGTGATAATGGCAGTCTTAGGAATGTCGGCATCGTGAACAGGGATCTGGTGTGGTAAGCCCAC
The DNA here is from genome assembly GCA_028752905.1 of Cladorhizidae sp. MBARI D1340-BT2. Lineage (NCBI taxonomy): Eukaryota > Metazoa > Porifera > Demospongiae > Poecilosclerida > Cladorhizidae > Cladorhizidae sp. MBARI D1340-BT2. The sequence goes on from JAQNBH010000001.1 coordinate 22,521,304, forward strand.
ACCAAGTCGATCTTAGAAAAGATTGTGCAGCCATGCAGTTGCAACGTGAAGTCCTGGATGTGTAGCACCTGCACCAGGTAGCGGTCATGTTAGGTGGCCCCATTGAGGCGCTGATAATCACCGCAAGGTCGCCAGTTGCCCGATGGTTTAGGTACCATGTGAAGTGGCGATTGCCATGGGCTGAATGGCCACCGGGTGATGCCCATCTTCTCCATTTTCTCGAACTTCCATTTATCTGCCTGTAATTGATCTGGTGGGGAAGGCGGCGGGTGCGAGCGTGGACCGGTGGTCCATCAGTTGGGATGTGATGTTCCACCCTGTGCATCATCATAGGTTAGGCGAAGTTTGGCTCGGTGATTAAAGGAAACTCAGTGAGTATCTGGGCGAACTCATTGTTGGCAGTGCCAGCGTAGTGGAGTCTGAGTAAAGTTGAGGCTGACTGGCATACGTCTCATGGTTCACCAGGTGTGGCCTTGCAGATCAATGAGCTACTCTTTCAGCAAGAAGAAATCGGCTCCAAGAATGAGCTGAGACACGTTGGCAAGCACAAAAATCCTGGTAAACTTTCGGAATCCCAGGTTCAGCGGGATTGTGCGTGTGCCATAGGTCTGCATGGTGGTGCCATTGCCAGCCACCAGAGAGTCCATCTTTGGCCCCCGATGGTCCCAGGCCGATGCCGGGAAAATGCTGACCTCGCCCCCTGAGTCGACGAGGAAATGGTGTCCAGCGCTGCAGTCCCACACATAGAGAAGGCGGTTCTTTTTCATTTGACCAGCATCACAGGCTGTTACTGTGGGCTGGTCTGCTCATTTCCTGAAAACGAGCAGGGCTGCCTGCAGTTGCAGGCCTTGGCGCCGAATTTCTTGTGGTAGAAGCAGTAGCCGGTGGGCATGTACTGGCCAGCGGGTGACAAATTGCCCGCTGATGATGATTTGCCTTCCAATCTCCTTGTGCCTCCAACGGCGCAGAGACTGACTGAGTGGCACTTCTGAGCCACAACTGCATCTGCCGCAGCTACCATCTGCTCGACTGTGTCGAGTTTCTGCATGGCAACTGCAACTCAGACATCCTCGGGCAGTTGATGCAAGAGGTGCCAGAAGAGTGGTTTCGTGTCAATGGTCTTCATGTGAGGCAGAAGTTCCATGGGCCTCCGGTCGCCCAGGCCGTCCAGTTCTAGTAGCTGCATGGCCTTGTCATCCTTTATGAGGGCATAGGCATTTAGGAGGGCCTCTTTGAGGCCGACACACTTGTTGTCAGCCAGCGGGGTCGTGAGGGTGAAGCTGATCCTGTGGGCATTTGTCTGGTCCAGGGCACGTAACCAGATATGGGGGTTGGCCGCCCAGAAACTAGGGAACTTGATTGCGATGGCATCAACAGCCATTTTGAGGGGCTGTCTGTCAGTTGGGAACTCTGGTTTGTCAATGGGTGCTGACATATCAGTGACGATGTCAGATGGAGCCCTGATGATGTGCTTCCATGGGGTCTCCACTTTAGAGATTCTAATATTCATATATATTAGAAAAACGTTAATGACTCAAAATTATCAGCTGACTATATAATTATTGTGATGCCACAGCCAGCATTGCTTGGTCCAGCCACCAAAATATCCTTGGTCATGAGAATTAATGAAGGCTACAGCCAAGGCAGAATTGACAGCACTGCAGTGATGAGGGATGTAGGCTACAACCAAGGTCGTGAGCAGATGAGGATTACAGCCAATGCAGCACCTTCAACTATGAGCAGTGATGAGGGTATAAGATTAGAGACCATAGGATTCTTAAGTTATCAAAAAAGTTTTGAAAACATTTACAATTTTCATTACAAACATCAGTAAAGGGTCTCTCAATAACTTATAATTATCAGAGTTTAAATGTTTGTTCAACTACTACAGGACTTCCTCCCCCCCCAGTGACTCAAGCCATGGCATTGTGAGCTTGGATGGAAGTCTTATCACTTGGCCTCCTCTACTTAGCCCATGATGCACAGAGGTCAGTGTATGTGTTTATTAACCACCTTAGGAAGACTTCGCATGCTCGAGAATGTAGCTAGAGTCAGTGAATATTATGGCCAATCAGAGGAGTGAGATGTTGAGCTTTGAAGAACTCCCATTGTAGGCAGATCATTGTGCCAAAGACCAGTTAGGCAGGGGCACAGTCTAGGTCTTCCTTGGGAGCTGAACAGAGGCTAAGCAGGACAGATGGGGGGTTATCCATCAATGCAGGTCCAACCAGCCGGGACTTTAGGGATGATTTCAACTGCCTGTGGAACTGTTCACAATGCCATTTGACCAGATGGCAGGAAATTGTGTGATGCTGCTGTGCCCCAAGTAGTGTGTTCATGGCTGTCCACATGGGCTGAGGTGAATTGCAGCCCCCCTATCAGAAGTGATGCCCGCTGGTACTTCCAAACTCTGAATATATGTTGGGAGAGCACAGGCACATGAAGTGGCTGTAGCATCGGTTATTGGTATCATTTCTAGACACAGTGTGCAGTGATCAATGATGATGAACAGGTATGTTTTACCTTGCGAAATGGGAAGTGGTCCCATGGTATCAACACGAACTTGTTGTAAACAGTGGTCCGGAAGATATCCATGTTGTTGCAGTGGAGCCATTACGTGTCACTGAACTTTTGCTTCCTGGCATGGCACACATGTTTTGTCCTAGATACTGTTCACACCATGCTATACAAAATGTGCTGCTACTTTCTTCCTAGTTGTTTTAATGCCAGGGTATGCAAAGCCATGAATGGCATTGAAAATGACTTGTCGCCAATTGGGATGAATAATGGGTCATGCAACAATGGTGGAGATGTCACAGAGTAGTGTCATATTGGTACCCGGAATCGATAGATAAGCGACAAATCAAGTGATGGCGCTGCGATGTGCTTGCACCTCAACATCATCTTGCTGTGCCTGTGCCATGAAGAGTAAGTCCAGGTCTGGACGACTTGCAGCCATGCACAGTGGATTAATGCCAAGTTCCACATGTAGGAGGGCATCCGTGAGAGTATTGTCTCAGCTATGAACATGTCGCACGTCCGTAGGCTTAGCTATGAAGGCAAGGTGCCATTGTTGTCTTGAGAAATCCTACCCTTTCACATGAGACATGCTATGTACAGACCCATGAGGGTGGAAGCATGGGGCACAAATCTGCAGCAAAAATTTACAATGGATAAGAACTCAGTCAAGGCTTTGGCATCACATGGTTGTGGAAACCATTGAGTGACCTCCACTCACTATGGCAATGGCTCAATGCCCTGCAGTGTGATTCGGAAATCAATGGCTTCAACTTCAAATGTGTACTTCACTACATTGTCAACTAGACCATGTCCACCCAGCCTCCTGAAGAGTAGACGCACATAGGGCTGGTGTTTTCTGGCATTGGAGCTGGCATTGAGGATATCATGCCTACATAAAAAAGAACTCCTCAAGTCTGTGACAAATTTAGTCCATGGGTGTCTGAAAGGCTTGTGCTGCATTTTTGAGGCCAGACAGCATCCTGATGAACCAAATGATGTTATCACTGTACATAGGCACCTGCACCAGGAATTTGGTTGTACCTGCATACCAGTTCTATCTTAGAAAAGATTTTCTTACCATCCAACTGTGCTGTGAAGTCTTGCATGTGTGTTACAGGGTATTGATCACTGCTTCATGCCTTCATTTATGCAGCCATAATCGCTGCATGGGCGCCAAAGTCTTCTTCTCCGCCATATGAAATAGCAATGACTAAGTGCTGGCAGGGCAATGGTCAATTCCCAGTTTCTTCATCTCAGTAAACTCACATCTAGTGATGGCTAACTTGTTCAGTGATAAATGATATGCCTTAGTGTGGGTTGGGGTCCCTGTTGTGAGAATGCAGTGCTCTACCATGTTTCAAGTCAACACCAGATAACTGCAGTCATACAGTATATAGGATAGATGGTGCTCTACTCCATGCTTCATGTCAACACTGGTGGCATAGGAGAAATGGAAATTCATTGAGTATATCAGCAAACTCATGACTCACAAGGTGTCAATTTTGCTGCCATTAGCAGCGACTAGAGGTACTGTCTTCTCCCTATGGTGATCATGGGCAGAAGCTGGAAAGACACTGACTTGAGCTTCTGTATCAATGAGGAATTTGTGACCAGCCTGACAATCTCACACATACAATAAATGGCTCGAATTTTGTCCAGTAACCTGTGCCATTAGATATTGGCCTGACCTTTTTCCGAAGTCGGGTAGTGTTCTTCTGACGAGGGTGAGTAGGCACATGGTGGCCTACAGGCCTGGCCTTGTTACTGAACTTAGCATGATACCAACAGAGGTTGTCTTTGTGGGACCTGCATGAAGGTACCTGCATCCTCGGTGGCCAGGTGGATGCTCATCATCTAGGCATGTCTTTCAGCCATGATAACATCGGCCTTGCGTACTAAAGAAAGTAAGTTTTCTTCATCAATTGCAGCAAGCTCTACTCAAAAATCCTCCAGTAACTGGTGCAGGAAGATAAATTGGAGAAGACTTTCTCATTTGACAGAGAGCCTTAACATATGTGCATAGAGTTGGGAAGTTGTCCAATCTCCAAGATTAGCAAGGTTGAGAAGACAGTCAGCCTTCTGGTCTTTGTAAGGCCATGTACTTCCATCAGCTTAGTTTTTAAGTATGTGTACTTACCTTCTGCAGGTATTTGAGTCACATCTCCAGCCATATGCTCAGCAAACATGGCGTCCAAGGCAGGTAGAAAAACTGGTTGATGGCATCGGTTATGTTGCGCAAGAAAAATTGAGCCTTTGTCTGCTGGAACCACAAATCTGGCCTCACCACTAAGAAAGTGGGCAACTTAAGCGATCCTGCATGGATGGCAGTAGCTGCGGGAGCAGCAGTAGGGTCTGCCATGTTGAAATCCACATAAAGGGCATGGCAAAAGGAACCCAGAGAAGACACAGAGGATAAAATGGATGGCATGGATGAAGAGAATGGTTGTTGTCTGTGCACTTATTGGGGTTACCTCTACAAGAGTAGAGAAATGACCGTTCATAGGACACTATAAGAGTACAGAAATGACCGTTCGTATGTTATCAAACAAATTTTGACAATTTTCACTAAAAAATATTGGTAAAGGTTGTCTCAAAAACGTGTACAATTATCAGAGTTCAAAAGGTTGGCAGAAAAAGCCAAGCCGCTACAAGAGCACAGGGCAGCATCAACATCCTTCGTCATGAGCAGTGATTAAACGTCATCGACATCCTTGGTCATATAGAGGCATCCAGAAATAGCATTTTAAGGTAATGATACCAATTGAAGGTCATGATGCCAATGATGCAAAATAGGCTAATATCTAGGCTAAGCTGTACTTGACTTCAAGCTAGATATAGAGTGAGGAGGAGGGGGAGACATGATGGGTAGAGGATAAATGGAGTAGTGTAATGACCATCTTAATATATAGTCCTGTTCATTCAGTATTGGCATTTGTGATCTGTGAACAATGAGTATAAAATATACACGAAATGGGGTTGGTCCCTATTTATCTATGATAGCACTATATCTAGCTTGAAGTCAAGGAGTGACTGCTGCCAGTGAACTGGAAGAGGAGTTTGCTATTACCTCTCCACAAGGATGGCGACGAGGATCAAGTAGAAAATTATAGGGGAATTATATTAGGTTGTAGTGTGGTGAAGGTGCTTGTGTGAGTGTTGGCGATGAAATTGGAAGGGTTTGCTGAGGATAGGATTTTGATGGAAGTGCAGGAGGGTTTAGGAGTCGGAGATGTTTCGACCAGTGGTTGGTGTTAAGAGGTGTTTGTGACTTGAGGAAGCGGGACAAGAAGTGTCTGGCGTTCCTGGACATAAACAAGGCATATAACAGTATGTGGAGGGAGGAACTGGGCACAAGTTGAGGCAGTATGGAGTAGAGGAGAACTTGTGAGGATATGTCTAGGATTGTATATATAGTGGAGTGGAGAAGATGGTGATATTGAATGGAGAAGGTCAGGTGGTTCGCTGTGGAGAATGGACTTGGGCAGGGATATTTTTTTGTCTCCACTTCTTTTCCATACTTATTTCATGGGAATGGCAGGGGAGTTGGAAAGAGCCCAGCTAGGAGTTGTGGGACACTAATGTGTGCAGATGATGTTTTTCTTTTGGTGGACTCAAGGGTGGAGCTGCAAGCTATGTTGGATGTGGTACAGGCTTATGTGTTAAGGTGGAAGATGAAATTTATAGTAAGTGGAAATAATATGAGATCTTGAGAAGGAAATATGAGCAAAGAGGTTGTGTCAGTACATAAGTGCAAGGGAGAAATAAAAAATGAGAGGGATTGGCAGGAAGTAAACAGCAAGAGTATACTGAAGTTGTAAAAAAAAATGGCAAAGAATGGTACAGGGGTGGAGAGGTATGTGAGGTCCATGCATGGTAAGGAAGGGGTGAGGTTACAAATTTAGACTGAGGACTGCCAGCTGGGTTGTTAGAGGATAAGAAGAGACTTGGGATAATTAGGGATGAGAAATGTATCAAGTGTGATAGTGGAGCAGGGGAAGATGTGGGACATTTCTCGGAATTCGAGAGGGATCGGCTGGCACTAGTGGATGAGGTGCACAGAATTGTTGGAGCTAGACTGTGCTTGGATGAATATAGAAGATTGGGGGAGGATGAAAAGGTGGCATTGCTGTTGGGGAAAGGTGTGGAGGGAGTAAGTGCTGCATGATGGAGGCAGTGGGTGAATGTGTTATCTATTGGGTAGGGAAGTGGTGGCAGAGGAGAAAGGAACTGTGGCAAGCCGATGGTCCCCTCCCCTCCCCCCTTCCTTGAACAGCCGGACACTCTTAGCTATTAGTATTATTGATATTCTCTCAGTTGACATAATAACATTATAATCATCTTCTCAACAAATTGTATTCAGTCGACGTTTTGACTAGATGCTCTAGCCTTCATCAAGAATAACTATTCTTGATGAACTAGAGCATCCAGTCAAAATTATTCCTGATGAAGGCTAGAGCATCTTGTCGAAACGTTGCGTGAATACAATTTAAAGTTGATTATTGAGGTGATTACAATATTATTGTTTATTAGTGTTAGATAGTTTCACCACTGTGCTGTAGTATACAGTATTGCCATAATTTTTCAATTTTTTCCCCCAAATTACTCGCCTGTGTTATCCAAAAAATTTGGCAACAAAAAATCCAAACAAAATCCAAACAACAATTTCATGAGAAATCACATACTAAAGTGTGTTCATAGCATTTACACATGTCTTTATAGTTCAGTGTTCGGTTTATATTCATAGCATTTTTTAGGAACATTGAATTGCACTGTTAAAAGTGAATTTAATGTAGAAATTCCTAGTTTGTTTCTGTGCTTCGTTTTGTTGAGACCAATGTGACTGAATAAACGTTCGGTATCAGCATTGCCATGGGGTATAACTTTTGCGAGTTTTGCCAATGTGGAGTAGCGTCAGTTTCCAAGCAGTCTTTGATTTGGCTGATTGCATGCCAACCTCTATGATGGCCTTGACTTTAGGAGGTAATGGCGACATGCAGAAATCCATCAATTCCTCTTGAAGGCTGGGTTTGTCACCAACTTGAACTAACTGAGGAACACACTCTGCTGAGCAAGCACCTGACCAGCCATACTGTATTGTTGTAAGCCTGGTTAAAGCCATTTGAGATTGGAGAGTAACTTGTGACTCATAGGTAATCGTTTGACAACTCCCTTGGCTGCAGCAATCCACCAAGCTCGGAGAGTCTCCCTAAATTTTCTCACATCTTCAGATGATAATCCATCCTCTTCTTCAAGGTATGATAGTGTGTTGTGACCTACAAAAACTTCGTGTAAATGGAGATACTCTTCTGAGTTATCAATACACACTTGTGAAACATGTTCAGCAGCACACACGTACTAGAATTCATGAACCGCAACAGAATTTTTCGTATTAAGCCATCGAGCTCTTGGTAGAGAACATGAAGAATTGGAGATTGCTGCTGCATGTACCTGTTGAAATTATTAACAATTGGTAATGCAGAACATAGAAAGAGCAAGTAAGCTTTGGTCAGAGGCTTTTCAAGTACAATTTTTACTCTTCTCACTACTGCCTGCTTATCCTCAGTACTTCATAAGTATGAGAGTAAAAGGCTTATATTGCTCGATAAGACGATTTACACAAGCTTCAAGGCTGAGCCATCGTGTTTGGCATGCTTTTAACAACTTGCATTCCACAAAATTCTGAAATTCTTCAAACTGTCGCAGCCTCCTTGGTCTCTTCTGGAAATAATACCATACATCAGTTGTCAGATCTTCTAATTCATCAGGCAAGACTTTGCAGGCTTCATTTGCTATTAGTGCTGCTATGTGACAATGACATGGAAGAGCAACTAAAGCTGGCTGCTTACATCGTAACCGTGACATCACTGAATTTCGTGCTCCCAACATTACATTGGCCCCATCTCATAAAGGAGTGTAGTGAATTCTTATAAATTGCGTTAAATAGCAGCTCTGCAGTTGCCATCTCTACACTCTCTCGGGCAAAGAAGACACATCTCACCTGTCCTTGGGTGTTATCGAAGAATCAAAGCATAATAGCAGCTTGTTGTGTAACGTTAATATCAGTTGTCTCATCAGTTTGGAGGCTGAAGTATTTAGTCGGTTTCCAACAATCCCGGGCAATAACTTTCAACACATCTGTTGCTTTAGTTCCCTGACCATTCCTAGAGCAATGTAGCTGAGTCCAACACAAGGTAATGCCATGAGTGGCATGTCACTAGCATTTATTCCCTTCACCATCTTCATTGGATTTTTTTATTTTTATGGACCTGTGTGTAGCAACTATCTCTGACTTTCACGGCAGCATCTTGATCATTATTCCTCAATGCCAGGAAGTCGTGTAGTTCTCTAATGCCCATACTTGTTTGCAACAGTTTCCCTCCAGGCCCAGACAATACGACCAGTATCGAAAACTACAGTAGCATGCTGTTTCATCGCAGCAATCAACTCACTCTCGTTAAACACATCAGAAGAATAAAAATCTCTTGCAAAAACAATCGGTCTGGGGCAAACTTCGTGTGCCCTGCTAATATAAACAAAATACGGAAATAGTTCAGAATTCCTTGTTGTACAATTTCAAGTGCAGCAGCCATCATAATATTGTTTTTATTCGTTGAGCCGGCATTGTCCATGGAAACATGGACTCTTCGGACCGAGCTAGGAATTTTACCTGACGACTTTAGGTAGTGCATAATGTATGAGATGGTATGATCAGTATTCTTGGGACCAGCAGTTTCATTCATGAGGTATAAGTGGCCACTTCCATCTCTGTAGTCGACAATACCATGGATATCATACGACACCTCTTGTAAGTAATATGTTGAACTTGGCTGAGGACTGTGTCCCCAGTAAGGAAGGAGCTTGGACATTTGATAGTCAGCACTCAATAACAAAGTGAAGGTGGTCTGAAGCTGTTGAAGCTTTTGATCGCTTTTAGGAGAACTACTGGATGACTCAAGCTCAACAATTTCACAGATTACTTGCTACATCGCTCTTTCATTTGACGATAGTACTGTAGAGATTCTCTGGCAATCTTGCTCCACGTCATTTTGTAAATCTTCCTTTTTATTTTTGAGATCCGCAGTGGAACTACTACCACTTTGCAAGTGCCTGCTGATACTTTGGGTACATCCTTGAATTTCCACTTTTTTCTTGGAGCAGTAGTCACAGTAGTCTGACTGATGGGGATAGATTGCTGTCTTGGGTCGTTCTGCCTTTAGCTAACTAAGAGCAGTTTGACTAGAAATTGTGTCCAGGCTTGCTTCCCTTTGTGTCCGATTAAACTCGTACACAAGAGACGACATAACCTTTTCATTGTAATCATTTACATTACATTTAGGCTCTGAGATTTGTCTTAAACTTAGGGAAAAAGTAGTGGGTGGGGCTTCAGGAATCCAATCACCTTCCATTAGCTTGAGAATTATTGTCAACAAACTTAAAACTTAAAACTCCTTAGTACTAACCTTAGCACTGTTTGAAACCTTTCCATGCTTTTCATGGGGATATCGCACACTAACAGTATGGTCATTAGGGAGAGTGGCCCACCATACACTGAGAGAAGTTTCAACAGACTCAGGCATAAAAACAAATGATTTAACTTTTTCTTTGTCCACTTCATTCTTTGTCATACTAACTATATAGAGGCTTTTGAAATTTGTTTCGTTTGACCTTACATTGCCTGGACAAGCGTTGGGGGCTTACATTCAGCACTTTGATGATGCACTTATGACAAAAGAGGTAATTACCCATTGCATGCCTCTAATCCATTCGTTTTGCATCGACACATTTCGATAGTGATCAGGATCAGGATCTTGGAGGCTCCTTTCCATGATGTTTTAGCTGTTTGAAGCCATCTGTTTGAAGCCATCTGCAATTTTGGCACGGCTAGATACACAAGATACCTCTGATGCTAATATCAGACTCTCTTAAAGACTGGTTGAGTGATTCATTCAGCTTATACACTTTTCTACACTTCCCTTGCAAGTAATTAGACCTCTTCACATGCCATCTGCACTTTCTAGTACCACCACCTTCTCCAACATCGCTGGATATACCATCACTCTCTGAAGAACTTTTTTGTGGGCTATCTCCATATCACTCTCTGAGAACTGTTATCCATGATTTACCTACAAAACCAACACAAATCACACTCACTAATCTTACCTAGATACAGAGAACAACCCAACCACTTAGCTCTAGCCTGACTATAATTATAGCTACCATATACACAAACTGCTCCCAACAGCCACACAGATGGGCATTAATTAAAATTCTTAATGTGTTGCCGTGGTAACCACATAATTTACTAATCATTTCTGCATACTTGGGCATCAACGGAATCAGGTTGGTGCTGCAATAACAAAAAATCTTTGAACTCTTTTTTTTTAAATTTCATTAAAGAGTGAATAAATCTACTTTGGGTGACATGTCTTTATAGCTCCATAGATTCTGCAAACTTCATGGTGTGGACTTGATATATAGCTCAACAGATAGGTATCTCTCTGTGCTCTCTTTTGATACTAAAACGTTTTTCATAGGTATAACTAAGCCAAGTTACTTGAGCTAATGTGGGGGTACATCAAAACCTGAGTGCCTGATTTTGGAACACATTTTTCTCCAGATTGCCAAGTGCACAAGACTTGTTTCATTAGGCGCTAAAACTTTTCCAACTGCACACTCAAGTTTTAGTGCCCGATGGCTTCCTCCAGCCACTGGTGCTAATCAGCTTTCTAGCACTTTGCAATTTGGAGAAAAATGTGTTCGCACTCAGATTTTGATGTACCCCCACTTTAGCTCCAGTAACTTGGCTATAGTTATATCCACGAAAAATGTTTTAGTATCAAAAGAGAGCATAGAGAGAGACCTATCTTTTGAGTTATATATCAAGTCCATACCATGAAGCTTTCAGAATCTATGGAGCTATAAAGTGGTAACCAAAGTTAAAAAAAAAATTCCAACCACATACTTGACCAAGTACTCACGCCTAATGAAAAACACACACGTTGTATGCAGTAGGGCTTCCTCTAGCAGCTGGTGCTGCTTTAAACCTTCAAAAAAAGAAGTATCCAACAACTTGGGAGGATGGGAGATAGAGGATAATTAATAATCATTACCAGTTATGTCATTTTAATATTGGTTATGATCAGTAAATATCTAATGCATAAATATACTAAACGGGGTAAAGATCTCAGGTGTGTAACTATTGCCAGGAATGAGAGGATTGTCTCCTTGATCTAGCTAATACACGTGCTGCATTATAGTCCGACTGCTCAGTGCTGCTATTTAGTTCTGCTGTACACCCACTATCAAGTCTTTGATGGCTACAGCTGACCCTCCACCAAAAGAAACTGATTCCAACAACAGAGCAACTAGTACAGTGTACGTGCTGACGGCGAAGAAACGAGCTAGAAAAAGGAGGCACTATTATTGGGAGATCCAACAACAATGGAAGTTGGACTTCACAGATGTAAGATTTGAAGAGGTTGCTGCTTGGCTTCCCAGCTTTCACCATTATCACTGCTGGAAGGTTCGAGCAGTGCCACAGCTGACCAGCACAGAGCATTAAGTGAATATATAAATGTTTTTAAATGTCTCCCTCCCTCCCCCCCCATCAGCCCCCCCCCCCCTCCCCAAAAAGAAAGAAAGAAGAGGAAATAAGACAGGACAACAAACAATTACGCGACATTTTACATTTAAAAATCAAAATATGTTTTCTTTTTAATTTGACAAGTGCATCTAATGAGGTTGTTTGCAAAATCACGAGTTGTTGTTAGACGTAAAGTATCTCGAGTATAACAGCCACAGTATTGTAGCCAGAACAGTGACAACAGAACCTAGGCTCTCCTTACCTTCTTCTTTTCATACCTTACCAAATAAATCCTCCTCACCATTTCTCCCCACCCGGCTCAAGCAAGTCCACGTGGCGTACCCACAGTGCTCCAAACCCAAAACTCACCAGGAATTTAGTTCTGCCTCATTCGTAAGCCAGAGCGAGAGATTACATACATAATATAGATGTGTATAATATATATATTATATATACAGTATACATGACGAAGTGCCCTGAGAAATGTAAGCTAATCTGTATATCACAGTCAAAGTTAGTACTATCAAAAAAATTTATCACTTACAAGAGATGCATAGCATGTAGGGATGGGGAGCACATGTCAAGTACGGGGAAATGAAATCAAATAAAATATGCACCAAAAGGAACTTGAAAAAAAGTTAAAAGTGTAACATGATGTTAAAAGATATCATCTTATCTTTTTATTATTGTTTTTTTATTTTTTAACTTCGAGGTGCATCCATTATATGTAGCCACTAGTAATTATATAGGTTACCAGAATACTGTTCGACTATGGCCTAGTTAACTACTGCTTTGAAGTAGCTTCCCGATGAGGTGTTGCTGGAGAAGTGGCTATTTGCATCTTCTGAATAGCTCTGGCAGCATAAGCAACTTTCTGTGTGTGTGTGTGTGTGTGTGTGTGTGTGTGAGTGTGTGTGCATGTGTTGAAAAGAAAAGGAAAGGGAGGGTGAAAAAATGACACAATTCGTATTTGACAATGGAATACTCTCAGCAAACTCTAAGTGAAATTACAATGACTTTCTCAATAATCAACTTGAATTTTGCTCTCTCAATGTTTCGATTAGATGCTCTAGCCTTCATCAGGAATAATGCTCTAGCCTTCATCAGGAATAATGCTCTAGCCTTCATCAGGAATAATGCTCTAGCCTTCGTCAGGAATAATGCTCTAGCCTTCGTCAGGAATAATGCTCTAGCCTTCATCAGGAATAATGCTCTAGTCTTCATCAGGAATAATGCTCTAGCCTTCATCAGGAATAATGCTCTAGCCTTCATCAGGAATAATGCTCTAGTCTTCATCAGGAATAATGCTCTAGCCTTCATCAGGAATAATGCTCCAGCCTTCATCAGGAATAATGCTCCAGCCTTCATCAGGAATAATGCTCTAGCCTTCATCAGGAATATGCTCTAGCCTTCGTCAGGAATAATGCTCTAGCCTTCATCAGGAATAATGCTCTAGCCTTCATCAGGAATAATGCTCTAGCCTTCGTCAGGAATAATGCTCTAGCCTTCACCAGGAATAATGCTCTAGTCTTCATCAGGAATAATGCTCTAGCCTTCATCAGGAATAATGCTCTAGCCTTCATCAGGAATAATGCTCTAGCCTTCATCAGGAATAATGCTCCAGCCTTCATCAGGAATAATGCTCTAGCCTTCATCAGGAATAATGCTCCAGCTTTCATCAGGAATAATGCTCTAGCCTTCATCAGGAATAATGCTCTAGCCTTCATCAGGAAAAATGCTCTAGCCTTCATCAGGAATAATGCTATAGCCTTCATCAGGAATAATGCTCTAGCCTTCATCAGGAATAATGCTCTAGCCTTCATCAGGAATAATGCTCTAGCCTTCATCAGGAATAATGCTCTAGCCTTCATCAGCTCTAGCCTTCATCAGGAATAATGCTCTAGCCTTCATCAGCTCTAGCCTTCATCAGGAATAATGCTCTAGCCTTCATCAGGAATAGCCGAAACATTGAGAGAGTACATTTCTAATTGATTATTGAAAAAGTCATCATACTAATGAACAAAAACCATAACAAAAAACAGGTTTAAAAATGGAAGTTTTATTTCTTCATGGAACAATACTGGACTGCTATCAACGGAGAGCCGACACTCAGATGGAGCGGATCTGAGCATCACAATAGCCGAGCATGAACTGGAGTAGCTGCAGACAGCAAGAAAACTGACCAAATGATAGACTACAGCAGCTCTCAATTTCACCACAGCTGAGTGAACTGCATCGTCATCGACACTGCTGATCGCTCGCTCGAATGGACCAGTTCTGGACATAGCCACATCTAAAGGGAACGTCGACTGAGTAGCTCTTTGAAATTGCCACAGCCGGCCAGCATGCTAATGCAGAAATGCTTGACCACTTCACAGCTGACTGACTACTTGACTGGAGCCTGGATTAGCTCGTATATTGACACTGCTAACCTGCCACTTCTTGACTACAGTGGCTATCAATATTGACACAGCTGATAGAACACTCCACTCAATTGGAGATGAAGCCATGATTATTAAAATGAAATTTACAGTCTTAAGTTGACGATTTACATGGAACAGATTTTTTTTAAATTGAACTGTGACTCGATACATCTCAAGAGTCTGCCACTCCCCACTTTCAAAATTAAATCCTCTCCGGTCCTAATAGATATGGTAACCACACCTCATACATGAATTTATTTATAAAATGAACGATAGATTCATGTATGGTAAAGGGTCACCTAAGCGATTGTGGTCTATATCTTATAATTATACATTTTTTCTTTCGTTTTTGCCAAATAAATTCGATATTTGAGCGGTTGATCAGCTGTGCCGATGTCGAGGTAACTATAGCAACTACAGCAGAGAAGGCACTGGTATAGATTAGGGTAGTGCAATTAGAGATTTAAGTGCAGAAGAGTGATTATTATGACGGCAACTAAATGTCCGCTAAGATGGTACCTCCGTGAAGACCGACAAACACTCGAGCTTCTCTAACATCACTTGTGCTTGCAGGAGTGAGTAGCAGATACACAGAAGGCTCGTGACGCTGGCCCTTTCATTTGCTTGCAGGCAATTCAATCAGATTTACTAAAAACATAGCAAAACAGAAAAAAGTTTCGGACAGTTACAACTACGAGGCGATAAAAGCATGTTTTCTTGTTAGGCGCATATTCTAATGTAATCCCAATACTTGTCATTAGGTTTATACGCAAGTGATCCTTAATTGAACCCATGAACCCTGCAAGCATAAATGTTTGCAGATTTAGCTCATTGAGAGAACAAGCTGTTCGTAGGCCAGGTGGAGAAACTGTTCCAATAAGGCAACGATGTCTGTCTCGAGCAAGACTCCAATGGCACGTCTTCCTTGACTTCTACCACAGGGGTATCTTTTCTGTGTTGAAGGGCCTCCATATCGGCTGATAAATGTGATGACCTCGATACGGCCCTCTCAAGTCTCGATCAACGAGTAACAGTGAGTTTTGTCAGTATTGCACACGTGTTCACGAGCATGAAGTATTTGTCAGGCACATGGTTATTGTTGGGTGTGGTTATTGTTGGGTGTGGTTATTGTAGGGGTGTGGTTATTGTTGGGTGTGTTTATTGTTGGGTGTGGTTTTCTAACAGATTCGTGTTACAAGCGATCTGCATAGCCACCAGCTTTTACAGTAGCTTATCTAGAATACTAACTATGTAGCTGGAAGATTACTGCTATTGGTACATATAGAAGCACTCAATAAACTCTCAGTTGACATAATAACCACCTTCTCAATAATCAACGTCAAATTGTATTCACTCGACGTTTCGACTAGATGCTCTAGCCTTCATCAGGAATAAGAAGGCTAGTGCATCTAGGTGAAACGTCGAGTGAATACAATTTGAAGTTGGTTATCGAGAAGGTGATTATAATAGAAACAACTACTAGTTCGTTATTCCAGCATCAGAGGTCCCCATCGTCATGCTCTTCTCCGTCGTCCCTCTCAAGCAAAGCTGACAGCACACTCTTCTTTGCAATGAGGCTAACACTGACAAAGAGAGCCAAGTCGACTGGAATGGTCTAATATGCCACCATTTCCCCCTCTCTTCAAAAGGCCGCTTCAGGAAAACTAAACTTGACTGGTGAGGCTACTTGGTCAGCCCAGGTTATGGAGAAGCATAAGAAGCAGAGTAAAAACTATGGCTAGCCTCGATACACAATGGAAGGCCCATTGTTAGCACGCTTTCACTGGTTGACACACTTGAATCAAGACCATGGGTGGAGTCACATCCTTAAAAAAGAGGTCCGTCTAAATTTGACCATGTTGGAGCAGAGACGCCACCTACTACAGTCCAGCCGGAGCAGTGCTACTTACTACAGTCCAGCCAGAGCAGTGATACTTACTACAGTCCAGCTAGAGCAGTGATGCCACTTACTACAGTCCAGCCTGAGCAGTGATACTTACTACAGTCCAGCCTGAGCAGTGATACTTACTACAGTCCAGCTGAGCAGTGATACTTACTACAGTCCAGCCAGAGCAGTGATTCTTACTACAGTCCAGCCAGAGCAGTGATACTTACTACAGTCTAGCCAGAGCAGTGATGCCACCTACTACAGTCCAGCCAGAGAAGTGATGCCACCTACTACAGTCCAGCCAGAGCAGTGATGCCACTTACTATAGTCCAGCCAGAGCAGTGATCCCACTTACTACAGTCCAGCCAGAGCAGTGATGCCACTTACTATAGTCCAGCCAGAGCAGTGATGCCACTTACTACAGTCCAGCCTGAGCAGTGATGCCACTTACTACAGTCCAGCCAGAGCAGTGATGCCACTTACTATAGTCCAGCCTGAGCAGTGATGCCACTTACTACAGTCCAGCCAGAGCAGTGATGCCATTTACTACAGTCCAGCCTGAGCAGTGATGCCACTTACTACAGTCCAGCCAGAGCAGTGATGCCATTTACTACAGTCCAGCCTGAGCAGTGATGCCACTTACTACAGTCCAGCCTGAGCAGTGATGCCACTTACTACAGTCCAACTAGAGCAGTGATGCCACTTACTACAGTCCAGCCAGAGCAGTGATGCCACTTACTACAGTCCAGCCAGAGCAGTGATACTTACTACAGTCCAGCCAGAGAAGTGATTCCACTTACTACAGTCCAGCCGGAGCAGTGATTCCATCTACTACAGTCCAGCTGGAGCAGTGATACTTACTACAGTCCAGCCAGAGCAGTGATACTTACTACAGTCCAGCCGGAGCAGTGATCCCACTTACTACAGTCCAGCCAGAGCAGTGATTCCATCTACTACAGTCCAGCTGGAGCAGTGATACTTACTACAGTCCAGCCAGAGCAGTGATGCCACTTACTACAGTCCAGCCAGAGCAGTGATCCCACTTACTACAGTCCAGCCAGAGCAGTGATGCCACTTACTATAGTCCAGCCAGAGCAGTGATGCCACTTACTACAGTCCAGCCTGAGCAGTGATGCAACTTACTACAGTCCAGCCAGAGCAGTGATGCCACTTACTATAGTCCAGCCTGAGCAGTGATGCCACTTACTACAGTCCAGCCAGAGCAGTGATGCCATTTACTACAGTCCAGCCTGAGCAGTGATGCCACTTACTACAGTCCAGCCAGAGCAGTGATCCCACTTACTACAGTCCAGCCAGAGCAGTGATGCCACTTACTATAGTCCAGCCAGAGCAGTGATGCCACTTACTACAGTCCAGCCTGAGCAGTGATGCAACTTACTACAGTCCAGCCAGAGCAGTGATGCCACTTACTACAGTCCAGCCAGAGCAGTGATGCCATTTACTACAGTCCAGCCTGAGCAGTGATGCCACTTACTACAGTCCAGCCAGAGCAGTGATGCCATTTACTACAGTCCAGCCTGAGCAGTGATGCCACTTACTACAGTCCAGCCTGAGCAGTGATGCCACTTACTACAGTCCAACTAGAGCAGTGATGCCACTTACTACAGTCCAGCCAGAGCAGTGATGCCACTTACTACAGTCCAGCTAGAGCAGTGATGCCACTTACTACAGTCCAGCCTGAGCAGTGATCCACTTACTACAGTCCAGCCAGAGCAGTGATGCCACTTACTACAGTCCAGCTAGAGCAGTGATGCCACTTACTACAGTCCAGCCTGAGCAGTGATCCACTTACTACAGTCCAGCCAGAGCAGTGATGCCACTTACTACAGTCCAGCCTGAGCAGTGATGCCATTTACTACAGTCCAGCCAGAGCAGTGATGCCACTTACTACAGTCCAGCCTGAGCAGTGATGCCACTTACTACAGTCCAGCCAGAGCAGTGATGCCACTTATTACAGTCCAACCTGAGCAGTGATGCCACTTACTACAGTCCAGCCTGAGCAGTGATCCACTTACTACAGTCCAGCCAGAGCAGTGATGCCACTTACTACAGTCCAGCCAGAGCAGTGATGCCACTTATTACAGTCCAACCTGAGCAGTGATGCCACTTACTACAGTCCAGCCTGAGCAGTGATCCACTTACTACAGTCCAGCCAGAGCAGTGATGCCACTTACTACAGTCCAGCTAGAGCAGTGATGCCACTTACTACAGTCCAGCCTGAGCAGTGATGCCATTTACTACAGTCCAGCCAGAGCAGTGATGCCACTTACTACAGTCCAGCCTGAGCAGTGATGCCACTTACTATAGTCCAGCCTGAGCAGTGATGCCACTTACTATAGTCCAGCCTGAGCAGTGATGCCACTTACTACAGTCCAGCCTGAGCAGTGATGCCACTTACTATAGTCCAGCCTGAGCAGTGATGCCACTTACTATAGTCCAGCCTGAGCAGTGATGCCACTTACTACAGCCCAGCTAGAGCAGTGATGCCACTTACTACAGCCCAGCCTGAGCAGTGATGCCACTTACTAGAGTCCAGCCAGAGCAGTGATGCCACTTACTACAGCCCAGCCTGAGCAGTGATGCCACTTACTACAGTCTAGCTAGAGCAGTGATGCCACCTACTTCAGTTCCTGCTGGAGTGGCGATGAAACCTACCAGAGTCCAGTCCAAGTATCAATTTTCTATTAATTCCAGTTGAGCATAATTTTTTAAGGGAGCTATAATTCATTAATTATTCATGAGATTAATATGTGCATAACTCTGTTGTGTTTCCCCCTCTGCAGGCAATCTTAGTAGCTAATGATAGCTTATATCCTAAACTTTCCAATGGTATAATCCATGATAGGCGGGTGTCTTCAGAGGAATTTTCCTTGATACTAGACAGAAAAAAAAAATTCCCTCTCCTAAATTATATCTACCACTTGCCATTTAAGAATATGCTAGAGAGGCCCGCAGCAGGCAAATCTGAACCAGAACGGCCAATAAAACAACGCCAATTTCAACTATTCCCCCCCCCCCCCTTGACACACACAAAAAACACTTAAATAAAACTACTTTCATATCACCAATACGGCTCCCTTTTATTACACACACACACACTATATAACACACACACTATATAACACACACACACACACTATATATAACACACACACACTATATACACATGACACAACAGTAATTCCTATTGATAATTATCGCTCTACTAGATATTGCACTCTTGCAGCTTTATTAGTAGACTAATTATTACACAAATCGAGTGGAATATGGCGAGTCATTTCATGAGCAGGTGCCATGAGCCCGTATTTTCACGAGCCCATATTTTCACGAGCCCGTATTTTCACGAGCCCGTATTTTCATGAGCCCGTATTTTCATGAGCCCATATTTTCATGAGCCCATATTTTCATGAGCCCATATTTTCATGAGCCCGTATTTTCATGAGCCCATATTTTCATGAGCCCGTATTTTCATGAGCCCATATTTTCATGAGCCCATATTTTCATGATCCCATATTTTCAGCCCATATTTTCATGAGCCCGTATTTTCATGAGCCCATATTTTCATGAGCCCATATTTTCATGAGCCCGTATTTTCATGAGCCCATATTTTCATGAGCCCGTATTTTCATGAGCCATGAGCCCATATTTTCATGAGCCCATATTTTCATGAGCCCGTATTTTCATGAGCCCATATTTTCATGAGCCCGTATTTTCATGAGCCCATATTTTCACGAGCCCATATTTTCATGAGCCCATATTTTCATGAGCCCATATTTTCAAGAGCCCATATTTTTACGAGCCCATATTTTCACGAGCCCGTATTTTCATGAGCCCATATTTTCTCTAGCCCGTATTTTCATGAGCCCATAAGCCCATATTTTCATGAGCCCGTATTTTCATGAGCCTATATTTTCACGAGCCCATATTTTCACGAGCTCATATTTTGACGAGCCCATATTTTCACGAGCCCGTATTTTCACGAGCCCGTATTTTCACGAGCCCGTATTTTCACGAGCCTATATTTTCACGAGCCCATATTTTCAAGAGCCCATATTTTCACGAGCCCATATTTTCATGAGCCCGTATTTTCATGAGCCCGTATTTTCATGAGCCCATATTTTCTCGAGCCCGTATTTTCATGAGCCCGTATTTTCATCAGCCCATATTTCCATGAGTACATACTTTTGCGAGCCAAAGGCTCGTGAAAAAACAACAACAGCTTCCGAGTTTCAAGGAAGGTGATTCCCAACACACTTAGGAGTGAAAGGACACGCCCTATCCCAACACATGTGTGATAAATTGCTTATTCTATATTTCATCTACTCATCATAATTGCTACAGTCATGACAAGAGCTACTTCTGCTGTCTTGCAAGATGTTGCCATGATCCTTGGAAAATGGTAGTTAACGACTACGCACATGCCCAGCAGATTGTTAAATAACAACCCGAGTGGAATAGGGAAGAATATCCAACTCCTCATCCATAGGGAAACACCAAGTGTAGAATAAATAAATATACAGATCACTCCAAACCTTCCACTGCAGCCTATTAGCATCATATGCTTATATATATACGTAGATATTATACATTAGAGAATACATAAAATGCAAGTCATTTTCATCACTTCGAACCTTCCACTGCAGTTTGGCAGCATTAGCTTTGATCTGCTTGGACACCGACTCATGGATGTTCTTATCTGAAGCCACACCCCCAGATATCCTGTAAGGGAGAGAGAGTCCAATCTAACACCTGACACTGGCTGACCCACACCATGCAGAGTACAATACATACCAACACCTACAAACTGGACCTACCTACGGCCTCCTAACTGACCTACCATGCCATTTCCTTCCTCCATTACTGACCTGAGATTACTACCTGAGATTACTACCTGGAAAAAATTCAACCGCATGTTGTTGATGGTGCTCTTTATTTAATTATTATTATTATTATTTTAATTTTAATTTTACCAACAAAAAAAAAAGTATAAAAAAAGTTTTAAAAAAAAGTATAAAAAAAAAGCAAAAAAAAAGAAAAGAAAAAAAGAAGCCACTTGTCTATAGCCAGAAGAGAAACTTTCTTCAAAGGAATCCGTTGAGGAGGGCCTTTTTTCCCCAAGGAAGAAGGTGGTTACCCATACACTGAGGTGCATATGCAGCCTTTCTCAACGAATGATCTTCGAGAAACATCAAGATAGTACCAGGAAGAAGACAATCAAGTTGGAAGTTGCAATCATGGACCATTATTATGTAATAACAGTTCAGTGGTCCAGTAGGCATGCAGGTAAAAATTCTGGCATTCAACAAACGATCAGTGGGAACCCCCTCACATTCTTCTCTTAGGTTTAACCCCCTCACATTTCTCCCCTAGGTTTAACCCCCTCACATTCCTCTTAGGTTTAACCCCCTCACATTCCTCCCTTAGGTTTAACCCCCTCACATTTCTCCCTTAGGTTTAACCACCTCACATTCCTCCCTTAGGTTTAACCCCCTCACATTCCTCCCTTAGGTTTAACCCCCTCACATTCCTCCCTTAGGTTTAACCCCCTCACATTCCTCCCTTAGGTTTAACCCCCTCACATTCCTCCCTTAGGTTTAACCCCCTCACATTCCTCCCTTGGGTTTAACCACCTCACATTCCTCCCTTAGGTTTAACCCCCTCATATTCCTCCCTTAGGTTTAACCCCCTCACATTCCTCCCTTAGGTTTAACCCCCTCATATTCCTCCCTTAGGTTTAACCCCCACACATTCTTCCATTAGGTTTAACCCCCTCACATTCCTCCCTTAGGTTTAACCCCCTCACATTCCTCCCTTAGGTTTAACCCCATCACATTCCTCCCTTAGGTTTAACCCCCTCATATTCCTCCCTTAGGTTTAACCCCCTCACATTCCTCCCTTAGGTTTAACCCCTCATATTCCTCCCTTAGGTTTAACCCCCTCACATTCCTCCCTTAGGTTTAACCCCCTCATATTCCTCCCTTAGGGTTTAACCCCCTCACATTCCTCCCTTAGGTTAACCCCTCATATTCCTCACTTAGGTTTAACCCCCTCACATTCGTCCCTGTTTGACCACCTCATATTCCTCCCTTAGGTTTAACCCCCTCACATTCCTCCCTTATGTTTAACCCCCTCACATTCCTCCCTTAGGTTTAACCCCCTCCATTCTTTTAGAGTGCTACTTGTCATGCTATAATCAGTACCAACACTCGACACTCCTTTCACTATTTCCCATCTAAAAACAGCAACTAAAAATATTATTATTATTTTTACTGCTATAGGTCAGTCAAAATTTCAGCATTTTAATTCACTCTAAGTGAATTCATACCAGCAACTAATCAGTGCTGCCAATATAGGGTAAGGATGTAAAAAAGGGTTGGTTTTGGAATCCTGCAAAATATTTATTTGGGGGGTAATTTTTATACTGTAGACCTAATGCTCTGGTGAGATGTGACCAAAAAAAAGTGGGGGGTGGGTGGGAGAAAAACAAACACGATTAGAACCAGAAATAAAATCTCAATTTTTTAATTATGATTTTGTCTTTTTAATATTGGCAGCTGTCCTCTAGAATAGGTGCCTGTGCTTATATAACACTGCAACAGGTCCATACAGTACATGAAGGATAGTTCTAGCAGCTAGTGCAATAAATAAAATAATAATAATCGTATTTCAGACAAAAAAAGCAATAAAACTGTCTATATCACGATAATTTTTATACCTCGTTTAGACAGGTTTTCGCAAATCCGGTCACACCCACACATGTGAATTCAAGTGTTAAAACCACCCCAAAAACCAGGTGGCTGTCTTGTAATAACTGCAGTGAAATGCAGGGGCTATCAAATTAGAATATGGCACACAGAACAGCCAAATTTAAAGTTGGCATTTCCTTTATTAAATAATGCTTCCACTCGGCACTTACCAGGGATGCTCAATGGCTTGCAAGCACGTGTAACGTGTCTTTGTGTCCAACTTCATGAGGCACTTGATAAAGTCCTTGGCTGATAGCGAGATCTCATCCCAGTAAGGAGAATCAAATTCATAGTCTCCTCTCATGATCTGCTGGAAGAGCTCAGCATCGTTGTCATGGTAGAATGGAGGGTAGCCACATAGCCTGAGGGGGAAGGGTGGTGGTGGAGAATTTGGGTCAGGACGGGCGGGTGGGAAGAACAACAGTAACAGAGAAGTAAGCGGAGAGAAGGAAGTAAGATGGGGAGGGGGAATGGGAGAAAGAAGAGGAAGATGACAAAGTACTCATTGAAAGGGGCAGTTGTCTATCTGACACACAGCTAGAGCTGCTGGTATAACACGGAGAGATAGCACTTTACTTCAGCCCATAATGATTAGCTAATACCAAGCACAGGGACCAGTAGCCTACTCTAATTGAGCCTCCTCTAATTGGCCTGGGCTACTGAACAGTTGCAATAGAACTAGAATATTTCTATATAGTGGTGAAATGATTAGTTAGGGACTGCACGAAGACATTTTCAGATGCCGTAGTTGTGAAAAATTACATGTAGATTAGCATGTATCAACATGTACCACTAAGTGCATGTGACCTCGCACTGCATGAGCATGTGACCTCTCGCTGCTTGAGCATGTGACCTCTTGCTGCATGTGCACGTGACCTCGCACTGCATGAGCATGTGACCTCGCACTGCATGTGCATGTGACCTATCACTGCATGTGCATGTGACCTCTCACTGCATGAGCATGTGACCTCTCACTGCATGAGCATGTGACCTCTCACTGCATGAGACCTCTCACTGCATGTGCATGTGACCTCTCACTGCATGAGCATGTGACCTCACACTACACATGAGCATGTAACCTCTCACTGCATGAGCATGTGACCTCTCACTGCATGAGTGTCAGGCCTCAGCCCCCTGACTGGCTGCGTGCAGCCCTGCAAAGATCAAACTATAAATAGAATTTTATAAATAGAGCTAGATAGAATTTATAAATAGAGCTAGAACTCATGACATCAGACTATCAACACATAGAACAATCATGATATTATCTCACACTCTGATTAGATAAGTCCTGTAGGGACATACATTAATTCCACTACTCTCACACTGTTATCAACACCATAAGGTGTGAAAGCCTGGCTGCTAGGGTATTTAAACCCCTCTGCAGGCTCTTGGGCAGCCTCGTCCTATCTTCGCTACTTGTTTTAATATAAGCTACTTAAGATCGAAAACTCTTTTGTCAAGTTTGGGGTTTAGCTATGTCGAAGAAGTTAGGGAGAGACTCTGGTGGCAGTGAATTACTAAGGTTGGTATCTGTTAGGTCTCTTGTGGTTGGAGACTCTATGAGCATGTAACCTTGTACTACATGTGCATGTAACCTCACAGCATGTGCATGTGACCCTCACAAGATGTAAGAGATGACTCCAATGGACCAGCAGTCCACAGCTTTGCCATAAGGTTTCCTGCGCAGGACTTCAGGGGCCACATAGCCAGGGGTTCCACATGCAGTCCCCAACTGGTCGTTATCCTCATCGGCCATCTTAGAGAGGCCAAAGTCACTGATCATAATCTTCGAGTCATCGTCAGCGCTGGAGAGAGAAACGATGGAAAAATGTGCGTGAGAAAGACAGAAAGAGATAAACAGAAGAAGAGTTGTCAAACATCCTCTAAAACTGAGTGCTGGCTAAAGTGAAGGGAAAGTTATCAAGTGTATTACATATGTATGTGTACATATTATGTGTACATATGTATGTGTACATATTATGTGTACATATGTACGCTGTATATTATGTGAACATATGTATGTGTACATATGTATGGTGTATATTATGTGAACATATATATGTGTGTATATGTATGGTGTATATTATGTGAACATATGTATGTGTGTATATGTATGGTGTATGTTATGTGAACATATGTATGTGTACATATGTATGGTGTATACTATGTGAACATATGTATGTGTACATATGTATGGTGTATATTATGTGAACATTTGTATGTGTACATATGTATGCTGTATATTATGTGAACATTTGTATGTGTACATATGTATGCTGTATATTATGTGAACAAATGTATGTGTACATATGTATGCTGTATATTATGTGAACATATGTATGTGCGTATATTATGTGTACATATGTATGGTGTATATTATGTGTAAATATGTATGTGAACATATGTATGTTTGCATGTGTGTATATGTATGCTGAATATTATGTGAACATATTATGTGTACATATGTATGTGTGTATATTATGTGAACATATGTATGTGTACATATGTATGCTGTATATTATGTGAACATATGTATGTGCGTATATTATGTGTACATATGTATGGTGTATATTATGTGTAAATATGTATGTGAACATATGTATGTTTGCATGTGTGTATATGTATGCTGAATATTATGTGAACATATTATGTGTATATATGTATGCTGTATATTATGTGAACATATATATGTGTACATATGTATGCTGTATATTATGTGTACATATGGATGTGTGTATATATATAATATATACGTATGTGTGTGTGTGTGCATTCATTGTATATACAGATAGACACATGGCTTAGCTAGGAGCCATGTTTACTCCAGAATTCTTAGCAGCTGGGCATTACAAAGAGCCTGTTTTGAACACCATCATGCAATAATAATGCACCAACAAGGCAGCTAATAGTGCACCAACAAGGCAGCTAATAGTGCACCAACAAGGCAGCTAATAGTGCACCAACAAGGCAGCTGATAGTGCACCAACAAGGCAGCTGATAGTGCACCAACAAGGCAGCTGATAGTGCACCAACAAGGCAGCTCAGCTAATAGTGCACCAACAAGGCAGCTAATAGTGCACCAACAAGGCAGCTAATAGTGCACCAACAAGGCAGCTAATAGTGCACCAACAAGGCAGCTAATAGTGCACCAACAAGGCAGCTAATAGTGCACCAACAAGGCAGCTAATAGTGCACCAACAAGGCAGCTAATAGTGCACCAACAAGGCAGCTAATAGTGCACCAACAAGGCAGCTAATAGTGCACCAACAAGGCAGCTAATAGTGCACCAACAAGGCAGCTAATAGTGCACCAACAAGGCAGCTAATAGTGCACCAACAAGGCAGCTAATAGTGCACCAACAAGGCAGCTAATAGTGCACCAACAAGGCAGCTAATAGTACACCAACAAGGCAGCTAATGGTGCACCAACAAGGCAGCTAATGGTGTACCAACAAGGCAGCTAATGGTGCACCAACAAGGCAGCCAATAGTGCACCAACAAGGCAGCCAATAGTGCACCAACAAGGCATCTAATAGTGCACCAACAAGGCAGCTAATAGTGCACCAACAAGGCAGCTAATAGTGCACCAACAAGGCAGCTAATAGTGCACCAACAAGGCAGCTAATAGTGCACCAACAAGGCAGCTAATAGTGCACCAACAAGGCAGCTAATAGTGCACCAACAAGGCAGCTAATAGTGCACCAACAAGGCAGCTAATAGTGCACCAACAAGGCAGCTAATAGTGCACCAACAAGGCAGCTAATAGTGCACCAACAAGGCAGCTAATAGTGCACCAACAAGGCAGCTAATAGTGCACCAACAAGGCAGCTAATAGTGCACCAACAAGGCAGCTGATAGTGCACCAACAAGGCAGCTGATAGTGCACCAACAAGGCAGCTAATAGTGCACCAACAAGGCAGCTAATAGTGCACCAACAAGGCAGCTAATAGTGCACCAACAAGGCAGCTGATAGTGCACCAACAAGGCAGCTGATAGTGCACCAACAAGGCAGCTAATAGTGCACCAACAAGGCAGCCAATAGTGCACCAACAAGGCAGCCAATAGTGCACCAACAAGGCAGCCAATAGTGCACCACAAGGCAGCTAATAGTGCACCAACAAGGCAGCTAATAGTGCACCAACAAGGCAGCTAATAGTGCACCAACAAGGCAGCTAATAGTGCACCAACAAGGCAGCTAATAGTGCACCAACAAGGCAGCTGATAGTGCACCAACAAGGCAGCTGATAGTGCACCAACAAGGCAGCTGATAGTGCACCAACAAGGCAGCTAATAGTGCACCAACAAGGCAGCTAATAGTGCACCAACAAGGCAGCTAATAGTGCACCAACAAGGCAGCTAATAGTGCACCAACAAGGCAGCTAATAGTGCACCAACAAGGCAGCTAATAGTGCACCAACAAGGCAGCTAATAGTGCACCAACAAGGCAGCTGATAGTGCACCAACAAGGCAGCTGATAGTGCACCAACAAGGCAGCTGATAGTGCACCAACAAGGCAGCTAATAGTGCACCAACAAGGCAGCTAATAGTGCACCAACAAGGCAGCTAATAGTGCACCAACAAGGCAGCTAATAGTGCACCAACAAGCCAGCTAATAGTGCACCAACAAGGCAGCTAATAGTGCACCAACAAGGCAGCTAATAGTGCACCAACAAGGCAGCTAATAGTGCACCAACAAGGCAGCTAATAGTGCACCAACAAGGCAGCTGATAGTGCACCAACAAGGCAGCTAATAGTGCACCAACAAGGCAGCTAATAGTGCACCAACAAGGCAGCTAATAGTGCACCAACAAGGCAGCTAATAGTGCACCAACAAGGCAGCTAATAGTGCACCAACAAGGAAGCAATCTCATGCTTTCGTACACGGTATATTCATCTTAGAGAGTAATTTGAAAAGTACTAGAAATCAAGTGGCCTCTGTATGACCTTGCCAAGTGTGTGTTGGTGATCGCAGAGTTTCCTGCTTGGCCTTGCAGAAAGATTGCTTACTTGCAGATGCTAGCTTCCATCTCTGCACCTATAGAAAGCTGCACTCCATTCTTATCAGCAGGCAAGGCCAAGAGGCAAACTTGCAAGTCTGCTAATTGGATCTAGGGATTAGTACCCCTTGAAGCTCACTAACACATCCTGTAGTAGACTCGACTCCGTGCGATTAAACATGGAGAATAGAGCGATCCTATTTTGGTTTTCCCTGGGCAAGTAGCATGTGTCATACACATCCTACTTTGGCTGGGATGGAGGTCAGATAAATGACCTGCCACAGCCCCTTCTGCAACCCTGACTCGTTCTATTACTAGTCTACATGAATATTCATGAATTAGCAATGACCATGAATTGACTAATGTCAGGCTTACTTGTAAAAGAGGAGGTTCTCAGGCTGCAATGATGAAAGCAACAACAACAACAACAACAAAGAATAAAGAATAAAGAAATTGTCAAATAAAGGCCTTTCTTTGAAAAATAACAATTATTCACACAAATAACAATGATCAGAGATCGTCAGTAGCATGCCATTCTGGAATAAAATCTTCATACTCCTCCTGATGGTAATAACACTTCAGGTCAGTCCTCTTACTCCCCCATCAACCACAACAATAACAACACAACAACAACAATAATAATAAAAATAAAAATAAAAATAATAATAATAATATAATAATAATAATAATAATAATATAAATAATAATAATAATAATAATAATAATAATAATAATAATAATAATAATATAAATAATAATAATAATATAAATAATAATAATATAAATAATATAAATAATAATAATAATAATAATAATAATAATAATAATAATAATAATAATAATAATAATAATAATATAATAATAATATATAAATGATGATGATGATGATGATGATATTAATAATAAGTATGTAAAAAATACTTGGCACAATTATTACTTGGCACAAAAGAAACCAACTCCCAAACAGTTCTTCCTCTGCAAGAGCACTCCTACATACATACACATGCCATGTGGACTCCTACATACATACACATGCCATGTGGACTCCATACATACACATGCCATGTGGACTCCTACATACATACACATGCCATGTGGACTCCTACATACATACACATGCCATGTGGACTCCTACATACATACACATGCCATGTGGACTCCTACATACATACACATGCCATGTGGACTCCTACATACATACACATGCCATGTGGACTCCTACATACATACACATGCCATGTGGACTCCTACATACATACACATGCCATGTGGACTCCTACATACATACACATGCCATGTGGACTCCTACATACATACACATGCCATGTGGACTCCTACATACATACACATGCCATGTGGACTCCTACATACATACACATGCCATGTGGACTCCTTACATACATACACATGCCATGTGGACTCCTACATACATACACATGCCATGTGGACTCCTACATACATACACATGCCATGTGGACTCCTACATACATACACATGCCATGTGGACTCCTACATACATACACATGCCATGTGGACTCCTACATACATACACATGCCATGTGGACTCCTACATACATACACATGCCATGTGGACTCCTACATACATACACATGCCATGTGGACTCCTACATACATTTTAGTAGCAGAAGACTCCAAATATTCTAATGACTAAGCATAACTAGAAATGGAATGTCAGGCATTGTGTGGCGAGCTGGAGCACCCTGCCCACGCTGGGGCCCCTTGACAAGCCCTCCAAGTACTTGTGGCGAGCTGGAGCACCCTGCCCACGCTGGGGCCCCTTGACAAGCCCTCCAAGTACTTGTGGCGAGCTGGAGCACCCTGCCCACGCTGGGGCCTCTTGACAAGCCCTGCAAGTCCTTGTGGCGAGCTGGAGCACCCTGCCTACGCTGGGGCCCTTGACAAGCCCTGCAAGTCCTTGTGGCGAGCTGGAGCACACTGCCCACGCTGGGGCCCCTTGACAAGCCCTGCAAGTCCTTGTGGTGAGCTGGAGCACACTGCCCACGCTGGGGCCCCTTGACAAGCTCTGCAAGTCCTTGTGGCGAGCTGGAGTACTCTGCCCATGCTGGGGCCCCTTGACAAGCCCTGCAGGTCCTTGTGGCGAGCTGGAGCACCCTGCCCACGCTGGGGGCCCTTGACAAGCCCTGCAAGTCCTTGTGGCGAGCTGGAGCACACTGCCCACGCTGGAGCCCTTTGATAAGTCCTGCAAGTCCTTGTGGCGAGCTGGAGCACCCTGCCCATGCTGGGGCCCCTTGACAAGCCCTGCATGTCCTGTCTCAAGACTGTGTTTTAGACATGACACACTCTTCATCTGTTTAATTTGTTCAGCACTAGTACCTTACCTCTCCTAGATGCTGTCAGTTATACTTCCTACGTACACCATGTCTGTAGCCTGTTCTCTTCCGTAGTGCTGGCTGTCTAAGAGAGTGCTCCACGAGAACAAGTACAGTGAATTTCCTACTTTGCCAAGCTTTCCGTGACCCCCTTACAAGAAATGGTGTATTCTCAACCATGTGCATACACACTGTACACACTTGCAAGCACACACACAGCCAGAGCAAGCTCATTCCTCCATAAAGAATCTCCAGCATCCTTCTTCCGACAGTTCTAAACTACGCAGCCTGCACTCCAACACAGTCTGCAGCCTAAAGATTGATTCTGCCTTTTTTCAAAATTTTTCCTGCCAATCTCTCTTTAAACAAGACAACCACTTCCTTATTTACACAAGCAGTGTTTGTGTTGTTCTTATGGTATGGAACCATTTACCTGGTGGACGTAGCCAGGCACATATACACTAGTATGCAATGCACTGGGTGGATGTATGTATGATAGCCAGGTACATATACACTAGCACTTATGCATGCAATGCACTGGGTGGATGTATGTATGATAGCCAGGCACATATACACTAGCACTTATGTATGCAATGCACTGGGTGGATGTATGTATGATAGCCAGGCACATATACACTAGTACTTATGTATGCAATGTACTGGGTGGATGTATGTATGATAGCCAGGCACATATACACTAGCACTTATGTATGCAATGCACTGGGTGGATGTATGTATGATAGCCAGGCACATATACACTAGCACTTATGTATGCAATGCACTGGGTGGATGTATGTATGATAGCCAGGCACATATACACTAGCACTTATGTATGCAATGTACTGGGTGGATGTATGTATGATAGCCAGGCACATATACACTAGCACTTATGTATGCAATGTACTGGGTGGATGTATGTATGATAGCCAGGCACATATACACTAGCACTTATGTATGCAATGCACTGGGTGGATGTATGTATGATAGCCAGGCACATATACAGTAGTACTTATGTATGCAATGCACTGGGTGGATGTATGTATGATAGCCAGGCACATATACACTAGCACTTATGTATGCAATGCACTGGGTGGATGTATGTATGATAGCCAGGCACATATACACTAGCACTTATGTATGCAATGCACTGGGTGGATGTATGTATGGTAGCCAGGCACATATACACTAGCACTTATGCATGCAATGCACTGGGTGGATGGCCATCTACATATACACTAGTACTTATGCATTGGGTGGCGAGCAAAGGTGTGATGGAGCCAGAGAGAGAAACAAATACTATTTTAGTAACTCGAGTATCTTTAGATTGCATTGCTCTAGGCATTGTCCTGTCCTAGCATGTAGCTGAAGGCCTATTACAGAACTGATCTGAACATTATTCATGTGTCATTGGAATCAACACAACGATAAATTTGAAAGTTTGAGAAGGTCACTGTAATTTCGTTACATCAACTCTACGAGTTTTTTGATATGTCATCGTGATGCTGTAAGGTTTGGTATTTATGCATTCTTTACAGATTCCGACCTGATGCAAGGTTGAGCAGCCAGAGGCCTTGCAACATTATGGGAAGCACATTCATGACTGTGAGGGGAGTTTTGTTAAGTGTACCTGGAGGAAGCTTCCCTTGAAGATGGGAAGCACACTCCACTAAGAGTGAGCTCATCAGGAAGTGCTTCCTACAGGAATTTCCAGGGAAGACCGCGCAGAAGCTGACAAGAACTTGTTGAAGTGATAGTTTGCACCCCTGACACTGTTTAGTGTGTTCAGCATGCTCTCCATCATTAGCACATCTCTCCTCTTTCGATTACATGCATCACTAAATATGCTGACTACATGGTAGCCAGTTCTCTCCTGTCCACAGAGACCAGCACTACATATGTTTAGCTTGCAAAGATAGAAGTTTCTGCATGCCATGACAAAAATCACACCTCCATAACCATACGTTGATTAATTATGTCAGAATGAAACTGAAACTCCATCAGCTTTCCTGTCTACTTATATTAGCTGTGCAGTCCACTTTGCTTGTGTGGCCAGGTTTCTCATCAAATCTGCTGCCATGTTCTCGATCACTATGACGATCATTCCTGGTCCACACAAGCCCACTATATTTAAAAAGTGGAAATTAAACTATATTTTACAAATGCCAACGAGATCTTGTGGTTATAAATTTTGAGCACCTAGATTCTGCACACTTCACTTAATGTAAGATAGGAGGTCTCTCTGTGTGCTCTCTTTTGAACGTTTGCACTTTTGAACGTTTGCATAGAGATATCGAAGTTAAAGTTAACCTGCAGCCAAAGTGGGTACCCCTTCAAAATCTTGAAGGCCTGCAAGTATGGCTCGTGCTAGACAGTTGATATTATCTGTGGCTAGAGGAAGCCTTACTCTATGGGATGAGTGTTTTCATTGAGCGCTAAAACGTGAGTAAGTGGTCAAGCAGTGGGTTGAAAATAACTTTTCTCTTGCCGGAAGAAATGCTTGACCAACCTTAGCCCTTAAAATGAAAACTTAGAGTAAAGGCTGATTTCACAATATGCAAAACGCTCAAGTGGTGTGACGCGTCGTATTTATTGGGAACACAAAATTGCGCCGCGTCGCACCGCTTGAATAAAATCGAGTTCTTAAGGTTTCCTCTAGCCACAGATAATATCAACTGTATAGCCCTTTCCCCTATCAGGAGACACACTTGAGCAAATTCAGACCTTCAAGATTTTTAAGTTTGAGGTCGCCATTTTGGTTGTAGATAACTTTGGCATAGGCAACATTTTTAGTATCAAAAGAGAGCACACAGAGAGACCTATCTTTGGGGCTATATATCAAGTTCTAACAGTGAAGTGTGCAGAATCTGTGGGGCTCCAAAGTCTTAACCACAAGGTGTTATCAGCATTTGTAAAAAAATAAAAAAATTAAATAAAGTAAAAAAAAGTTTAGCCCCCCCCCCTCCCCCTTTAGCGGGTGACAGGCCCATATTGTTGTTGTAACAGGTGAATGTACATGATACATAGCTAGATACGCCATGCACGGCAACACCAAGTTTTCCATCCAACTAAATTTCTTGATTGATAAAGCAAAAAGGGGCCAGGAGTACCAAGAATATGGCGCACAACCCATGAAGCTAGCTCAAAGCTCAATTACTAAATGGCAGCATGCAGCAGCTTTACAGAAGCAAGTTGGCTGACTGAGAATCTTGTACTTCTAAGAAGAAGAGGAAAGTAAGTATTAAAAACCCCTAAAGCTGGTTGGTAACACAGTATATCACATGATGTTGGTTTGCATTAGACACATTTTGTTAGCTCTGGAGTTATCATGTGCAACTTTTTACCACGACCTTGAAGGAGGCTGTAGCTTAGCCTCCACCGCGGGGGCTGTAGCTGAGCCTCCACCACGAGGGCTGTAGCTGAGCCTCCACCGTGGGGGGTTGTAGCTGAGCCTCTACCGTGGGCCACCACGAGGGCTGTAGCTGAGCCTCTATCGCGGGTGCGGTTGGCTATGTAACAAGACAACGAGAATGTACGGTATGTTTTTCCATTGACCTGCGAGGAAAATACAACACCATGTTTTGAAAATGTGTTAAGGAGAGGAAATAATGTTCATTCCAGATTCACAGAAACCCAACCTTCAGACTGATGCAGCCCTCAACATTGCCATGTGCAGCTGACTCACAGCTATAACCTCATGCAGAACCTAACAACACGATACAACAACAACAAGTACAGATTAAGTCATCAGACGTTCCAAGCTTCCACCACACCTAACAAACTTTTGTGAGCTATCGTTGCCATCACAACAGACACATGCGCAGATGTATCCCCCTCCCCCCACCACTCAAATGGCCGACAATGTCAAGTGCTGTACCATTTCTGGCAAAGGTGACTTCAAGCAATATGGACCACCACCATCATTTAACGGAGTGGTCCCTCACCCACGCCTAACGCGTCCATAAAATTTCATGAAAGTCCATCTATAAGCATTTGTGTAATCCTGAGAACAGACTGACAGGCTGGGGTGAAAACATCATCTCCTCAACAGACCCGGCGAGCAGTCAGTATTGGTGTACAGGGTTGGGTGTGGTTTGCATCCATGGGTACATCCTTACTTCCAGTATTGTTTGACAAAGCCAAGCCCATATTTGGTCTGTTTGTTTGTCTAAATATATCCCTCCTTTCCCTTGTGTACCTTGAGGTCTCTGTGAACCACGTCCATGTTGTGGAGGTACCGGACAGCTTCCAATATTTGCCTGATCAAGCTACTGGCGTCCCGCTCCGTGTACGTTCCCTTGGAGATGATGCGGTCAAACAGCTCACCTCCAGTAACTCTGAGTTAATAAAGCATGAATGGATGTGTGGCATACATGTACATGCATCACACTTGCACATGAGGACTACAGGAAGACCAATAAGACTGTGTACGAATTATGAATACAATAACTCCCTCCCCCTCCACTTTCCTCCGCGGTCAGTTTGATCCTACCCACACAAACTTCCTACTCTTTGCCCCTCCCCCTTCCTCCCCTACATAACACCTCCCACACTACACCTCCTCCCTTCACACATGCCCACCTCCTTCTCTTCCTTCATCCACCAACTCAACGATTCTGTCAAACGTTTCCCTTACCTAAACCTCTCCCTTACCCAAACTCTCCCTTAACCAAACCTTTCCCTTACCCAAACCTCTCCTTACCCAACTCTCCCTTAACCAAACCTTTCCCTTACCCAAACCTCTCCTTACCTAAACCTATCCTTACCCAAACCTCTCCTTACCTAAACCTCTCCCTTACCCAAACCTCTCCTTACCCAAACCTCTCCTTACCCAAACCTCTCCTTACCTAAACCTCTCCCTTACCCAAACCTCTCCTTACCCAAACCTTTCCTTACCCAAACCTCTCCTTACCTAAACCTCTCCCTTACCCAAACCTCTCCTTACCTAAACCTTTGCCTTACCCAAACCTCTCCTTACCCAAACCTCTCCTTACCTAAACCTCTCCTTACCCAAACTCTCCCTTAACCAAACCTTTTCCTTACCCAAACCTCTCCTTACCTAAACCTTTGCCTTACCCAAACCTCTCCCTTACCCAAACCTCTCCTTACCTAAACCTCTCCCTTACCCAAACCTCTCCTTACCTAAACCTTTGCCTTACCCAAACCTCTCCTTACCCAAACCTATCCTTACCTAAACCTCTCCTTACCCAAACTCTCCCTTAACCAAACCTTTTCCTTACCCAAACCTCTCCTTACCTAAACCTCTCCTTACCCAAACCTCTCCCTTACCTAAACCTCTCCTTACCTAAACCTCTCCCTTACCCAAACCTCTCCTTACCTAAACCTCTCCCTTACACAAACTACTAACTTACCCAAAGCTCACCAATCTACTCAATATAGCAAACTTATCTATACCTGCTCAGTATTCTTACTTTGTAAAACGACAGTATCCCACATATGTACATGTCTAATAGTTTCATTAAAAAACCCAAAACCCCCAACAACTCTGGATATTATAGATGTCTAAGTTTAAAGTTTTTGTGGCTAGACTAAAACTGGCTATGGCTAGGGTTATGGCTAGACTAAAACTGGCTATGGCTAGGGTTATGTCTAGACTAAAACTGGCTATGGCTAGGGTTATGGCATGGCTAGGGTTATGGCTAGACTAAAACTGGCTATGGCTAGGGTTATGGCTAGACTAAAACTGGCTATGGCTAGGGTTATGGCTAGGGTTATGACTAGACTAAAACTGGCTATGGCTAAGGTTATGGCTAGACTAAAACTGGCTATGGCTAGGGTTATGACTAGACTAAAACTGGCTATGTCTAAGGTTATGGCTAGATTAAAATTGGCTGTCTAAGGTTATGGCTAGATTAAAATTGGCTATGGCTAGGGTTATGACTAGACTAAAATTGGCTATGTCTAAGGTTATGGTTAGACTAAAATTGGCTATGGCTAGGGTTATGACTAGGGCTATGTCTAGGGTTATGGCTAGACTAAAACTGGCTATGTAGTCATATTCTAATTTTAAAATCACGTTCTCAATAATCAACTTCAAATTTTATTCACTTGACGTTTCGACTAGAGCTCTAGTCGAAACGTCGAGTGAATAAAATTTGTTGAGAAGGTGATTTTAATGTTATTATGTCAACTGAGAGTTCATCGAGAGATTATATATACCGACCTTAAACCAATTGCAACACAAGCTGTTAAAATGGCATACTAGAAGTCTGAAGAGGGAACAAAACCATAAAGTAGTAGTAAGTGTTAACTTGTGGTTACCACTTTATAGCTCCATAGATTCTGCAAACTTCATGGCACGGACTTGATATATAGCTCAAAAGATAGGTCTCTCTGTGTGCTCTCTTTTGATACTAAAACATTTTTCATAGGTATAACTATAGCCTAGTTACTGGAGCTAAAGTTATCACAAAACCTGAGTGCCTGATTTTGGAACACATTTTTCTCCAGATTGCCAAGTGCTTACAACGACTTGCTTCATTAGACGCTAAAAGTTAAGTACGTCAAGCACCTGGTTGGAAAATGATTTTTACGGTTGGAAAATGAATTTCGTTAAAATTGTTATCCCCACGAGGAGTTCCTTTTTAAGACTTTAGTATGCTACATTTACGTATAGAGCACACTTTTCTGTGCATGATAGAACTAGGGAACTTGTGTTGCAATTTTGTTTATCAAGGTTGACACAAAATCCTTCATAAAATGCCTGGAGTAATTAATTGCCAGGGGCTACACTAAAACTGGATATGGCTAGTTTATGGCTACACTGCTATGGCCAGGGTTCACTAAAACTGGCTATGGCCAGGGTTTTGGATGGCTTCACTAAAACTGGTTATGGCTAGGGTCTAGGCTACACTAAAACTGGTTATGGCCAGGGTTATGGCTATACTAAAACTGGTTATGGCCCGGGTTTAAGCTACACTAAAACTGGTTACGGCCAGGGTTATGGCTATACTAAAACTGGTTATGGCCCGGGTTTAAGCTACACTAAAACTGGTTATGGCTAGGGTTATGGCTATACTAAAACTGGTTATGGCCAGGGTTTAGGCTACACTAAAACTGGTTATGGCTAGGGTTATGGCTATACTAAAACTGGCTTTGGCCAGGCCTACAGGTTATATGTACAGTAGCTGAGCAACTACTTTATACTTTGGGCATTTCTAGGTATCCTGGGACGGCACACAGCACCAGGGGCCATCATTTCTAGGTATCCTGGGACGGCACACAGCACCAGGGGTCATCATTTCTAGGTATCCTGGGACGGCACACAGCACCAGGGGCCATCATTTCTAGGTATCCTGGGATGGCACACAGCACCAGGGGCCATCATTTCTAGGTATCCTGGGACGGCACACAGCACCAGGGGCCATCATTTCTAGGTATCCTGGGATGGCACACAGCACCAGGGGCCATCATTTCTAGGTATCCTGGGACGGCACACAGCACCAGGGGCCATCATTTCTAGGTATCCTGGGACGGCACACAGCACCAGGGGCCATCATTTCTAGGTATCCTGGGATGGCACACAGCACCAGGGGCCATCATTTCTAGGTATCCTGGGACGGCACACAGCACCAGGGGCCATCATTTCTAGGTATCCTGGGACGGCACACAGCACCAGGGGCCATCATTTCTAGGTATCCTGGGACGGCACACAGCACCAGGGGCCATCATTTCTAGGTATCCTGGGACGGCACACAGCACCAGGGGCCATCATTTCTAGGTATCCTGGGACGGCACACAGCACCAGGGGCCATCATTTCTAGGTATCTTGGGATGGCACACAGCACCAGGGACCATCATTTCTAGGTATCCTGGGAGTGCCATGGGCCATCATTTCTAGGTATCCTGGGACGGCACACAGCACCAGGGGCCATCATTTCTAGGTATCCTGGGATGGCACACAGCACCAGGGGCCATCATTTCTAGGTATCCTGGGACGGCACACAGCACCAGGGGCCATCATTTCTAGGTATCCTGGGACGGCACACAGTGCCAGGGGCCATCATTTCTAGGTATCCTGGGACGGCACACAGTGCCAGGGACCATCATTTCTAGGTATCCTGGGAGTGCCATGGGCCATCATTTCTAGGTATCCTGGGACGGCACACAGCACCAGGGGCCATCATTTCTAGGTATCCTGGGATGGCACACAGCACCAGGGACCATCATTTCTAGGTATCCTGGGAGTGCCATGGGCCATCATTTCTAGGTATCCTGGGACGGCACACAGCACCAGGGGCCATCATTTCTAGGTATCCTGGGACGGCACACAGCACCAGGGGCCATCATTTCTAGGTATCCTGGGACGGCACACAGCACCAGGGGCCATCATTTCTAGGTATCCTGGGATGGCACACAGCACCAGGGGCCATCATTTCTAGGTATCCTGGGACGGCACACAGCACCAGGGGCCATCGCTGCGCTCCCAGATGTACACTCATGC
Organism: Cladorhizidae sp. MBARI D1340-BT2; assembly: GCA_028752905.1. Classification (NCBI taxonomy): domain Eukaryota; kingdom Metazoa; phylum Porifera; class Demospongiae; order Poecilosclerida; family Cladorhizidae; species Cladorhizidae sp. MBARI D1340-BT2. Next base: position 22,560,296 of record JAQNBH010000001.1, read on the forward strand.
TTCACTTACAATTCCATCACCAAATAGAGTCGGCCTTTGGAGTCAAAAATCTCAACGAGTTTTACTATGTTCTTGTGATCTGCCCTGAGGGGGAAAGGAGAGAAAGTCAATTAATAAACACACACTCAAGTAAGAGAAAAAGGGAATGGCGCAATCAGCTTCTTTTTATGGAAGGAGGGAGGGCACATCACAGCTTGTGAAATTATACGAGGGGGGGGGGGGGGGGGAGCAGATGTGTGGAGATTTAGTTGTTCACATAAGCCCTAGCCCTAGAGGGGGTCACGGTTTTAAAGGTGTTACATATGTGCATGTGATTACTAACCAAGAGAGGTACACTCGACAAGATCAGAAAATAAATGTCACCTGTTATCAGCCACTACTTCTCAAGATTGGATTAAGTAATTCAGGGTTTCATTTAGAAAATTGTCCAAAGGGGGGGGCATGATGGTTAAAGATGTGACAAAGTTTCTAATGAATTTTAATAATACAATTTCTAAGGGGGGGGGGGGGGGGGGGGGGCAAAAAGGTTCCAAGGGGGGCAACCACCCCCCTGCCACTCCCCAGCCCCTAAATGAAACCCTGAGTATGTATATCCAGGGACAGCAGAGTGTGATAGCTACTTCAAACCATCATTTCCTATGTGGGGGGGGGGGGATGAAACCTATCCAATAGGGAGAGATTACCCCCCATCCTGGCCCTCCCACCCTCTCCATCTCCCCCCTTGATTGGGAGACAAAACTAGATCCAAGGGGGTGAGATTGACCGCCCCGCCCCCCCTGCACTCCCTCCCTCTCACTGAAACAAGAGCTCAGCTTTAGCTGATCAATAAATGGAGTAATGCACGCAAACACACATACATACACACATGCACACACACACAAACACATACACACACTTGTATACACACACTTACACATACATACACACACACCAACACATACACACCACACACACACACATAAACACATGCACACACACACACATACCGTATTCACTCAAATATAAGTCGCACACTGAATAGAAGTCGCTCTGAAAGCTGCACTCCAAATGTAGCACACCAAGTTAATTACACCACTGCTTTTGCACACGCGCAGTTGTTTATCATTAGCTAAGAACACTCGCACGATGTTTGCAAAGCAGCATACAAGGAGAAGTACAGCCAATGGATGATGTCAGGGCAGAAGTCTTACACTGCTGCTGGCAATGTGCATGCTCCAGACAAAGCACAATGCTTGAGGTGTGGGTCAAGGAATGTTGGGATAGCTTGTCTGCCGTGAGGTGTGGGTCAAGGAATGTTGGGATAGCTTGTCTGCCGAGTTAATCAAGAAATCATTCCGTGCTTGTGGCATCACTGCGAAGGTGGACGGGTCTGAAGCTGGAGAAATTCACTGCCTCAAAGACGATAAAGTAGCAGCTTTAGCTATCCCAGCCATTACACAAGCTACTCGCCAGCTGTTGGAAGGAAGTGACAGCGGTGGAGAAGATCCATTTGCTTCCCTGGACGAAGAGGATGAAGAACAGATCGTACATAACGAACTCATTGTAGATAACGATAGCGATTAGGAACTCTTGCCAGCCAACTACTACCTAGCTCAATGTTTGAAATGAAACAATCACAACCACAATGACTCGGCCAAAAAAAATTGCGTCAGCACAATAGCGCAAGACTGGCTTGGCACTGCGCAAGCGCAATGCTTGAAGTTCGCAACTTGATTTTGTCTGAAATAAATACAAGTCGCGACTTATAATCGAGTGAATACTGTACATACACACACACACACACAAACACATGCACACATACACACACACCACATACAACACACACACACACACATGCATAGAGCCAGTGCAATACTTTCGAGGGGCTATGTTTTGCAGATGGTGACTCAAGAGAAAGATTCAGTGGAAATATTCATTGGCTGATGCTCGCACATACAAAACCAAATCTTACTCGACTGCTCTTCTTCGAAATTGTAATATCTATTTATGGATGAGATTTTAACTGCAAATATTAACCCCCCTCCCTCCCCCCCACCCTCAAGGGCACCTTGGAGAACCTCGACACTGTTTCCCCCCCCCCCCCTGCCCCCCTGCCCCCCCCTCCCCTCCCCCCGCACATTCAGGGCAGTCCAGGAGGCCGTGGCATTTCTATGGATGTCCAGAAGCTCAACTTGTTGTTACCCCATCCCATCCCATCCTATCCAAATCTACGCTGCCCCCAAAGTTCTAACAAGACACACCTCTACGTACGATGGGGTGGGCAAGAACATTAGACATCCACAGAGGAGTCCTGGTTGTCGACGACATCTCGGGATTTGTATATACACACACACTTATAGACTGGATGAACTCCCTTCCAGCAAGCTAGGCCCATGACACTCGCAGTATAAATACATGTCCCCTGAGAATGACCGAGAGACTAGGAACTTACTTACACACTTATAGACTAGATGAACTCCCTTGCAGCAAGCTGGACCAATGCCACTCGCAGTATAAATACATGTTCCCTGAGAATGACCGAGTGACTAGGAACTTACTTACACACTTATAGACTAGATGGACTCCCTTGCAGCAAGCTGGACCAATGACACTCGCAGTATAAATACATGTCCCCTGAGAATGACCGAGAGACTAGGAACTGAAGTCCCTTCCAGCAAGCTGGACCAATGACACTCGCAGTATAAATACATGTCCCCTGAGACTGACCGAGAGACTAGGAACTTACTTACACACTTATAGACTAGATGAACTCCCTTGCAGCAAGCTAGGCCCATGACACTCGCAGTATAAATACATGCCCCCTGGGAATGACCGAGAGACTAGGAACTGAACTCCCTTCCAGCAAGCTGGACCAATGACACTCGCAGTATAAATACATGTCCCCTGAGAATGACCGAGAGACTAGGAACTGAACTCCCTTCCAGCAAGCTGGACCAATGACACTCGCAGTATAAATACATGTCCTCTGAGAATGACCGAGAGACTAGGAACTTACTTTTTGAGCACTTCAATCTCATTTTGCAAGGCCTCATCTTTCCCCTTGAGAGAGGCTTTGTTGATCACCTTGATGGCATAGTTATCTTTTGTTACCCTATTGGTAGCCTTGTAGACCTCTGAGAATGCACCTCTGGGGAAGAAGGAAGGGAGGGGAGGATGGAGAGGAATGGGGAGAAGAAGGGAGTGAAGGCGGTTGCAGGAGGGTGGACGAGGAGGGGCAATAGAGAGAATCGCAAAAGAGGAAAAGTAAGCAGAGAAGACAGAAACAGAGAAGAAGTACAGAGTTTGGATGGAGGAAGAAGGGAAAAGGTTGAATCATGGCCACCGGAGATAAAAGGAGAGAGAAGAGATAGAAGGCCCAAGGTCTTGTATGGAAGTGTGGAAGTCCCACACCGGTAAGAACAAGATAGCCAGTTACATACATACATGCACAGTGGTGGGCGTTGGTTAGTTTGCTTCCTGTGCGTGTGTGCATGTCTCTTGTATGTGCGCAAGTGTGTTGTGTGGATGTGCATATCTTGTGCATGTGTGCATGCATGTGTGTGTCTTGTTGCATGCGTGTGCATGCATGTGGGTCTTGTTACATGTGTGTGCATGCATGTGCGTGTCTTGTGTGCATGCATGCATCTTATTGCATGTGTGTGCATGCATGCATTTGTGCATGTATGTGTCTTGTTGCAGGCATGTGTATGTACGTGTGTGCATGCATGTTTGTGCATGCATGTGTGTCTTGTGTGCATCTTGTTGCATGTGTGCATGCATGTGTGTGTCTTGTGTGCATGCGCACACATGTATGTCTTGTTGCATGTATGTGCATACATGTGTGTGCATGCATGTGTGTGCATCTTGTTGCATGTGTGCATGCATGTGTGTGTCTTGTGTGCATGCGCACACATGTATGTCTTGTTGCATGTATGTGCATACATGTGTGTGCATGCATGTGTGTGCATGCATGTGTGTGCATCTTGTTGCATGTGTGTGCATGCATGTGTGTGTCTCGGTGTGCATGCATGCATGTGCATGCATGTGGGTGCATCTTGTTGCATGTGTGTGCATGCATGTGTGTGCATGCATGTGTGTGTCTTGTGTGCATCTTGGTGTGCATGCATGTGTCTTGTTGCATGTGCATGCATGCATGTGGGTATTGTTACATGTGTGCATGCATGTGTGTGTCTTGTCTGCATGTGTGTGCATGCATGTGTGTGTCTTGTCTGCATGTGTCTTGTTGCATGTGTGCATGCATGTGTCTTGTTGCATGTGCGTGCATGCATGTGGGTCTTGTTACATGTGCGTGCATGCATGTGGGTCTTGTTACATGTGTGTGCATGCATGTGCATGCATGCGTGTCCATGCATGTGTGTGCTTGTGTGCATGTGTGTGTCTTGTGTGCATGTGTGTGTCTTGTGTGCATGCATGTGCATGCATGTGTGTGCTTGTGTGCATGTGTGTGCATGTGTGTGCCTGCATGTGTGTGAGAACTCATAACCATTTGCCTCCTTTAATTTGCCAAAGTTGGTAGACAAAGTAAAAAAGTACTTACTGTAGGAACTATCAATTAAATTTTGAAAAGTCAATGCAAGTTCTTCGTAACGCTGTATTTCATCCTATTAGAGATCCGTAATACACGTTCAGTATGGAATGGAATAGCAGTCAGACATACATCTCCATTCCAACAGTTTCCAATGCAAAATCCACACGTCCGGTATTGCTATCATCCTATACCATCCATGGATGACCAAGTAGTGGGGGATATCCAGGGGTTACCCACGGAGGTCCACAATACTCCACACCCTCTCTGTCAGAGTATCCACAAACAATTCGTAGATACCCCCATTAGCTTGGTCACCCTCGGATCATTTGGATATCCATGAATGAAGCCTGGATATCCATGGATGAACCCTGGATGAACCCTGGATGAATCTTGGGTATCCATGGATGAACCTTGGATATCCATGGATGAACTCTGGAATGAACCTTGGATATCCATGGATTAACATGAACCTTGGATATCCATGGATGAACCTTGGATATCCATGGATGAACACTGGATATCCATGGATGAACCTTGGATATCCATGGATGAACCTTGGATATCCATGGATGAACTCTGGATATCCATGGATGAACCTTGGATATCCATGGATGAACATGAACCTTGGATATCCATGGATGAACCTTGGATATCCATGGATGAACCTTGGATATCCATGGATGAACACTGGATATCCATGGATGAACACTGGATATCCATGGATGAACTCTGGATATCCATGGATGAACCTTGGATATCCATGGATGAACATGAACCTTGGATATCCATGGATGAACTCTGGATATCCATGGATGAACCTTGGATATCCATGGATGAACCTTTGATATCCATGGATGAACTCTGGATATCCATGGATGAACCTTGGATATCCATGGATGAACATGAACCTTGGATATCCATGGATGAACCTTGGATATCCATGGATGAACCTTGGATATCCATGGATGAACCTTGGATATCCATGGATGAACTCTGGATATCCATGGATGAACCTTGGATATCCATGGATGAACATGAACCTTGGATATCTATGGATGAACCTTGGATATCCATGGATGAACCTTGGATATCCATGGATGAACACTGGATATCCATGGATGAACCTTGGATATCCATGGATGAACCTTGGATATCCATGGATGAACACTGGATATCCATGGATGAACCTTGGATATCCATGGATGAACTCTGGATATCCATGGATGAACCTTGGATATCCATGGATGAACATGAACCTTGGATATCCATGGATATCCATGGATGAACCTTGGGTATCCATGGTTGAACCTTGGATATCCATGGATGAACATGAACCTTGGATATCCATGGATGAACCTTGGATATCCATGGATGAACACTGGATATCCATGGATGAACCTTGGATATCCATGGATGAACCTTGGATATCCATGGATGAACTCTGGATATCCATGGATGAACCTTGGATATCCATGGATGAACACTGGATATCGCTAGTGACTCTGCCATCTGCAGAAGAACTGTGGATGCCTCAAGAAACTTGTTCATCCACGAATACTCGGGCAGAGGGGGCATACCGTACACTCAAAAATCATACCTGAATGTGGTTTACCACTTAAAGTACCATATCTTTGCAGACCTTCATGCTACGGTCCTGATTTATATACCAAAATGTAGCCAGTGCAGATGCTTTCTGACGGGTTTTTTTTTAAACCATACATGTTTATCTTTTGGAACTGCAGTATGGAATGTGAAGTGAAATCACCCCTCAACTCTTACCAGTACCTACTTTCCAGCAGCTAGTCTATGGCTATAACAACTGTGATTGATAGAGCAGTACAAACACCACAGATTGAGACCAAGAGATAAATTTTTATTTTATTTTTAAAGTGGACTTGTCTTCATGTGAAGGGTTCTAAAATTATAGAATACAAACACTAATAAAATCTTGCGGTTACGACTTTGGAGTTCCATAGATTCTGCACACTTCACTTTTTGAACTATATATAGCTCAAAAGTCTCTGTGTGCTCTCTTTTGATATCACAAAAGTTGCATAGGTATCACTATGCTAAAGTTACATGCAGCCAAAGTGGGGGTACATCAAACCCTGAGTGCCTGAACTGTTCGTGGTTCCTGATTGGCAAGAGCTAGGCAGTTGAAATTGTTATCTGTGGCTAGAAGAAGCACAAGAGCTTATTCATTAGGTGCTAAACCACGACTAATTAGGCAAAAGTAGGTGCTGAAGTAGGTGCTGAAATCCCCCCTCCCCCCACCCCACCCCATCTGTCCTCACTTCACATGCTAGTATTGAAAATGGCCTAGTAGGAGAAATAAATAGATTTTTAAGAAACATTCCCAGTTTCCTGTGGTTACTCTGCTAGCACCATAAAGGGCAAGTGTTTGATGACATGCCCTTAGGGTGTAAAATGATTGCTAAGTGATTTTTAACGACTTTAGCGTTATTCTAATTAGACCAAGGTTGACCGAAACATCACAACCAATATATATAATACATATAATATATCAATGCTAAGTACACAGAAGAGGCCATCTTTACCAAAATTATTGGAAATGGATGATGGATGATGAAGCTTGCGGCATTTTTTTAATAGAAACCCCCCCCCCCCGGTTAGCTCCTCCCCTTTTAAGCCTCTCAGTTTTTAGCGCACGAAAAGCTGTGAAGTGCCCATCTCATTGTGTGTTGCCACACCCCTCGTTGTCAGGCATCCATATCTCTGTGTAGCACTGCATGCATTTTAGCGTCAGTGCTTCCGGCAACGCATTTTGAACAAAATATTGAGGCAAGAATTTCACCAGTTTTGACCTCGTCTTTGGCAATTTGTCGCTAGTTTGTTGAAGTTCCTCGACTAATAAGCTTCTAGCTGCTTATTTGCAGGACACTTTCTAGTCCATTTCCCATTCTTCTAGTGGCAGAGGTAATTCTTCCTCCGCACAACAAGTTCTAAATCACTTTCCGACACATTTCCCATTCTTCTAGTGGCGGAGGTAACTCTTCCTCCACACAACAAGTTCAAAATCACTTTCCGACACATTTCCCATTCTTCTAGTTGCGGAGGTAACTCTTCCTCCACACAACAAGTTCAAAAACACTTTCCGACACACACCCAATGACCGTGCTTCTGGCTCGCAAAGGATGCCAATAAATAGCGTGTGTCGCAAGAGTTAATCCCACCTCTGGCAAAAAGGAACCCTTCGCCGTGAAGAATGCCCAAACTATTCTTCAGACAGACGTAGCCGAGGAGCAAAGGTAAATGCAAAGTACGGCCGAGAGGCCATTGCCAGCTTTTCTTCTTATTCCTCGAGAGACTTGTGAGAGAGAAAAGCTTCTCCTTTTTATCTCAACCTAAACAAGAACAAAAATGCAAAATAATTTTCAGTGAGTGTGTGCTAGCTAGAAAAGAGTGTTTAGTAAGCACCTATTTGCTAGTCCTGCAAGTTTGTGCTAGAAGCTTGCTTGGGTGTGCTAAACAACCAAGTGCTAAGGTGTGTACCCACTATGGATGAACTGCATGGAGATTCCTTAGACACTTGGTCATCCATGGATGACGTGGGATTGACAACGACAACACCAAACATCCCTCGGAAAATTCCACGAAGTGCATGAACACTGTACAAATTTCATTTTTAATGGCATTTACAAATAGAGTTGTAGGGTGTGTCCTCATGGCTGCGTGGTGGAGAGAAACTGCAGTCAAACTGTGGTCGGCTTTGTCAATACCAAGGGCCAATTCAGTTTCCAGTTGAGCGGCCTGCGAGATGTCTGGCGGTGTTGAAAACTACGGCATTTGAGTATCACTCAGCTGTGGAACCAGATTATTTCAGTCGAGCAGATGCTGAGAGCTACTTCAGTCGAGCAGATGCTGAGAGCTACTTCAGATGCTGAGAGCTACTTCAGTCGAGCAGATGCGAGAGCTACTTCAGTCGTGCAGATGCCCGAGAGCTACTTCAGTCGAGCAGATGCGAGAGCTACTTCAGTCGAGCAGATGCGAGAGCTACTTCAGTCGTGCAGATGCCCGAGAGCTACCTCAGTTGAGCAGATGCCCGAGAGCTACTTCAGTCGAGCAGATGCCCGAGAGCTACTTCAGTCGAGCAGATGCGAGAGCTACTTCAGTCGAGCAGATGCGAGAGCTACTTCAGTCGTGCAGATGCCCGAGAGCTACCTCAGTTGAGCAGATGCCCGAGAGCTACTTCAGTCGAGCAGATGCCCGAGAGCTACTTCAGTCGTGCAGATGCTGAGCTACTTCAGTCAAGCAGATGCCGAGAGCTACTTCAGTCGAGCAGATGCTGAGAGCTACTTCAGTCGAGCAGATGCCGAGAGCTACTTCAGTCGAGCAGATGCTGAGAGCTACTTCAGTCGAGCAGATGCCGAGAGCTACTTCAGTCGAGCAGATGCTGAGAGCTTGAGAGCTACTTGAGTCGAGCAGATGCCGAGAGCTACTTCAGTCAAGCAGATGCTGAGAGCTACTTCAGTCAAGCAGATGCTGAGAGCTACTTCAGTCAAGCAGATGCTGAGAGCTACTTCAGTCGAGCAGATGCTGAGAGCTACTTCAGTCGAGCAGATGCGAGAGCTACTTCAGTCGTGCAGATGCCCGAGAGCTACCTCAGTTGAGCAGATGCCCGAGAGCTACTTCAGTCGAGCAGATGCCCGAGAGCTACTTCAGTCGTGCAGATGCTGAGCTACTTCAGTCAAGCAGATGCCGAGAGCTACTTCAGTCGAGCAGATGCTGAGAGCTACTTCAGTCGAGCAGATGCCGAGAGCTACTTCAGTCGAGCAGATGCTGAGAGCTACTCCAGTCGAGCAGATGCCGAGAGCTACTTCAGTCGAGCAGATGCTGAGAGCTTGAGAGCTACTTGAGTCGAGCAGATGCCGAGAGCTACTTGAGTCGAGCAGATGCCGAGAGCTACTTCAGTCAAGCAGATGCTGAGAGCTACTTCAGTCAAGCAGATGCTGAGAGCTACTTCAGTCAAGCAAATGCTGAGAGCTACTTCAGTCGAGCAGATGCTGAGAGCTACTTCAGTCGTGCAGCTTTGTGGCATTTGTTAGCTGGTTCGGTCGAATGATCTACTAGCAGAGAAGATAACTGACCATTCGGTCAGCTACCTCCACGTCCGTAGCTGCTCCATCTGTGGGTCAGTTCTCTGCTGATAAGGTCAAGGATCGTGTTACGCACACACAAGATAAACAGAACACTTTCCATATCCCCCCTTCCAACGACAACCCTGCCAAACCACACACACCTCCCATCCCCTCCACCCAATTTTTCAGATTTTTTTCACTCGTTATTATTGGGAGGGCTGGCTGACTTATCGCCACTAGAAAATGAAAATACTTAATATTGTGTATATATGCATGTATTAGCATCCTCAGCAAATAGCTCACATACAGTGTACCACAGATATACATGCTGAGTGGTGCTGTTTAAAAATAAAAGAGTGGTGAAGCTTTATAGAGAGTTGTCACAGGAGGTAAGTTTCTTTTTAGAGAGTTGCCGCAGATAGAAATAGTGAAGCTTTATAGAGAGTTGCCACAGATAAAAACGGTGAAGCTTTATAGAGAGTTGCCACAGATAAAAACAGTGAAGTTTTTTTTGTAGAGGGTTGCCACAAGTAGAAACTGAAGCTTTATAGGTTACCACAGATAGAATCAGTGAAGATTTATAAATGCCAGGCATAGGTAGAAACAGTGAAGCTTTATAGATATGTAGTTGTTACAAATGGAAGCAATAAAGCATCAAGTTGCCACAGATAGAAGAAACAGTGAAGCTTTGTGGACGGTTACCACAGGTAGTGAAGCTCTATAAAGGCCAGCCACAGAAAGAATCAGTGAAGCTTTATAGATAAGTCGTTTCCACAAATGGAAGCTTCGTAGAGAGTGGCCACAGATAAGAACAGTTAGCTTTATAGAGAGTTACCAAAGATAGAGCTTTATAGAGGGTTATCACAGATAGAAACAGTGAAACTTTACAGAGGGTTGTCACAGGTAGAAACCAGGGTTCACTCCAGGGCTTTGTAAGGGATAATGGGGCATGTCATCAGTTGAGTAGCGGACATATGGTCTAGTAGTTTTGTTTTGCAGGAGGTGCACTGGACTAGACATAAACAGTGCCACGTGCTATGACTCAGTACAGTATCATGCAACAAGCAGTTATATAATACACATTATGTACATATACATGTACATATATGCAACAAACTCTCAGTTGATGGAGTAGAATACAGTGCCTTTCTCCCCAATACACTTGTTTCTCCCCAATGTTTCGGCTAGATGCTAGATGCTCTAGACTCATCATAAATTGCATACACATCCACACCTTAAGCTGAAGCCCGAATGCTCCTATACTAGTGAATATAATTTTCTTGAAGCATTTCATGGATGAAGTAACTGGTTGTGTTGCAGGAGGTTCTGATTGAGATAAAAAGGAGACTCATGTATGTACATGTGTAAAATGAGGGGCAAGCCCACTGCACCATCTCCTGCATGGAAGACTCAGATGTCTGGATTAGGTACGTCAGGTAAGATGCTCCCCGAGACTTGCCTAGCTCCATGAGAGGCACAACATTGGTAGTACGTGCAATCTCTCTATGAGTTAGTCTCTCTGTGAGTTAGTCTATGAGTTAGTCTCTCTATGAGTTAGTCTCTCTATGAATTAGTCTATGAGTTAGGCTCCATATGAGTTAGCCTCTAAGAGTTAGTCTCTGTATGAGTTAGTCTCTCTATGAGTTAGTCTCCATATGAGTTAGCCTCTAAGAGTTAGTCTCTGTATGAGTTTGTTTCTCTATGAGTTAGTCTCTCTATGAGTTAGTCTCTATATCAGTTAGTCTCTCTATGAGTTAGGCTCTCTACGAGTTAGGCTCTCTATGAGTTAGTCTCTCTATGAGTTAGTCTGTCCATGAGCTTTACGTTGGTATATGTGCAATCTCTCTATGAGTTAGTCTCTCTATGAATTAGTCTCTCTATGAATTAGTCTATATGTTAGTCTCTATGAGTTAGTCTCTCTATGAGTTAGTCTCTACGAGTTAGTCTCTCTATGAGTTGGGTTAGTCTCTCTATGAGTTAGTCTCTCTAAGGGTTAGTCTCTCTATTAGTTAGTCTCTCTATGAGTTAGTCTCTCTATGAGTTAGTCTCTCTATGGGTGTAGTCTCTCTATGAGTTAGTCTCTCTATGAGTTAGTCTCTCGTCTCTGTATGAGTTAGTCGCTCTATTAGTTAGTCTCTCTGAGTTAGTCTCTCTATGAATTAGTCTAGCTATGAGTTAGTCTTTCTATGAGTTAGTCTCTCTATGAGTTAGTCTATCTATGATTTATGAGTTAGTCTCTCTGAGTTAGTGTCTCTAAGGGTTAATCTCTCTGAGTTAGTCTCTCTGAGTTAGTCTCTTTATGAGTTAGTCTCTTTATGAGTTAGTCCCTCTATGAGTTAGTCTCTCTATGAGTTAGTCCCTCTATGAGTTAGTCTCTGTATGAGTTAGTCTCTCTATGAGTTAGTCTCTCTATGAGTTAGTCTCTCTATGAGTTAGTCTCTTTATGAGTTAGTCTCTCTACGAGTTAGTCTCTCTATGAGTTAGTCTTTCTATCAGGCAGGACGTATATCATACACTTCAGAGCTCCTACAATGCTTCCTTTTGGACACCATGTTTGAAGGAGTCCAAGTCAGCTACGATCTTAATTGCGGAGATGTGGCACTCGCTCTTAGCATAATTATTTCACTGAAGCTCTGCCTTGTTAGAGTCACACAAGAGAGGGTGATGCAGGTGGCTCAGCAAATGGAGGCCCGCGATTTTTTTCAGTGGAGCAAGCACACCAAACCTCGCCCATTCTCCAACTGTAATATCCACGGCTACAATTCAGATTCCATTTTTGATCAGTGCCAGCCTTCTTTGGTTGTTTGAGCTCTGCTACATACACTTCGGCACCTTGCGAGACTAGAGTTACCATGGAGCTAGAATTGCTGACATTAATGACATTAATTACAAACCACACCCACAATATATATAAATGGAGTTTCTTTGCATCCTCAATTTGACAAAAATGAACTTTGAACTGTAGCAATACAACAATAGGGAGAAGCAACTGCCGCACCTTCAATTTTTAGAAGATAACAGCACAGCTACTGCGCATGCTGAAACACTCGGGGGAGACCTTTGGAAACAGAAAAGTTTGGTAGAGTTGCCAATGGAAATTGTGAAGATTTATAGAGGCATGCCTCAAACGAAAGCACAAGGCTTTACAGAGGTTTGCGACTTATAGAAACATTGATACTTCATAGATGTTTGCGACTTATAGAAACATTGATACTTCATAGAGGTTTGCGACTTATAGAAACATTGATACTTCATAGAGGTTTGCGACTTATAGAAACATTGATACTTCATAGAGGTTTGCGACTTATAGAAACATTGATACTTCATAGAGGTTTGCGACTTATAGAAACATTGATACTTCATAGAGGTTTGCGACTTATAGAAACATTGATACTTCATAGATGTTTGCGACTTATAGAAACATTGATACTTCAGAGGTTTGCGACTTATAGAAACATTGATACTTCATAGAGGTTTGCGACTTATAGAAACATTGATACTTCATAGAGGTTTGCGACTTATAGAAACATTGATACTTCGTAGAGGTTTGCGACTTATAGAAACATTGATACTTCATAGAGGTTTGCGACTTATAGAAACATTGATACTTCATAGAGGTTTGCGACTTATAGAAACATTGATACTTCATAGAGGTTTGCGACTTATAGAAACATTGATACTTCATAGAGGTTTGCGACTTATAGAAACATTGATACTTCATAGAGGTTTGCCACAAATATAAACATTGATACTTCATAGAGTTTGCGACTTATAGAAACATTGATACTTCATAGAGGTTTGCGACTTATAGAAACATTGATACTTCATAGAGGTTTGCGACTTATAGAAACATTGATAGTTCATTGAGGTTTGCGACTTATAGAAACATTGATACTTCATAGAGGTTTGCGACTTATAGAAACATTGAGAGGTTTGCCACAAATATAAACAGTCTAACTCTATAAAGGGTTGTCACAGACAGAAATGGCTGAATTTAATGAATGCTACATAACACTTACTTTCCCAAAACATCTTTCAGAATGTACTTAGCAGTGACTGCTGCATCGTGCTTGGTCCCTCCTAGACCAAATGGCATGGTTTCTACAGGAATGTGTGAGTGTGTGTGTGAGAGTGTATGTGAGTGTGTGTGAGAGTGTGAGAGTGTGTGTGAGCATGTGTGTGTGTGTGTGTAAGTCAGTGTGTGAGTGTGTGTGGGTGAGAGAGTGCGTATGTGTGAGTGAGTGTGTGCATGTGTGTGAAGGGAAGTGTGGATAAGAATATAATATTAAAATAAGGTTCTATTACGAATGCAAAAGCAAATAATCAGAAGCTAATTAAGACTACATACATACCTGTTCCCACACACTGCACATGAAAATGCATGCCATATCTCAACTCCTTGGGTTGCCACTGACACCACGGCATGCCTGCATGTGTACCCAACTCCCTTGCCACTGGCACCACGGCATGCCGGGTGTGTACCTAACTCCCTTGCCACTGGCACCACGGCATGCCTGCATGCGTACCTAACTCGCTTGTGTTTCTAAAACAAACACAAGAGATTATAACACCTTTTGAGACAAACACCACCGGAATTGGAAGTACAGGGAAGAAGTTATGGGTTCTTGGAACATTCCCTCACCTCCATCACCATCCACATCTTCACTACTGCAACCATCGTCTGTTCTACAAAGACCTTTGTACCCATACTAGGATGCTGCCATCATAATTACGGATCAGAGGCTGCACCAACTAATATACGCTCACATGCAAATCTCGGACCAGAGATTTGAAGGTTCTGGCGACATGGACAGTAATGAATAACGTTGTTGAAATGCACTTGCACAGTCATGAATATTGTTATAAATGCAACACTTGTCTCTCTCTCTCTTTCCGCCATAAAGACACATCTAGACGGTAACAAATATTGCTCCAGTTGCAACACACCTCTCTCTATAGTGCAAGATAATCTCTCTCTTTCCTGCTGTGGGAAAAGAGACAACTCTGTAGCTTTATAAAAATTTTGCTGTCTAAGTGGTCTGGTGGGGAAGAGAGATATTCATGACTGTGGAATGGAGCTGTCTGGCAGGAGAAGGTTGACAGAGAGAGGGAATGCAATCTCTTTTCACTTGGACGGTCAGAAAGTCTCTCTTCTCCCCCAGACCACTTGGACAGCGATACAATTCTTATACACAGTTGCTACCCTCCACCCCCAAACAGGAGGACATCACCCACAAGTGGGAAAGAGATGAAAGTCCAAGGCAGGCATCTGCAGGAGATGACAGCACCTTCAAGTAGGAAAGAGATGAGAGTCCAAGGCAGGCATCTGCAGGAGATGACAGCACCTTCAAGTGGTAAAGAGATGAGAGCCCAAGGCAAGCATCTTCAGGAGATGACAGCACCTTCAAGTAGGAAAGAGATGAGAGTCCAAGGCAGGCATCTGCAGGAGATGACAGCACCTTCAAGTAGGAAAGAGATGAGAGCCCAAGGCAAGCATCTTCAGGAGATGACAGCACCTTCAAGTGGTAAAGAGATGAGAGTCCAAGGCAAGAATCTTCAGGTGATGGCAGCACCTACAAGTAGGAAAGAGATGAGAGTCCAGGGCAAGCTTCTTCAGGTGATGACAGCACCTTCAAGTAGGAAAGAGATGAGAGTCCAAGGCAAGCATCTTCAGCACCTTCAAGTAGGAAAGAGATGAGAGTCCAAGGCAAGCATCTTCAGGAGATGACAGCACCTTCAAGTAGGAAAGAGATGAGAGTCCAGGGCAAGCTTCTTCAGGTGATGACAGCACCTTCAAGTAGGAAAGAGATGAGAGTCCAAGGCAGGCATCTGCAGGAGATGACAGCACCTTCAAGTAGGAAAGAGATGAGAGCCCAAGGCAAGCATCTTCAGGAGATGACAGCACCTTCAAGTAGGAAAGAGATGAGAGTCCAAGGCAAGCATCTTCAGGAGATGACAGCACCTTCAAGTAGGAAAGAGATGAGAGTCCAAGGCAAGCTTCTTCAGGTGATGACAGCACCTTCAAGTAGGAAAGAGATGAGAGTCCAAGGCAAGCATCTTCAGGAGATGACAGCACCTTCAAGTGGTAAAGAGATGAGAGTCCAAGGCAAGCATCTTCAGGAGATGACAGCACCTTCAAGTGGTAAAGAGATGAGAGTCCAAGGCAAGCATCTTCAGGAGATGACAGCACCTTCAAGTAGGAAAGAGATGAGAGTCCAAGGCAAGCATCTGCAGGAGATGACAGCACCTACAAGTGGGAAAGAGATGAGAGTCCAAGGCAGGCATCTTCAGGAGATGACAGCACCTTCAAGTAGGAAAGAGATGAGAGTCCAAGGCAAGAATCTTCAGGAGATGACAGCACCTTCAAGTAGGAAAGAGATGAGAGCCCAAGGCAGGCATCTTCAGGAGATGACAGCACCTTCAAGTAGGAAAGAGATGAGAGCCCAAGGCAAGAATCTTCCGGAGATGACAGCACCTTCAAGTGGTAAAGAGATGAGAGCCCAAGGCAAGAATCTTCAGGAGATGACAGCACCTTCAAGTAGGAAAGAGATGAGAGCCCAAGGCAAGCATCTGCAGGAGATGACAGCACCTTCAAGTAGGAAAGAGATGAGAGCCCAAGGCAAGCATCTGCAGGAGATGACAGCACCTTCAAGTAGGAAAGAGATGAGAGCCCAAGGCAAGAATCTTCAGGAGATGACAGCACCTTCAAGTAGGAAAGAGATGAGAGCCCAAGGCAAGAATCTTCAGGAGATGACAGCACCTTCAAGTAGGAAAGAGATGAGAGTCCAAGGCAAGAATCTTCAGGAGATGACAGCACCTTCAAGTGGTAAAGAGATGAGAGCCCAAGGCAAGCATCTGCAGGAGATGACAGCACCTTCAAGTAGGAAAGAGATGAGAGCCCAAGGCAAGCATCTGCAGGAGATGACAGCACCTACAAGTGGTAAAGAGATGAGAGCCCAAGGCAAGCATCTGCAGGAGATGACAGCACCTTCAAGTAGGAAAGAGATTAGAGTCCAAGGCAAGCTTCTTCAGGAGATGACAGCACCTTCAAGTGGTAAAGAGATGAGAGCCCAAGGCAAGAATCTTCAGGTGATGGCAGCACCGGTGCAGTCCTGGGAAGCCATTCCCAGCAGCCTGCAAGATTCCTCTGTTTCTGCCGTTCTTGTCGACAAGACCACATGATCCATTATCACTTTCATTCTTCACCACATGGAAACCTGTTGACCGATGTGAAAGAACTAGCAGCTAGTTTATACTGGACGCTGCTAGACATTTCAAAAACAGAGTGAGCACACAGGCATGGTGGAGAGGAGCAAGAAAGCTCTGAAGCATGACCAACAGCAAGAACTCCAGAGAGGACAAGCAAGTGAGTATTCAGTGTGTTTGTACATGCAGAAACCTCACACACACACACACACACAAAACTCTCCAACACAACTCTCCACCCAGTAGCCAGTGGCTTCATAGCACTTATGTAAGGCTGGAGTATCCCTAATGAAACTTAATATCTAATTAATTAATACCACACAAAATCATTCATTAGCCAGAGTGGGCCAACAAGTTTCTGAGAACTATTTACAACTTACTATAAATAGAGCCACCAAGCTGTAGTGAGTGCCCAAGTAATTAAGTTAAAGGCACCTCACTCCTTCACAGTATTTATGTAATCCCAAGGCCCCCTCAACCTCCCAAGCTACCAAGGGAGATGTCACAGTATATATGTAATCCCAAGGCCCCCTCAACTTCCCAAGCTACCAAGGGAGATTTCACAGTGGCCCCCTCAACTTCCCAAGCTACCAAGGGAGATTTCACAGTATTTATGTAATCCCAAGGCCCCCTCAACCTCCCAAGCTACCAAGGGAGATGTCACAGTGTATATGTAATCCCAAGGTTCTAAGGACTCTTGGGGTTACACTGGATGCCCCTTGGGTTGCTGATTACATAGCGTGTACCTCAGAATCTCTGCTAGGCTTGGAACTATGTAGGCATATTCCATGGCCAGGATTAGGGCATTCTAGGGATAGCGCAAGTGCTATGGAAGTTGATACAGGTTGGGATATGCTACCAAAGGCAAGAGGTTGGGTCTAGAGGGTTAGTGTTGTCCGGGCGGGGACAGAGGACTAGGGCAAATATTTTTCTAGGGATGATGGTAATCTAGAGGTAGGGCCAAGGCCAGGGCCAGGGCCAGGGCCAGGGCCAGGGCTAGGGCTAGGGTAATGGCTAGGGCCAGGGCTAGGGCCAGGGCTAGGGCCAGGGCCAGGTCTAGGGCCAGGGCCAGGGCCAGGTCTAGGGCCAGGGCCAGGGCTAGGGCTAGGGCCAGGGCTAGGGCCAGGGCTAGGGCCAGGGCTAGGTCTAGGGCCAGGGCCAGGGCTAGGGCCAAGGCTAGGGCTAGGGTAATGGTTAGGGCTAGGGCCAGGGCTAGGGCCAGGGCTAGGGCTAGGGCTAGGGCTAGGGCTAGGGCTAGGGCTAGGGCTAGGGCTAGGGCCAGGGCTAGGGCCAGGGCTAGGGCCAGGGCTAGGTCTAGGGCCAGGGCTAGGGCCAAGGCTAGGGCTAGGGTAATGGTTAGGGATATGCCAACAATAGGGCCAGGGACATCCCAATAGAGAGTTTCAAGTATCCATGGAGACAAATAGTCTGGGATCCAAGCAGTACAGCATGTAGGTTCCCTCATCAGAAATAAAGTTACAACATGACCTTCACTTATATTCATCACATGTCTGTATGACCATCATATGCATGCAATAACAGTTATTCCGGGCAAGGATGTGGTTGGGACAGCATTGACAACTTCCAGTTAAGCACCTACTCCTCACACACACGTGTGAACAGTCCAAGATTCCCTATGACTTTCCTTGAAGTGACACACACACACACACACACACACATGCACACATACACACACTAATACACTCATAGGAAGCCACACACTGTTAGCCACAAATGTAGATATGTTCATTCCTGTTGTAACTAATTTGTCATCCAGTGATACGTCACAGATCCAATCCCTACATCTTCTGAATCCTCTAAGATTAGTGCTGGCCAGCTCCCGTGGAGAGAGGACTCCACAAGATTAGTGCCGGCCAGCTCCCGTGGAGAGAGGACTCCACAAGATTAGTGCTCCAGTGGAGAGTGGACTCCACAAGATTAGTGCTGGCCAGCTCCCGTGGAGAGAGGACTCCCACAAGATTAGTGCTCCAGTGGAGAGAGGACTCCACAAGATTAGTGCTGGCCAGCTCCCGTGGAGAGTGGACTCCACAAGATTAGTGCTGGTCAGCTCCAGTGGAGAGATGACTCCACAAGATTAGTGCTGGCCAGCTCCCGTGGAGAGAGGACTCCACAAGATTAGTGCTGGCCAGCTCCAGTGGAGAGATGACTCCACAAGATTAGTGCTGGCCAGCTCCAGTGGAGAGTGGACTCCACAAGATTAGTGCTCCAGTGGAGAGAGGACTCCACAAGATTAGTGCTGGCCAGCTCCAGTGGAGAGAGGACTCCCACAAGATTAGTGCTGGCTAGCTCCAGTGGAGAGAGGACTCCACAAGATTAGTGCCGGCCAGCTCCCGTGGAGAGAGGACTCCACAAGATTAGTGCTGGCCAGCTCCAGTGGAGAGATCCACAAGATTAGTGCTGGCCAGCTCCAGTGGAGAGATGACTCCACAAGATTAGTGCTGGCCAGCTCCCGTGGAGAGAGGACTCCACAAGATTAGTGCTGGCCAGCTCCAGTGGAGAGAGGACTCCACAAGATTAGTGCTGGCTAGCTCCAGTGGAGAGAGAACTCCACAAGATTAGTGCCGGCCAGCTCCCGTGGAGAGAGGACTCCACAAGATTAGTGCTGGCCAGCTCCAGTGGAGAGATCCACAAGATTAGTGCTGGCCAGCTCCAGTGGAGAGATGACTCCACAAGATTAGTGCTGGCTAGCTCCAGTGGAGAGAGGACTCCCACAAGATTAGTGCTGGCCAGCTCCCGTGGAGAGAGGACTCCACAAGATTAGTGCTGGCCAGCTCCAGTGGAGAGAGGACTCCACAAGATTAGTGCTGGCTAGCTCCAGTGGAGAGAGAACTCCACAAGATTAGTGCCGGCCAGCTCCCGTGGAGAGAGGACTCCACAAGATTAGTGCTGGCCAGCTCCAGTGGAGAGATCCACAAGATTAGTGCTGGCCAGCTCCAGTGGAGAGATGACTCCACAAGATTAGTGCTGGCCAGCTCCAGTGGAGAGAGGGACTCCACAAGATTAGTGCTAGCCAGCTCCAGTGGAGAGAGGGACTCCACAAGATTAGTGCTGGCTAGCTCCAGTGGAGAGAGCACTCCACAAGATTAGTGCTGGCCAGCTCCAGTGGAGAGAGACTCCACAAGATTAGTGCTGGCTAGCTCCAGTGGAGAGAGGACTCCACAAGATTAGTGCCGGCCAGCTCCCGTGGAGGGAGGACTCCACAAGATTAGTGCTGGCCAGCTCCAGTGGAGTGATGACTCCACAAGATTAGTGCTGGCCAGCTCCAGTGGAGAGAGGACTCCACAAGATTAGTGCTGGCTAGCTCCAGTGGAGAGAGGACTCCACAAGATTAGTGCTGGTCAGCTCCAGTGGAGAGAGGACTCCACAAGATTAGTGCTGGCCAGCTCCCGTGGAGAGAGGACTCCACAAGATTAGTGCTGGCCAGCTCCAGTGGAGAGAGGACTCCACAAGATTAGTGCTGGCCAGCTCCAGTGGAGAGATGACTCCACAAGATTAGTGCTGGCCAGCTCCCGTGGAGAGAGGACTCCACAAGATTAGTGCTGGCCAGCTCCAGTGGAGAGAGGGACTCCCACAAGATTAGTGCTGGCCAGCTCCAGTGGAGAGAGGACTCCACAAGATTAGTGCTGGCTAGCTCCCGTGGAGAGATGACTCCACAAGA
Source organism: Cladorhizidae sp. MBARI D1340-BT2 (assembly GCA_028752905.1). Taxonomy (NCBI): domain Eukaryota; kingdom Metazoa; phylum Porifera; class Demospongiae; order Poecilosclerida; family Cladorhizidae; species Cladorhizidae sp. MBARI D1340-BT2. Next base: position 22,580,808 of record JAQNBH010000001.1, read on the forward strand.
TTAGTGCTAGCCAGCTCCCGTGGAGAGAGGGACTCCACAAGATTAGTGCTGGCCAGCTCCAGTGGAGAGAGGACTCCCACAAGATTTGCACCTTTCTCAAAGTGGTTTTGTTTGGAGAAGAAGTTGGGGAGGCCACACCCTCAGGAAATGCCATGCCACTCCAACAAGCTTTAAAAGGCCAAATCCGGGAAGACACACTGTAATGCTAATCAGAGGGAAGACACACTGTAATGCTAATCAGAGGGAAGACACACTGTAATGTGAATCAGAGGGAAGACACACTGTAATGTTAATCAGAGGGAAGACACACTGTAATGCTAATCAGAGGGAAGACACACTGTAATGCTAATCAGAGGGAAGACACACTGTAATGTTAATCAGAGGGAAGACACACTGTAATGTTAATCAGAGGGAAGACACACTGTAATGCTAATCAGAGGGAAGACACACTGTAATGCTAATCAGAGGGAAGACACACTGTAATGTTAATCAGAGGGAAGACACACTGTAATGCTAATCAGAGGGAAGACACACTGTAATGTTAATCAGAGGGAAGACACACTGTAATGTCAATCAGAGGGAAGACACACTGTAATGTTAATCAGATGGAAGACACACTGTAATGTCAATCAGAGGGAAGACACACTGTAATGTTAATCAGAGGGAAGACACACTGTAATGCTAATCAGCGGGAAGATACACTGTAATGCTAATCAGAGGGAAGACACACTGTAATGTTAATCAGAGGGAAGACACACTGTAATGTCAATCAGAGGGAAGACACACTGTAATGTTAATCAGAGGGAAGACACACTGTGTAATGTTTCTCTCTGCCCTTTCTGTCTGTCTGTTTTGTTTTGTGTCCTCAAATGTCCTCAAATGTCCTCAAATGTCCATGGATACCTGGATAACATTTGCCACAGGCACTAGTCAAAGAGCAGCCCAAGCTGCCACTTTTAGAGCTGATTATAAGAACTCACACAGACTGAAGTAATTAGTAGCTGTGGTCCCTATAGTAATTGCCCTTCAGGCAGGGGGTCAGACTGAAGTAATTAGTCCCTATAGTAATTGCCCTTCCAGCAGGGGGTCAGACTGAAGTAATTAGTCCCTATAGTAATTGCCGTTCCAGCAAGGGGTCAGACTGAAGTAATTAGTGGCCTGGTCCCTATAGTAATTGCCCTTCCACCAGGGGCAGAGGTCAGACTGAAGGGTGGTCCAGCCACAACATCAAATCCATACAGTAGTCTGCTAATCATCACAACTTGAGTTAATTACCAGGTCAACTTAACATTTATTAGAAGCCACGCCCATGGCAATCCTGCCTGCTTATATATATATTTTCATTTTGTGGGGAAAATTCATCTGCACTTGCGTGCAATGGCTACATAGCCTACCTCCCGGGGTGAGGAAGCTCTGCTGGCAGCTTCTTTGAATTCCTCTTGCTCTGTGTCAAAGCAGGAAATTTTTTTGCTAAACTTATTCAAAAGTGAAAAAGGGCAGTCCTTAATATTGGCAAGCTCATGATCTGTGAGATGGTAAAGAATGTGGGACTTTCATTGTCCGAGCATTTCAGTCACAATGTGTATTGCTTCCTACTGTACGTTGAACATAGAAAAATTCTAAGCTTGCTACAAAAGAAAAGAAAAAAAGATGGCCTATTCCGTTCCAGCCTGTTTGGAGTCCCTCAAATCATATGGAGAACCTGGCTTGATCTCGTTGGAAACCAATTAGTCCCTAAATCATATGGAGAACCTGGCCGAGCTTGTTGGAAAACAATTAGTCCCCAAATCTTAAGAACCTGGCTGAGCTTGTTGGAAACCAATTAGCCCCCAAATCTTAAGAAACTGGCTTGAGCTTGTTGGAAACCAATTAGTCCCTAAATCTTATGGAGAACCTGGCTGAGCTTGTTGGAAAACAATTAGTCCCTAAATCATATGGAGAACCTGGCTGAGCTTGTTGAAAAACAATTAGTCCCTAAATCATATGGAGAACCTGGCTGAGCTTGTTGGAAAACAATTAGTCCCCAAATCTTATGGAGAAACTGGCATGTGTAATTAGGGCCAGAGCTGGCTAAACCATTAATAATTGTCACTTAGCTAGCCACAAATCAACCATCTCCCCAAATCTGTTGAAAAACCAGAACACATGCCTACAGCCTAGCCGGGCAATGATCTTTGAGAATGTAGAGAAACTGTTCAGCAGTGTTGAAATGTTTTAAGTGGTTAAGTAACCCCTCCCTCCCCCCAAACAAACAAAAACAACAACAACCACCACAACCACAGAGGTTATGTATTTCAAGCTGGTTTAACCCCTCCCTCTCCACTGAGTTTAACGTGTTTGAAGATGATAAGTGCTTCCCCCCCCCACTTCATTCCTCTCCAGGATGTATGACAGAGCCCACAAACAGTGTTTCACAAGCTTGGAATGTTCATCAAAAGGACACTGCAATCTGATAGGCCCAACAACTAAAACTCTAGAACTGTACCAAAAACTAAAACTGTAACACACGAGCATGATTATTCACTTATCAGGAAACGCAGTAGTATCTCCTTACCAGTTCGACTCTTATTTCAAAACTAGCCGACGCCCAAAGATGAAAGCTTGTAATCTCGGCTAGAACTTAGTAATCTCAGCTAGAACTTAGTAATCTCAGCTAGAACATAGTAATCTCAGCTAGAACTTAGTAATCTCAGCTAGAACATAGTAATCTCAGCTAGAACATAGTAATCTCAGCTAGAACTTAGTAATCTCAGCTAGAACTTAGTAGTCTCAGCTAGAACTCATTAAGCAGTACCATAAATAGTGGTTTCAGCTGATTTCAGCAAGGCCTCCTTTCATTAGTTTTTCTACACAGTCAGTATGCTTCGTTTAGGTAGCGCACGGGATACTCCACAAAACATTGAAAACCATGGAATTGCCCCTCTTCTCTCCAAAACACACACATAATTTGCGCCCCATAGATACTTACATTAAAAAAAAATTATTACCAAAAGAGTCCACATCATCGTCCACATCATCAAATGCATTGCCGCGATTCATCTGTTTCTTGATTCAGCAAAAAAAAAAAAAAAGAAAGTAAATAGAAACAACAAGAATAAATAAATAAATAAATAGATAAAAGAAGAGAGGATCTGCTGCACGTCGTCTCTGCCAAGTAGTGACCGGTTGCTTCACTGAGAAGCTGTTGCTCCTGTGAGGGTAGCCAGCAGCACAGACCTTCAATAAAACCAGGCAACTACTTACGATGCACACATCTGCATCTATGGTAATGAATGACATCTTATAGACAGTCGAGTTCTGCTACACTGAGCCACTTCAAGGAGGCTACTTGAACATAAAAAAATACATATTTATTCTAAAAAAAAATGATAATAAAATTTTATTTTTATTTTTTATTATTAGACTTTTGACTATATTCTACTGGTCACCTCTTAAAGATAGCAAAGCGCAAGATCTTCCTCCTTCATATCTGGTCTTCTTAGACTTTTCACTATGAATGATTATATGCTACTACGTCACCTCTTAAGATCTTCCTCCTTCATATCTGGTCTCCATCTAAGCAAAGGGCACTATAAATACTTGTCATTTAGTTGGTACATCGTTGTTTGGTTTTTCTTTTGACAACGTATTTATAAATATCGTTTATTTCAATTTATTTTAGTAATGAGGAAAATGACAACAACAACAATCAACAACTGCCATATATGGGTATGCATGTATGCACGTGAAATCAGGGAGGCCTACCATTTTCTGTGCAACCTGCAGTGGTGTTTCTAATGCTGCAGTAGCAATCAGGCCTACCATTTTCTGTCCAACCTGCAGTGGTGTTTCTAATGCTGCAGTAGCAATCAGGCCTACCATTTTCTGTGCAACCTGCAGTGGTGTTTCTAATGCTGCAGTAGCAATCAGGCCTACCATTTTCTGTCCAACCTGCAGTGGTGTTTCTAATGCTGCAGTAGCAATCAGGCCTACCATTTTCTGTGCAACCTGCAGTGGTGTTTCTAATGCTGCAGTAGCAATCAGGCCTACCATTTTCTGTCCAACCTGCAGTGGTGTTTCTAATGCTGCAGTAGCAATCAGGCCTACCATTTTCTGTGCAACCTGCAGTGGTGTTTCTAATGCTGCAGTAGCAATCAGGCCTACCATTTTCTGTGCAACCTGCAGTGGTGTTTCTAATGCTGCAGTTGTAATCAGGCAAGCCATGGACCACGTACACCTCATCAATTACATTATACACTCAAACTACACACACAAAAAGCGTACTTAGAAACGCTACTGTAGTTTGGGACTGGTTGCGCCAACCCCCCCCCCCCCAAAATGACGCACTGAAAAATAACATTAACAAAAAAATTAAAAAAATCAACATCGACTGATTAGGGCTAAGAGGTGCTAAGAGGTGGACGTGTTTTGAAATAACTATCTGCACTGGATATCAAGTCTGCTACCGCATCTGGTGGCAGCCATTGGAGAGCCGCTAGCATGTGAACGAGAACCTGTAATGTCAACGACAGGTACGCAGCAGCAGGCAAGACTCTTCCAGTTCTTCTCCAGCTTCTCGATAACTATAACTGCTATAGCCCGAGAGCAAAGTGCTGTTCATAGCGGCACCTCTGGGGTTAGGAAGTCCATTTTTAAGGGAGGACCGGCCCTTTTTTGGGGGGGGGGGGGGTTGGGGGTTACTCAATTAAAAATTTTTTTTTTAACCTTCACTGTTACTAACTGTGTTTCAATTTTCAGCTCATTATTGGCAACCATTCTTGAATTAGGATACTTTTTATACTGCCCTTTCGTTATATACCGGTTCAGAAATGGACGAGAAGAAGCATGAACAATATGGTGTCCCACAGAAGCATATTGACGACGAATGTTCCTAACTCAGTCATAATTTTTAATGTCATCTGAGAGCTTTATTTTCTCTATCGTACGAATGATCAGATTTTTAATCCATCCCTTTTCTCATGAGAGCCCGTCCGTGTGCTCAGCTCACCTGCCAGTAATGAAAATGGATGAAAGTGATCCTCATATGTCATATTAGTGGGTATTCTGATAGAATCATAAATAGCAAGTGTTGTGACTGAAGACAAGGTTGCAGGGTGGAAATTTTTTTTTCCAAAGCAATTGCAAGTCGTTAAGCCCTAGTTGATTGCAACACCACAAAGCAAATTAGCACACAGAATGGGCTATCTTTTGAGACCATTGAAAGTTAAGGCATCTTTTTTTTTACCCAAAATGGCCGGGTCCTCATTTAAAAGTGCTTGCGAAGAGCCCTAGTGAACTCTGGCTCTGACAGTGATGGCACAGCTAGAACAGAAAATGGTTACCTAATATGCGATGCACAGACACAGTGCGTGTGCTCAATCCGTATTTAAAAAAAAATCACTCCGATGTTCAAATTATTTTTTCCCGTTCCCATAAAATATTTGCAAGATAATTTTTTTCCGTGCTTAACTTCACAATTAAAAAAATATCAAACAACGAAAGAATCCCGAACGAATTTGCAAATGTAAATCACAAAAATTTAGGGCCGATAACATTGGAAAATCATGTGACCAGGAGTAAATCACAAAGATTTAGATCCTCATGTGACCAGGAGTAACCCACAAAGATTTAGGACTCTTTACATTTTAAAATCATGTGACCAGGAGTAAACCACAAAGATTTAGATCCTCATGTGACCAGGAGTAACCCACAAAGATTTAGGACTCTTTACATTTTAAAATCATGTGACCAGGAGTAACCCACAAAGATTTAGGACTCTAAAATCATGTGACCAGGAGAAACCCACAAAGATTTAGGACTCTTTACATTTTAAAATCATGTGACCAGGAGTAACCCACAGAGATTTAGGACTCTTTACATTTTAAAATCATGTGACCAGGAGTAAACCACAAAGATTTAGGACTCTAAAATCATGTGACCAGGAGTAACCCACAAAGATTTAGGACTCTTTACATTTTAAAATCATGTGACCAGGAGTAACCCACAAAGAGTAACCCACAAAGATTTAGGACTCTTTACATTTTAAAATCATGTGACCAGGAGTAACCCACAAAGATTTAGGACTCTTTACATTTTAAAATCATGTGACCAGGAGTAACCCACAAAGATTTAGGACTCTTTACATTTTAAAATCATGTGACCAGGAGTAACCCACAAAGATTTAGATCCTCATGTGACCAGGAGTAATCCACAAAGATTTAGGACTCTTTACATTTTAAAATCATGTGACCAGGAGTAACCCACAAAGATTTAGATCCTTTACATTTTAAAATCATGTGACCAGTCCTGAGTAACCGACAAAGATTTAGGACGCTTTACATTTTAAAATCATGTGACCAGGAGTAACCCACAAAGATTTAAGACTCTTTACATTTTAAAATCATGTGACCAGGAGTAACCCACAAAGTAGATCCTTTACATTTTAAAATCATGTGACCAGGAGTAACCCACAAAGATTTAGGACTCTTTAAATTTTACCAGGAGTAACCCACAAAGATTTAGGACTCTTTACATTTTAAAACCAGGAGTAAACCACAAAGATTTAGCTACTCAGGATAATAACAACAACTAACCAGTCAGAGCAAATACCATTCTTTACCATATTCGTCAAGCGAAGCAAGATTTTTTTCATGGGGGGAAAAAATCGTCTTGCCTCGATTATAAATATGTATGTTCATCACATGGAGCAATAATTGACTTCCATCCGCACATCGCCAAGCGTCTTTGCTCGCTACCCCATGTTTGAACACTGCCTATGAGCAGCTCACAACAGTCGACCTGGCTCCGTTGAAGGTCTGCCCTGCCACCGTCAGCCCCTGCCACCACATCATATTGTCACCAATTACGACTTCCTTTAATGATCGCGAAGCTCCTCATGTTAAAACAGGTTCTAATAGCCTTTAAATAGTTTGAACATTCTTTGACGGTGAGCTTCTAAGCTAACAAACTGATTTGCAGAGAAGACGTGTAGCATCTGATAGTTAGGCTCAACCGTTGTGTTGAAACCATCTCTACCACTCTCCGTGGTTTTAATGAATCATCGTTGCAAGTTGTTAAAAAACTGCAAAAAAAATTTGTTATGAAGGGACCTACAGTGCATGGTACTCAAGTTGTGGGGGCGGACAAAGAGCTGGATATCCTTATGTTGGACATGTTTCAAGGTTTCAATAGTCATCAACTTCTGTCAGTTTACTACTTTAGTGAAGGATTCAAGGCCTGTTGGAAGTACCTAAGCAAAGGATTCAAGGCTTGTTGGAAGTCTCTTAGCGAAGGATTCAAGGCTTGTTGGAACTCTCTTAGCGAAGGATTCAAGGCTTGTCAGAAGTCCCTTAGCGAAGGATTCAAGGCCTGTTGGAAGCACCTTAGCAAAGGATTCAAGGCTTGTCAGAAGTCCCTTAGCGAAGGATTCAAGGCCTGTTGGAAGCACCTTAGCAAAGGATTCAAGGCTTGTCGGAAGTCCCTTAGTGAAGGATTCAAGGCCTGTTGGAAGCACCTTAGCAAGGCTTGTCAGAAGTCCCTTATCGAAGGATTCAAGGCTTGTAGGAAGTCTCTTAGCGAAGGATTCAAGGCCTGTTGGAAGTCCCTTAGCAAAGGATTCTAGGCTTGTTGGAAGTCTCTTAGCGAAGGATTCAAGGTGTGTCAGAAGTCTCTTAGCGAAGGATTCAAGGCTTGTCGGAAGTCTCTTAGCAAAGGATTCAAGGCCTGTTGGAAGCACCTTGGCAAAGGATTCAAGGCTTGTCGGAAGTCTCTTAGCGAAGGATTCAAGGCCTGTTGCAAGCACCTTAGCAAAGGATTCAAGGCTTGTCGGAAGTCTCTTAGCGAAGGATTCAAGGCCTGTCGAAAGTCCCTTAGCAAAGGTTGTCGGAAGTCTCTTAGCGAAGGATTCAAGGCTTGTCGGAAGTCTCTTAGCGAAGGATTCAAGGCCTGTCGAAAGTCCCTTAGCAAAGGTTGTCGGAAGTCTCTTAGCGAAGGATTCAAGGCCTGTCAGAAGTACCTTTTGGAGCTTGCTAAGAATGCTAAGACGTTTCTACAGTTAGTTTTTGCTGAGATGGCTTATCATTTGTGTGTATGTGTATATGGTGTCCGCCATTTTGAAATAGGGGCCAAACCAACTACTATGTATATATATATTATATTATACTGTATATATATTAATATATATATATATATATATATATTATATATTACATATATATATATATATATATTATATATTACATATATATATATATATATTATATATTACATATATACCGGCTGGGTAAAGGACTGCCCGGGTAATACAGTACCTGCACACTCCAAGTGAAACAAATAGAAACAGGAATGATTCTACACAAGTTCAATCACTGCATTGTAACCCGAGGGAGTTCTTTAGTGCAGGAATGATCAGGTTCCAGCTATTTCCACCATGGTAATACCATGGTGATGTGCAATGACTTGAAGTGAACTGACAGCTGGAGCTGCTTGGTTGTCGGATATCTACTTGCAAGCACGCCCACCATTGGGTGTCTGATCTGCTTCCAAAACCACAGCAGCAATCAGACATGGCATGGATCATGTGCACCTCACATGACTTTCCTTGTTACAAGTGGCATTCAGTGCATCTTACCTAATTCTTTTAGTTTACTGTCCACCTGAAGAATATCACCAAAATATCGGATAAATAATTATTTTTATAAAACTGAAGCTTACTGAATGTTGTCAGCCGATGGGTAGTATCATTAAGTCAATGGAGAGCATGGCAGTAGTGAGGGTAAGGGCTGACATAGGACTAAGACAGCTAGGCTTACATAGGGCCTAGTCAGAAGCTAGGGTTAGGGCCTGGGCATAGGACCAAGGTAGCTAGGCTTACTTAGGGCCTTGTCAGTAGCTAGGGTTAGGGCCTGGGCACAGGACTAAGGTAGCTAGGCTTACATAAGGCCTGTGGTCAGTAGTTAGGCTTAGTGCCTGGGCATAGGACTAAGGTACATGTAGCTAGGCTTACTTAGGGCCTGGTCAGTAGCTAGGCTTAGTGCCTGGGCACAGGACTAAGGTAGCTAGGCTTACATAAGGCCTGGTCAGTAGTTAGGCTTAGTGCCTGGGCATAGGACTAAGGTAGCTAGGCTTATATACTGTACGGCCTGGTCAGTAGCTAGGGTTAGTGCTTGGGCATAGGACTAAGGTAGCTAGGCTTACATAAGGCCTGGTCAGTAGCTAGGGTTAGTACTAAGGTAGCTAAGCTTATATAGGGCCTTCAGTAGCTAGGGTTAGTGCCTGGGTATAGGACTAAGGTAGCTAGGCTTATATAGGGTCTGGTCAGTAGCTAGGGTTAGTGCCTGGGCATAGGACTAAGGTAGCTAGGCTTACTTATGACCTGGTCAGTAGCTAGGGTTAGGGCCAAGGCAGTGAATAGGGTTAGGGCTAAGGCAGTAGCTAGGGTTAGGGCCAAGGCAGTGAATAGGGTTAGGGCTAAGGCAGTAGCTAGGGTTAGGGCTAAGGCAGTAACTAGGGTTAGGGCCAGGGCAGTAACTACACGTACATGTAGGATCAGGCCAGGGCAGTAGGCTAGGGCCAGGGTATTACATGTAACTATGTAGATAGGGTTAGTCCATGATAGATGATAGCTAGGGTTAGAGCCAGGGCAGTAGCTACGGTTAGGGTCAGGGCAGTAGCTACGGTTAAGTCCATGATACATGTAGCTAGAGTTATGGCCAAGATAGTAGATAGGGTTAGGACAATGGCTAGAACTCGATCTGACAATGCTGAAGATGCCAAGTACAATGGAATTTCTTAGACTTCTTGTGCCAGGAGGAATCAGTCAACAAAGGGCCCCAGAAGTCTTCCCATTATATAACTGTTGCTGTGAGCATGCTACATGTACCTGGCATGATCATATCGCCTCAGGCTGTCTAGACATCATTATCCCTGCATGTTCGAGGGTTATGCAAATCTGGCCGTTACTGCCGCAGTTCAGAAATTTCCTGATGCCTTCTGGGGAGCACATCTTGCATGATTACATGTGCTGTTCTGAGGGCTCCATATATACAGAAATGTAACAAATCTCCAGTTGTTGCTCCTCTACTGCACTGACTATGAAGTCAGTTCTCTCTCCTTTATCGACTCTGAAGCCAGTTCTCTCTCCTCTACTAACACTGTAACCAGTTCTCTCCTCTACCGACTCTGCAGCCAGTGCTCTCTCCTCTACTGACTCTGTAGCCAGTTCTCTCGCTTCTACTGACTATGAAGTTAGTTCTCTCTCCTCGAGATTCTGTAGCAAGTCTCTCCCCCACTAACTCTGTAGCCAGTTCTCTCTCCTTTACTGACTCTTAAGCCAGTTTTCTCTCTTCTACTAACACTGTAACCAGTTCTCTCCTCTACTAACTCTGTAGCCAGTTCTCTCTCCTCTACTGACTCTGAAGCCAGTTTTCTCTCTTCTACTAACACTGTAACCAGTTCTCTCCTCTACTAACTCTGTAGCCAGTTCTCTCTCCTCTACAGACTATGAAGTTAGTTCTCTTGCTTCTACTGACTATGAAGTTAGTTCTCTCTCCTCTACCAACTCTGTAGCTAGTTCTCTCTCCTCTACAGACTATGAAGTTAGTTCTCTTGCTTCTACTGACTATGAAGTTAGTTCTCTCTCCTCTACCAACTCTGTAGCTAGTTCTCTCTCCTCTACTGACTATGAAGTCAGTTCTCTCTCCTCTACTGTCTATGAAGTTAGTTCTCTCTCCTCCACTGACAATGAAGTAAGTTCTCTCTCTTCTATCAACTATGAAGCCAGTTATCTTTCACCTCCATATAGCAAGTTCTTTCTCCTCTAATTAACATGCAAGCCAGTTCTAATTCTCCACTTCCTCTACAGACGACCCAGCCTATGGGGGAAAAAAATAGCTCTAAATGAATGTACCTTGAAGATGAATTTAAAGGTTGCTTCATAGTTTCCAGGCGTTTCGGTCCGCCATTACTACCTTAGCAAAGGATTCGAGGCACGCTTTGAGTCTATTCAATGTACATAATAGTAGCAGAAACACTGCAAGCAGCAGCCACCACGAGATTTTGCTGAGATATGAACCTTTTTATCTTCCCACCTGCTTTGGGCTAAATGACTGTATCAAGTGCTAGCACACTCCCTGGCAACTATTAATTTCTATTTTTAACCTGCTGGTTATACCATTCAAATGCAAATACAATAAACTCCAGTTTGGCGTAAGAGTCAGTTCCATTGAGGCACGCCAACAAAAGCCAACTGTCTCACTCCATGTCTGCAACAAAACTTCACAAATATAACCACTCAGGAGTACCTCGTTCTAGAGCAAAGGGAATCAGGGATTCTAGAGGCTCAGGAAAACTTTTGCAACTTTCCTCCGCAGGTAGACATAGGAACACTTCTACAAATCCTCCGCAGGTAGGCACAGGAACACTTTCAAAAATTTCCTCCGCAGGTAGGCACAGGAACACTTTTGCAAATCCTCCGCAGGTAGACACAGGAACACTTTTGCGACTATCCTTTGCAAGAAGGCACAGGAACACTTTAAAAACTTTCCTCCGCAGAAGGATTTCCACAAACAACAGTAAAGGCCCGGAAGAGAGTGTTCCTGACAGCAGCTGCAATTATCAGCCATTTTACCTCAAAATAAAATAAACATCTAAGTTGATGTAGAGGTGTTCCAATGACCTACATATTTATTCACTGATTCTGCCACACACAACCCGGGAGAGGCGGGAAGGCAATTTAAGACATCTCTTCCCCCCTCACCTAACACAGCAGGAGGCCACTTATCCGAACACACTGGGGCCGAAGGGTGTTTAGGTAACAGATATGTTTGGATAATAAACTTCGGTATGAAACGTCTTCAGCTTGTCCTTGCACTTCATAAAATCGTCGAGTCTACTTCACAAAATAGCTTTCCACTATTACTCGAGCTCAGCTTCTCCCATCCGACATAGCTTGAGCTCACAATGATATTAAGACAACTCCTTTTGTCTTTTTGAAGAGGTCTTGTCATGCTCTCTGCTTTGACACGGAGCAAGAAGAATCGAAAGAAACTGCTGGATGAGGTTCCACGCTAAGATAACAGTATACGTTCCTTGCACGCATATCCAGGGAAATTTCCCCTGCATGATTATTATACGAAAGTAGCAAATGGGACGGAGCTTATCATACTGTTCGGTTGAATGGAGTCTCCGGTTAAGGACAATTGGATAAGTGGCCTCATATTGTACATACTTACTAGGGTTATGGTTAGGTAGGCAACAGGTTTGAACTTTGGACCTCTCGTGTAGAGGACCTAGGAACTATTGTCCACATTACCACTACAGAGCTTGGGCAATACAGGGCCATTCATATTCAGGGTGGGGATGGAGTCTCTGATGGCTTCAAAGCACAGAATGGCCACAGCTCTGGAAAGGAACTGACACGTGGTCGCCATCGCAACATAAAATGGAAGAAACAACAAACACATTCTAACAGTCCAAATGTACTAAACACTTCTTAGAGGCGAAGCAACTACTCCTCACTGTGGAAGAACCTACATGTGAAAAGTAGCAGTTTCCAAGTTGCACTCTGCAAGTGTAAAAAAAAATGAAGGTGGAGAAGCACATGGCTCTAAACACACGTAGAGAAGAAGAGGATAAGAAAGATGGACGTCGACTTCAAGCGTTGGTTCACAACATGACGCTGGCCGAGCGTTGCATTGCGTTGCGGTTTCTCAATTTACCTCTGATCCGAGTGCCACGGACACGCGATGTTCTGATTGGTCTGACGCTGCGTTTCAAAAGCTGGATTAGAAAAAAATTCTAATCCAGCATCTGAAATGCAGCATCGGATCGGACCAATCAGAATCGTGTGTCCGCGGCACTCGGGTCAAAGGTCAATGGACAAACCGCAACACACGGCCAGCGTTGTGAACCATCCATTAGGCTCTGCTTCTGGTAGGAGCTCTAATTGGCAAGCAACACTAATTTGGCTTCCTCTGAATTAGGCTATCACAGCACACACATACACAAACTAACAAAAACAAGGAGGAAATAGCAGCCATTTGCTGAGAGGGAAGCAAAAGAACCGTGTAACTTCAGCGTCACCATGGTTTTGGGTCAGCTCAGCAATGATCAAAACCAATGAGAAAAGAACACATTTCAGACAACTCTCCCACTCACTGCAGATGATGGGATGTCACAAAGCTCGCCTGGTGGACGAAGGGGAAGAAGGAGTGGAAAGGGAATAAGACATAACTCATGTATGTGGTCCTAGTTTGGTGTGATTGTTATTCTATGACAAAACAACAGAGCAAGTCCCTGCAGCGGTCATTCCTAGTCTGGAAAGGGACTCAAGATCTACTAGTTGAGCAACAGACAAGTCTTCCTGATAACTACTTTCCAGAAATTGGAACTTTTCAAGTGTAAAAATTACCCATTTGCAACAACCAGACTTTTTAGCCACAAGTTAATTAAAGGGTCTAAGGGTCGCCCAAAGGTGGTAATTCAGACCACAGATTCAGATAATTAAGAAATTTCGTAGGTAAAGGAGTGAATGAGTGTAAAATGCCACCAAACAGGATCAAGGGCGGTGAGAATGAAACCCAGGGCTCCATCACAAGTGCCTATTGAAACAAGGGGCTTTTGATATTTGATAAGTTCACATAAACTAGTATGCTATACAATACAATAATTGTGTTGTACATAAGCACATAGCATGCGAACTTCTTTGACTGATGGAAAATCCACTGGATCTAAAGCTAGTTCAAATTGTTATCCACTATGCATACCAACTAGTCGTCTCGCTGTCATTCTTAGGTAGGAGAGTACACTGGGAGCTGCTTTACAGAATGGTATTCACATTTGCTTCCTCTTTCAGTAAATCTCTAATGTAGAACATTCCATGGTTTAATTTCTCTTAAAACAAACAAATAAACCCATATATTTCAACCCAACTACCGTTACGGAGGACTTCTACACAACTGCATGTAAGAGATGCAAGCTCTGGTGAGTTTATAGCTATATACAGCACTCATTAGCCAGACCCACAGGGCTAGTTAACAAACACGCAATTCTGGTACACACATGTATGCATCCAATTACTACTACCAGTACACTATATGTACAAGCTTCGGACAGCTAATGGGTGTAACACGAGACATGCTAGAAATGCATCAAGTAAGGTCCTCACTTCCCAGGTGGCTGTTGGAAATTATTCTTCTTAAAAGCTGTGCCAATAAAGTTCACTTAATTGTCCGCTATAATCATTCGGAGCTGCCAGACACACTTGAAATGTAAGGAAAGATACCCATGTCATCATCTCACAGAATGTGTGGCGAAAAAAATTAATGCTTGGGTGTCATATAACATGTGGATTCTGAACAGTAAGGGGCAACGAGCACTCTGACCTAAAATAAGCTTAGCACAAGTGGTCACTCCCGCGCACAAACAAATCTATATTTCAAGTCCCAAGCCAACTTACTAAATAGCAATCTCGTCGATTATCTTTCTCACCAATCACTAACTCAATAGCACACAGAACGAGCACCTTGTTTTAGCTATTTCAATATACTACTCAACTTACAGCTGTCCACCGATGTTCCAAGGGGGAAGTAGAGTCTTTTATTCGCACGTTCTCGTAAGACGGACTTATGAGTTCACTAGCCTAGCTAGTAGCAGGTTCAGTGATTTACAATCAGCGTGAACTTTGTCCAGGTTAACGGAACCTCCCTAGCCGTTTCCGGGAGCAAGGGGTTGAAGGGGGGGGGAGCCAATTTCTCTGATGGTATGTGAACTAGGGACCAATAACGGAAACACAACACCTGCTATGATCTTACTGGACATTGAGCAGGCCTAGGAGGCTCTATTTTATGGCTGGGTACTGCCCGCAAACAATATTATTTTGCATTTTTTACCACCAATTTAAACGCCGATTTATAAACAATTTTTTCTAACAAACTTTGAACCCCCCTTCCCCTTATCCGTTAGCCACCTGGTGCGCACTTGTTGTGAGTGCAATGGCCGTCAGATCTTTTGCAGACGAATGCTCCTACTTAGAGCCACTCTCACAGTATACCATCAAAATAAAGAAAGGCTTTGTTCCAAACATGAATGTAAGCGGGTTTTAGAAGCATTTATTTTGTGTGTGTTGGCCTCGTAAGTATTATAATTCTAGAACTGTTGTGGGGATTGCAAGGAAGGGAAGGGGGAGTGGGATTGGACTATGGTCTGAGCTATTTCTTCCATTACGGTTAGGGAAGGGGGAGTGGGGTTGGACTATGGTCTGAGCTATTTCTTCCATTACTGCATAGGGTTAGGGAAGGGTGGGTGGGGTGGAGGTGGAATGGGCCAATCCTTTCATACTGCCTGCCTAGGTTGAGGAGGTGTCGGGATGGTGTGTGTGTTACTGTGGGTGATATTGAATAACATGGTCATATAAATAGACAAGTGTATACAAGTATATATCTTTCAAGTTACAGAGAGCTGCTGTCTTTTTCATAGCATGTTGGAAGATGCAGTACTGTACCTTCCTCAAGGTTTTGCACAGTCCTCTAACAATGCTGTGTGGGCATTGGAATCACGTGGTTCTTGTATACAGTAACCTTTCAAAGCTGCAGAAAGTTGATGACTTTCCATAGCCTGTTGGGAGAAAGGCTATGCTTGAATCAGTACTGCCCATGAATGATAACAGCATACTTCTTGTCTTCAAGGTTCTGTATGCTTCTCTAACGATAATTACAATGCTTTTCTCAATATAAACTTGAATTTACTCACTTGATGTTTCGGCTGGATGCTCTAGCCTTCACATCAGAGCATCCAGCTGAAACGGCGAGTGAGTTAATGAAGTTGATCATGAGAAGGTCATCATATCTACATTAAATCAACTGAGAGTTTGTTAAATACTCTTTTTCAGTCTCTAACTCAAAGATCCCAGCCAGAATCCTTGCAAAAATCCTAGATCCCAGCTAGAATCCTAGCTAGAATCCTGCATAAATCTTAAATCTCAGCTAGAATCCTGCAAAAATCCTAGATCTCGTCTAGAATCCTGCAAAAATCCTAGATCCCAGCTATTATCCTGCAAAAATCCTAGAACCCAGAGCTCTAGAATCCTGCAAAAATCCTAGATCTCAGCTAGAATCCTGTAAATGTTTAAATATGACTAGGTCTTGTTGATGTGAGAGAAACAGTCTGTACAGTGCTGATTGAGAAGAATAGGTTTTTTGTCGCGACTACTATTATAACCCCCCCCCCCCCTCCCCCCTGCATAATCACGAAAGCCTTTTTCTATAGCAGTGAATCACCTTCGCACAGAGAAGGTTCTGGGCACACTTACTATGATTTTGTGTATCTACGGAAATTTCGATAGACCTAATGAGCTCAAGTTGTACCTCAGAGGTGACAGAGTAGGCGGTCTCTGCTAGCAGCACTGAAGCTGGGATAGACTCATGCTGCTTGAGCTCAGAGATGACAGAGTAGGTAGTCTCTGCTAGCAGCACTGAAGCTGGGATAGACTCATGCTGATTGAGCTCATAGGTGACAGAGTAGGCAGGCTCTGCTAGCAGCACTGAAGCTGGGATAGACTCGTGCTGCTTGAGCTCAGAGGTGACAGAGTAGGCAGGCTCTGCTAGCAGCACTGAAGCTGGGATAGACTCGTGCTGCTTGAGCTCAGAGGTGACAGAGTAGGCAGTCTCAGCTAGCAGCACTGAACTTGGAAGGACTCGTGCTGCTTGAGCTCAGAGGTGATGGAAGAGGCTCTGCTTGTAGCAGCACTGATGCAGGGATAGACTTTTTCTGCTTGAGTTCAGAAGTGATGGAGGAGACTCTGCTAGTAGCAGCACTGAAGCTTGGAAGGACTCGTGCTGCTTGAACTCCTAGGTCTAGAATACTGTGGCTCTAAACCGGCCATTATTTGATATGGTTATGTACCTTTCTCCAGCCATTATTTGATGTGGTTACCTTTTTCCAGGTTTCTGTGGCTCTGACAAGCTTCAAGGTTCCCAAAACACTGATCAGGCTTCTCAAATACCCCACCAAGAAATTTGTCTATCTGTCTGTGTGTGTGTGTGTGTGTGTGTTTGCTTGTGTGTGTGTGTGTGTGTGTGTGTGTGTGCATGCGCATGCACGCGTGCGTTGTACATATATATTCATATCAGCCAGTACACCAGTATTCTAGGGAGTAGCCTGCACTCAAAGCAAAGTCACATTCTAAAGCCAGGAATAAAATGAAGCTCCTTGTAAAAGAAGAATGCCTAGAGGGCTGGTATGCATGTACCACTTGTATGTGTATGTGGGAAACAAACCCAACTACAGCAGCTCTCAAATACTCAACACATCAAATCCTCTCGACTGGACAGTCTCCAGTAGTCGACCCTTTACCCATTTTAAACATGGGAGTTGAAAGGTGTATGGCATACCAACAATTTGTTCCCCACGTAGCCCAAATCTTGACAGCAATACATTCCTACCTACGCCTGATCACGAAGCTCGGGGGGGGGGGGGGGGGGGGGATGGGGGTAGAGGGGGTGTTGCTATTGGAACAAGTTGCTCTACGCTGGTACGCAAGCCCCTTAAGATCAACCCTAATACTGAAGCAATCGTCTGCACACTGTCATGCAAGGAGACACACGGATAGACATGAGTTCCATTTGTGTGTCCACCCAATGCAAAGCAGGGGTTTGTTTCATAACACCATCAGCTAACAAAACTGATGGCGAGTTTTGGGGTTTTTTTTTTTTTTTACAATAGAGGAAGACTTTTCGCTGTGTTGCATGCACTGTGTAACGCTATACAAAGGTGTCAACTAATCTATATCAACTGTATCACCTTGCATTATATTTGCAACGGTATTTTGAACCAGCTTTTAGGCGTGGAGGAAAGAAGACGATCCTTCTAGAAGGCCAGATACTTTTTCCGCAGCACAGGATGTATTGCATCACCGACACATGGCATGAAAGAGTTTGGGGACACTTGTTAAGATTCTGCTGTACATTTACGAATGTAGCAGATTATTGAGTTTCATGCTCAAGGAATTCTAATGAAGCTCTGGGAATGCAATATTGACCTTAGATGTACTCGGTACTATGCCAATTGAGGGGGTGGGGAGGGGGGGGGGGGGGATGGGGGGATGGGTATGAGAAATACTAGCTAACCGGTTGTAACAGTGAGGTGCTGCTTGAGCCCGCAACACTGAAGGAGACTGACTTACATAAGTCCTAAAGATTCATCCACAAATGAGTACATCCCAGCTTCAGTGCTGCTACAAGCAGAGCCTCCTCCATCATCTATGAGCTCAAGCAAGATGCATCGGTGCTGCTATAACCAGAGCCTCCTCCATCACCCATAGAACAAGTTACTGTATCATTACACATCTAAATGAGAGAGAGGGGAGTGTGTGTGTGTGTGTGTGCATGCTTGTGATGTGCATGCATGTGTGCATGCATGTGTGTGTGTGGGGTGTGTGTGTGTAGCTTATAGACTCAGCTTCCTTTTAGCCTACCCTGAACATTTCCAAACCGCTTGTCTCCTGGAGGGATTTGGGCTCTGAGGTCATGCCCCCTGTCAATGCCATGGCCCCAAAGCCTTTAAAAACAGCCATTATGGTCAAGCTAAGGGGTACCAGTTAGCACTGAAGTGCAATGTTGGGAGGTGGGGAGGTCACTTCAAAATGCTCCCTGGAGCAACAACCTGTGGACAAACATCCAAAGAAATATTGAACAAATCCAAAGAAATATCGAATAAGGTTATACTGACTGGGATAAAACTGTCATTTAATCTATGTACTGTATGTGTCAATCAGTATCCAAATTGGCCTACCCATACTTGTCGCACATAATTGGAAACCTTGACTCCAGGAAGGCTTTTGACCCGGTGTGGGGTGATGCGGCCTTGTCCCCTGAGAAGTGATCCATTAAGTAGATGGTTTGTTATCACTGCCGTCCCTACCATTGTTGGCTCATTATCACACACTAACCCTTCTCCAAGCTGCTGCTGCCCATACAGCATTGTGTGCGTGGTAACCTCTCACTCAGCAAGGCTAGGCACGCTCACCCCTAGCCTCTCATACAGCAAGGCTGGACACACTCACCCCTCCTCTTCTTTAGCTGAGCCAGCACTGTAGTACCATATCAAATCTCACGACGTAGAAAAATTATCTTTGCAAAATAAACTTAAATCATAAACACTGTAAAAGAAAAAGAGAAGTATTGGATATACATATGCACATGACATGCAATCTGTAGTAGTGTGATGATGCCCAAAAGGTGTCTTGTGAGTCACAAGTGTCCCTTTGAGCCTCGAATAGTGTCTCCCAAAGGGTTTCAGAGAAAAAATGAGGAAGACCCATTTCTTACAAAATCTTCAACTTTCAATTTTTTTAAAAATAGAATCCATTTTTTTGGAAACATTTTTCTCATTCTAGTACCATACCTGAATTTGCTTCCTGTAATAAAACGCTGTCGAGTCCTGAGGCTATTGACACAGTTGTTAGCCAATCAGAATGCTATTGGACTATTTTTACTGGTAACAGTCAAATTGCACTCCAAATTGCACTCGAATAAGCATAGTGCCAAATCATGTTGCCATACTAATCAACGTTATTTTTGGGAATACTAAGTATGACATTTTGATTATGAAGTGTTGTAGTAGCCAACTAACATTGTTGGAGCAATTAAGGTGCAGAACTACCTTGAAGTGTTTTTTCATCGCTCATTCTTATTTAACAAGAGATAGCATGGTTTGTTCACAACAAACAAATACCAAATTTCACTATGAACTGTGCTATTTCATTTTCAAATCAGCTGCCTATGGCAGCCAAAATCCAGTAAACCTGTTTACAAATCTTATAATCTGCCATGAAAATGCCCCCGAAAAAGTGCAACCTTCAAGAAAAACAAGTCACAGCTCTACTTCTTCATCGAAGGACCATATTCCAATTCATCTGCCTAGTTTGCAAAAAAAGGCTGTTTCAGGCTTTAGGGAAAACAAAGACATTACAACACTCAGCACAGGGCATTCGATTGACAAAGATGCAGAGTGAGTTCAAAAACCATGAAAGAGAACTATGAGAAGAGAAGTCCACGTAAAAAAATGCTGCATCAAAGTCCAGGATCGCATCTAGGTCAAGATCGCATCTAGGTCAAGATCGCATGGGTCAAGATCGCACGGGTCAAGATCGCACGGGTCAAGATCGCACGGGTCAAGATCGCACGGGTCAAGATCGCACGGGTCAAGATCGCACGGGTCAAGATCGCACGGGTCAAGATCGCACGGGTCAAGATCGCACGGGTCAAGATCGCACGGGTCAAGATCGCACGGGTCAAGATCGCACGGGTCAAGATCGCACGGGTCAAGATCGCACGGGTCAAGATCGCACGGGTCAAGATCGCACGGGTCAAGATCGCACGGGTCAAGATCGCACGGGTCAAGAGATCGCACGGGTCAAGATCGCACGGGTCAAGATCGCACGGGTCAAGATCGCACGGGTCAAGATCGCACGGGTCAAGATCGCACGGGTCAAGATCGCACGGGTCAAGATCGCACGGGTCAAGATCGCACGGGTCAAGATCGCACGGGTCAAGATCGCACAGGTCAAGATCGTACAGGTCAAGATCGCACAGGTCAAGATCGCACAGGTCAAGATCGCACAGGTCAAGATCGCACAGGTCAAGATCGCACAGGTCAAGATCGCACAGGTCAAGATCGCATGGTCCAGCATCGCAAAGTCCATGTTTGCATAGTCCATGTTTGCATAGTCCAGGATCACATAATCTAGGATCACAAAGTTCAGGATTACATAGTCCAGGATCGCAAAGTCCAGCATCGCAAAGTCCAGGACCATCCTTCACAAAGTTCAAGGATCGCAAAGTCCAGGACTGCAAAGTCCAAGATCGCTACAAAAACAAGCTCTGCCATCAGTTGCATCATCAGTAAAAAGCTCAAGTCATTCTCTGATGGGGAGTACATCAAGGGATGTCTGTGATGAGGACTACATCAAGGGGTGTCTGTGATGCGGACTACATCAAGGAGTGTCTGTGATGGGGACTACATCAAGGAGTGTCTGTGATGGGGACTACATCAAGGGTTGTCTGTGATGGGGACTACATCAAGGAGTGTCTGTGATGAGGACTACATCAAGGAGTGTCTGTGATGGGGACTACATCAAGGAGTGTCTGTGATGGGGACTACATCAAGGAGTGTCTGTGATGGGGACTACATCAAGGGGTGTCTGTGATGGGGACTACATCAAGGAGTGTCTGTGATGGGGACTACATCAAGGAGTGTCTGTGATGAGGACTACATCAAGGAGTGTCTGTGATGGGGACTACATCAAGGAGTGTCTGTGATGGGGACTACATCAAGGAGTGTCTGTGATGTGGACTACATCAAGGAGTGTCTGTGATGGGGACTACATCAAGGAGTGTCTGTGATGGGGACTACATCAAGGAGTGTCTGTGATGGGGACTACATCAAGGAGTGTCTGTGATGGGGACTACATCAAAGAGTATCTGTGATGGGGACTACATCAAGGAGTATCTGTGATGAGGACTACATCAAGGAGTGTCTGTGATGGGGACTACATCAAGGAGTGTCTGTGATGGGGACTACATCAAGGAGTATCTGTGATGGGGACTACATCAAGGAGTGTCTGTGATGGAGACTACATCAAGGATGTCTGTGATGGGGACTACATCAAGGAGTATCTGTGATGGGGACTACATCAAGGAGTATCTGTGATGAGGACTACATCAAGGAGTATCTGTGATGAGGACTACATCAAGGGGTGTCTGTGATGGGGAATATATAAAAGGAGTGTCTGTGATGGCGACTACATCAAGGAGTGTCTGTGATGGGGACTACATCAAGGAGTGTCTGTGATGGGGACTACATCAAGGAGTGTCTGTAATGGGGACTACATCAAGGAATGTCTGTGATGGGGAATATATCAAGGAGTGTCTGTGATGGGGACTACATCAAGGAATGTCTGTGATGGGGAATATATCAAGGAGTGTCTGGATACCTTTGCGGACATTGTGGCTCCAGATGTGAAACACACAGTGAAAGAGATCGGTCTCGGTTGAAATACTGTTACTCAGCACAGCAAAGACATTTCAGAACATCTGAAGTCCCAAATTCAAAAGACAAACTTGACAGTTGCATCTATTATTTTAAGTCGATGAAAGCACAGATGTTTCAGACACTGCACTGCTAACTGTGTGTGTGCATGCTGTTGATTCAAAATTTGAGATTCTGGAAGAGTTTCTGGATTTGGTGTCCATGACAGATCAGACCAGAGGGAGGATATTTTCACTGCTGTTAAACAAACCTTCCAACACTATTCTCTTGGGAAAAGTTGTCATCCTTCTATGTGATGGCTGTATGTGATGGCACACCTACTGTTTCATTTTCTTGGTTGAAACACTAAATGGATGCTCTGACAACCAGAATGGGTTCATCCTTTGTGTCCCAAGAGCAGACGGAACTTGGATTGCCGTCGAACATCATCTGGAGCCACTGTATTCCTGACTAGTGCGCAGCAAAAGTCTTGGAATATCGTTCGTCATGAAAGTCGGCTTGAACCACAGGCAATTTCAAGCCCCTCGGTCAGATCTGGAACAGCCAAAGCACGACCTTGAACGATGAAATAGAAATGAAATAAAAAATTAATCAATGGCTCGCTGATCTCGCTTTCTTCAACGACAGTGGTCAACATTTGAATGCGTTGGATCTCAAACTGCAGGGCTACAATATGGGCTCATCAAGTATTGACTCGTGAAAAGATTCGAAGCCACACTCGGGATTATGGCTGGCAAATCACTTTTCTACGTTTCAATCTCCGGCTCAGAATGCAAATACACGCAGCTTAGATAGTCTATATTCTGCCGACCTTCTCCATCTCCAGTGTGAGTTCCAACGACGATAAAATGAGTCCTTGTTTAGAATGCCGTTTCACAGCTGCAGCCTAGCCCGTCTTTAGGACGAACTCCTTGACCTCCAGATCGACCGCAGTCTCTAACGAAGGCTCTGAATTTAGTAGGCTACCTCTAGCCACAGCGCTGAGCTGTCGAACGCAGAGCTAGACTCGTTGCAAAATCAGGCACTCTTTTTTTATGTACACTCAATTGAGCTCCAGCAACTTGGGCATAATCTTTATCAAAAGGGCGCACGCAGAGAGACCTATCTTTTGAGCTGTACATGCATATCCAGTAAAGTGTGCAGAATCTATGGAGCTCTAACCACAATTTTTTAAAAGTTTTTTTTTGGTGTCTTCTCTTATAAGTTAACCCCTCCCCTCCTCCCCCTCCTAAGTCTCTGGAAGAACAGAACATGTTCCATCATGCCGGAAAATGAGCTCCATTTTTTGATCAAATTACTTCTGTGAGAATTTTTTCTCGCCTATGAAAATAGCGAAGTCAAAGCCAAGACAAGACTCACATGGAAAGCACTCTGTGTATTTCCAGCAATTCAAAGTCAGTGTCCATTCCCATGGAAAATATCACATCTCACATTAAATATGTGCCTGCTAATTCATTGCAGTAAAGTACCTTCTGGTCTTGAACCGATTAGTCATTCAATTCATCTATACATAACGCACCTTCAGCCCCTCCCCCTTTCATATTTACTTCCGTGTCTGATCGCTTCCCAGGCAGTGCGTGATTCTCCTTCAAATTTATTTGGTAACACTGCTGTTGTAGTGTATCGAAATATACATGTGTGTGATCACATGTATCCTTGTATTACTATATGGTAGGTGTGGTTACAAGGGACTCTGTACAGTTAGTTATCTCTCTGTGTATTGAACCATGAATTTCCTTCTGAACACTTACCACCTTATGATCAGCACTATGGGGCAACCAAGACATTTCATACAGGTCATCTCTCTTTAGTGATAATTGACTTGCAATGATACCCAAACTGCAGCCCAGTGATCACTTATGTACAGGTTGAAGTGTCTTGCTTAATAGTATTCCCCTCACAGTACATCTTCAATGCTAATTGTAATGTAATGCAGTACAGATGATGGATGTGTATGTGTGCTCTCTCTTTGTGTGTGTTTGTACTCTCTCTCTATGTGTGTAAATGCATAGGTGGAAGGTCTCTTTTACATTAATGAAAATTTGAAGAAATTGCTGTATGACGAGTTGAAGCATCACTCTGCAAGCCAAGGTCAGTGCAGTCAGGCAGCACTCTAGTTGACCTCTTGACCTTCTGCATGTGGAAGCTGGGGTAGTTGCCATGGTGAAAGTGAGTCTGGGAGTAGCTGCCAACTCTGTTAAAAATATATATCTTGTGGTATTTAGGACCGCATGTATGACCCCAGCTTAACAAAGCTGCACTAAGTGTGCTTCTGGCTCTATTTGTACAGCACAGGCAGGAAGTGCCTGAGAGTGCCAGTCTGTCTAGCAGTCAAATCTTACTCTAGGTAAAGGGATAGGGGGAGGGGGGAAGGGGGGCAGAAGAAGAATGTTTGGCATGCCCAAAACTATTTTTTGGTTTTTTGGGTTCAGACCCTTTACAAAGTTACAATTTTATATATAGTCAATTGGGGTAAAAAACAGCCGTTTCCCTTAACTTTACCTTTTAAGAGCCAGAGTAAAGGATTTACTAAAAACACATGTGCCATCCTCTAGTACTTTACTATCAAATGATGACTACATAAATAAAAAAATATATCCTATGTCCTATAATGAAATATTAATAAAAATATGGTGGCTTTTTTTTACCCCATGAAAGGGGTAAAAAAAAGCCGGTTCGGGGTTAAAAAAACCCCACCCCTTAAAAAATATCCTAAACAGTAAAATCAAATGTAAATCCTTCAATATTTTATCAATTGAATCTTTTTTCATTAAAATTTGTTCAAATACTACAATAAATAGTACAGTAATGGTTAACAGTTGGGTTTTATTGCATTTTCTTTAAGAAAAATACTTGAAAATGTTTATCACTTTTGCTTCACACTCGAACTTCAGCAGTGCCTTCCCTCGACTAACTGTTTCCACTACTGGCTGAACAGGGCCATACATGCAACGATCCACTGCTACTATCTCCACATCTTCCTGCTTTGGCCAATCGTAGAAAATGCGTGTCGAGTCTGTGCTTCTCTCTTTTTTTGTGATGGAAGGTAAATTCAGCTGATGTGGGATCAGCATCTTCGTCATCACTGAAAACTTTTGTTATGATGAAATAGTCCATGTACCATTGATCATCAATGACTAAAGTTGGTTTATTCATATTCAGTTACTCACATTATATATATATATATATACTATTGTATCATTCTGTCCATCAGAATGATGCAATAGTCCATGTACCATTGACTAGGTGGTTTATTTATATTCAAATAATTCATATTACTCACAATTATGCTTTAACTCACAAATTAGCATGACTGGAGAAGAAAAAATGAATCGAAAAAAGACTAGAAAAAAATTGCCAAAAAAAAACACCTGGCGTTTTTTTACTCCGAGTGACCAAAAATATCTGGGGTAAAAAAAAGCCGGTCCAAAACCTCCTAAAATATCCAAAAAATTGAATTTTTTTTTGTCAATGAATAAACCATTTAGTAACTATTTTCTTTTGGCTAGCGTTCATAATTTACTAACTAGTTTGATTAATCTACCCAAAAGTTCAGGTGAGTCAGAAAAAAGTTAATTTCGGGTATTTTCTACATGTTTAGGTTCTTTATTTTGTCATGTCCTCCATGTCAATATTTTTATACAAAAACACACATTAATGAAAAGCCCATTAAAAGTACTTGACAGATCAAGGATTGTTTAAATTCTTAAAGCAGCTGTGTCTTCCCCAGACCCCTGGTCTTTTTTTACCCCAACTTCCCCCCCGGCTTTTTTTTAACCCCAATTGACTATATCTGGGGGAGAAGCCTCCCACCCCCCAATGTGAGACCATGCTACTGTTGTCCTTCTGGTTCCTTAATTATTCTGAGGTATGTACCTATGAATGTATGTGTGCGTTGCCCTGCCTCACAATGAGCAGGTCTTGAGACAATCTTTTGTGCAGGATGTTTTTGGGGAGAGGGGTGGGGGGTGAGGGGATGGGGGGGATGGGGGTTGGGGTGGGGTGAGGGGGTCGGGGGGGATGGGGGGGGTGGGGGGGGATGACGGGGGGGAGTCATATGGGCATGCTAATAACTTGTAAACTAGTGAAGGTTGCTGGGCATTTAGTGGCATACGAATTGAGAGGGTATGGTGAAGAGTGTGCGAGAAAAAGAAAGAAATTAAAGTCCAGTATTGCATTGCTCTAGCCCTAGCCCTGGTCATAGCTGAAGGCCTAGTACATACAGTACTGATCTGTACATTATTCATGTGACCATGATGCTGCTTGCATTGTGATGAGGATAAGTAGCCAAGAACTCTTAAGTATTTATGTGCTCCTTACAGACTCTGAACTGGTTGAGCAGCCCGAGGCCTTGCAACATTATGGGAAGCACATTCATGACTGTGAGGGGAGTTTTGTTAAGTGTACCTGGAGGAAGCTTCCCTTGAAGATGGGAAGCACACTCCACTAAGAGTGAGCTCATCAGGAAGTGCTTTCTACAGGAATTTCCAGGGAAGACCCGTGCCGAAGCTGACAAGAATTTGTTGAAGTGATATTGCACCCCTGGCACTGTTTAGTGTGTTCAGTATGCTCTCCATCATTAGCACATCTCTCCTCTATGGACTATATGCACCTGCTTATCCTTCCTACATTTGCCACTATGTAGCCAGACCTCTCTGTCCATAGAGGGTGGCAGTGCGTGTGCGTACCTTACCAAGATTGATAATAGTTCCTACGTTTGCCAACTATGTAGCCAGACCTCTCTGTCCATAGATATGGTGGCAGTGCGTGTGTTTACCTTACCAAGATTGATTATAAAGTTTTTGCTTCATGACAAAGATGATGCAGTGCCACACCTCCACATCTAGAACGTGCTGAGACACTGAGCAGCTGTAAGGATGAAACTCCATCAAACTATGCAGCCATTTCCACTTGCCTGTGCAGATAGTTTTGTTTGGAACCTGTTGCTGGTTTTCCCCCTCAATCTTTCTCATTACTGTGACAAGCATTCCCAGTTGACATAAGCCCACTTTATTTTAAGGTAGGAGACCCATTCATATTTGTTACGGGTGAGCAAACGGTGAATACGCATAGATACATATATATATATATATATGTATCTATGTGTCTATCTGTATATATACAATATATATACAGATAGACACATAGATAGGTACATACATATGCCATGTGATGCATCAATACCAGCCAACCCCCCAACTCCCCACTAGGGGTTCACCCAACTCACATAAAGTGTTGGGGAGTGGAGCAGGAAGTTTGTGTTGCCGGCGTGGCCATACCTGACCATGCGTCACTGCACGTTCACCCGCTTAAAAAAATGGTTGGCCACTTCCCTTGGCCTTATGTAAACTGGAAATTGTTGTCATGGTGAAGATAATAAATTCAAAAGTGGCTGGAGATCCGAAGATGGAAGAAAGAGAACTGGCTGTATAGGAGTGAGAACAGGCTGCGGGGGTGATATCTGCCAGGGAACTGGAGTTCCATTGTGATGTAGTACAGTATGATACTCCATTCTTTTAACATGCTCTAGCTATGGATGTGTGTCAACACCATTTGTCATGAAGGTGTAGAGTCAGCTTCTCTGTCTGCATTGGACTTCCACTTGCTACTGCCGCTCCTTTGGACAGCGATAATTGGCTACATGCTAATAGAGAGTAAAGAATACTGAGGCATGTTTTCAGAAGAAGAGAGGTGCTAATGGTGGAGAGCATAATGAACGCATCAAATTATTTAGAGTGCAAACTGGCTAGCTCTTTAATTAATTAACAGGGTGTCATAAAAGTTATTGTGAGTGTTTCACTAGGATATTTTGTTTCAGCTATTTCAACTACATTTTCCAATTGAATCAGAAACTTTTCACAGTTCCAGTATCCTTCAGATTGGGCCCAGTACTTGAACAAAACCCTGGAAGCTCTTGGAATGGCTGGATAGATTGGCTTTGCTTGCTCATGTTCTTCCTCATTGGAAGTTCTTGCTAGCTTGCGTGGGGTCTTTCCCTTGGGTACTCGGAAATATTCTGTCGGTCAGTAAACATTGTCTGGTGACCTCACTCTTAGAGTGCTTCCCATCTTCAAAGCTACTTCAAACAGTTAGAAAGTTCCCCACCCTCTTAGTAATTTCCTCAGACAACTATCAGAAACCTTCAGCTCATTATATATGTTGCTAGAACTATCAGAAACCTTCAGCTCATTATATATGTTGCTAGGCAACAGGTTGTTAATTAAAACTTGCACCAATCGAGATCTGCAAGCAGTAGCCAATCAAAATCTTTCTTTTGCTCTTCTGGGAGGCCAGCTTGGCAATTCCTGGATTTGTCATCCAGCACAGTGAGGAGGTTTGTGACCCAGTAGCACAGATGTACCTTGAATGTTGTCATATGTGTCCTACAATTCTCTAGGAATGTCTCTCTCTATCACATCCTCTTCATATTCGCAACATCATATGCAGTACCATTACCTCCACCAAGGAGGTTAGGATCATGTACAGTACATTACCTCCACCAAGGAGGTTAGGATCATGTACAGTACATTACCTCCACCAAGGAGGTTAGGATCATGTGTAGTGCCATTACCTCCACCAAGGAGGTTAGGATCATGTCAGTACATTACCTCCACCAAGGAGGTTAGGATCATGTCAGTACATTACCTCCACCAAGGAGGTTAGGATCATGTGCAGTACATTACCTCCACCAAGGAGGTTAGGATCATGTGCAGTGCCATTACCTCCACCAAGGAGGTTAGGATCATTGCAGTACATTACCTCCACCAAGGAGGTTAGGATCATTGCAGTGGCATTACCTCCACCAAGGAGGTTAGGATCATTGCAGTAATTACCTCCACCAAGGAGGTTAGCATCATGTGCAGTACATTACCTCCACCAATCATTACCTCCACCAAGGAGGTTAGGATCATGTGCAGTTCATTACCTCCACCAAGGAGGTTAGGATCATGTGCAGTTCATTACCTCCACCAAGGAGGTTAGGATCATGTGTAGTACATTACCTCCACCAAGGAGGTTAGGATCATGTGTAGTGCCATTACCTCCACCAAGGAGGTTAGGATCATGTGTAGCCATTACCTCCACCAAGGAGGTTAGGATCATGTGTAGCCATTACCTCCACCAAGGAGGTTAGGATCATGTGCAGTACATTACCTCCACCAAGGAGGTTAGGATCATTGCAGTGCCATTACCTCCACCAAGGAGGTTGGGATCATTGCAGTACATTACCTCCACCAAGGAGGTTAGGATCATGTGTAGTACCATTACCTCCACCAAGGAGGTTAGGATCATGTGTAGTACATTACCTCCACCAAGGAGGTTAGGATCATGTACAGTACATTACCTCCACCAAGGAGGTTAGGATCATGTGTAGTACATTACCTCCACCAAGGAGGTTAGGATCATTGCAGTGCCATTACCTCCACCAAGGAGGTTAGGATCATGTACAGTACATTACCTCCACCAAGGAGGTTAGGATCATTGCAGTACCATTACCTCCACCAAGGAGGTTAGGATCATGTACAGTACATTACCTCCACCAAGGAGGTTAGGATCATGTCAGTACATTACCTCCACCAAGGAGGTTAGGATCATGTCAGTACATTACCTCCACCAAGGAGGTTAGGATCATGTGCAGTACATTACCTCCACCAAGGAGGTTAGGATCATGTGCAGTGCCATTACCTCCACCAAGGAGGTTAGGATCATTGCAGTACATTACCTCCACCAAGGAGGTTAGGATCATTGCAGTGGCATTACCTCCACCAAGGAGGTTAGGATCATTGCAGTAATTACCTCCACCAAGGAGGTTAGCATCATGTGCAGTACATTACCTCCACCAATCATTACCTCCACCAAGGAGGTTAGGATCATGTGCAGTTCATTACCTCCACCAAGGAGGTTAGGATCATGTGCAGTTCATTACCTCCACCAAGGAGGTTAGGATCATGTGTAGTACATTACCTCCACCAAGGAGGTTAGGATCATGTGTAGTGCCATTACCTCCACCAAGGAGGTTAGGATCATGTGTAGCCATTACCTCCACCAAGGAGGTTAGGATCATGTGTAGCCATTACCTCCACCAAGGAGGTTAGGATCATGTGCAGTACATTACCTCCACCAAGGAGGTTAGGATCATTGCAGTGCCATTACCTCCACCAAGGAGGTTGGGATCATTGCAGTACATTACCTCCACCAAGGAGGTTAGGATCATGTGTAGTACCATTACCTCCACCAAGGAGGTTAGGATCATGTGTAGTACATTACCTCCACCAAGGAGGTTAGGATCATGTACAGTACATTACCTCCACCAAGGAGGTTAGGATCATGTGTAGTACATTACCTCCACCAAGGAGGTTAGGATCATTGCAGTGCCATTACCTCCACCAAGGAGGTTAGGATCATGTACAGTACATTACCTCCACCAAGGAGGTTAGGATCATTGCAGTACCATTACCTCCACCAAGGAGGTTAGGATCATGTGTAGTACATTACCTCCACCAAGGAGGTTAGGATCATTGCAGTGCCATTACCTCCACCAAGGAGGTTAGGATCATGTACAGTACATTACCTCCACCAAGGAGGTTAGGATCATTGCAGTACCATTACCTCCACCAAGGAGGTTAGGATCATGTACAGTACATTACCTCCACCAAGGAGGTTAGGATCATGTACAGTACATTACCTCCACCAAGGAGGTTAGGATCATGTGTAGTACATTACCTCCACCAAGGAGGTTAGGATCATGTGTAGTCATTACCTCCACCAAGGAGGTTAGGATCATGTACAGTACATTACCTCCACCAAGGAGGTTAGGATCATGTGCAGTACATTACCTCCACCAAGGAGGTTAGGATCATTGCAGTGCCATTACCTCCACCAAGGAGGTTAGGATCATGTGTAGTACCATTACCTCCACCAAGGAGGTTAGGATCATTGCAGTGCCATTACCTCCACCAAGGCGGTTATGTTTTCATCTCCGAGTTTGTTTATTTCTTTGTCCGTTATGTGCACTCCTCCATATCACAATATTTAGCATGACATCATCGTCGTGATGTTTATAATTATCACAACAGCATTACATCATCATTGTGATGTCTATAATTATCATAATAGCATGACATAATCGTCATGATGTAGCATTACATCATCATCCTGATGTCTATAATTATCACAATAGCATGACATAATCGTCATGATGTCTATAATTATCACAATCGCATGACATCATCATCATGATGTCTATAATTAGGTTTAGGGTCTCAGGCAGTAGTGTCGCTGGAGCAGTGCAATGCCAGGATTTCATGAAATACAGGTATGCTAGATGTTCTAGCCCTCATCATAATAATGACCCCTTAATTTGCTGGGGGGACATCTGGCACTCTCCTTCCTTCTGCTAGATGTTCTTGCCCTCGTCATAATAATGACCCCTTGTTTTCTGGTGGACATCTGGCATTCTCCATGCTTCTGCTAGCTGTTCTAGCCCTCATCATTAAGGAACGTAACGCTTGGCAAGTAGCTTCAGTGCATGATGATGTAATGCTGTAGCCATGGCCTTGCATTCAGTGTCTAGTGGACAGTATTTGGAAGCAGGATACAGACGATCTTATCCCACCAATACTGACTCCTTGACTCTCAGATAATACGTACTTTCAACGAACTTCTCAGTTGATAACGACGAAATTACAATGACCTCAATGATCAGCTTGAAATTTACTCTCTCGACGTTTCCTGATGAAGGCTAGAGTATCTAGTCGAAACGTTGAGAGTAAGTTTCAAAGTTGATTATTGAGAAGGTCATTGTGATGCATACTTACTTGCTGTGTGGGGACCAAAGTCCAGTAGCATCTGCTACAGCTAGCTCTGGTCTAGGCTCTGCACAGGTTGGTAGCATAGCTTCTCCAAGCCAAGGCGGCATGGCGTGTGTGAGGTTTGCTTGTCCTGGCGGTCGTCTACATGGACATCCCATCACTACATTTAGTAGCAGAACATGCCACAGGATGGCTAATGAATGTCCCGTAACCTTGGAAGAGGGTGTGGTAAGTATAATCACTCGGATAACCCCCTCCCTCCAGGCCACTTATATAGCATTTCCCAACTTTTGGTCTTTGTGTTACAGAATATTCCACTTGATTACTTCATGCTGGTGAAGAGGTAGTAGCTAAGCACTCAACTGGCCTGAAGAGGTAGTAGCTAAGCACTCAACTAGCCAGAAGAGGTAGTAGCTAAGCACTCAACTAGCCAGAAGAGGTAGTAGCTAAGCACTCAACTAGCCAGAAGAGGTAGTAGCTAAGCACTCAACTGAAGAAGTAGTAGCTAAGCACTCAACTAGCCTGAAGAGTAACTAAGCACTCAACTAGCCTGAAGAGGTAGTAGCTAAGCACTCAACTAGCCAGAAGAGGTAGTAGCTAAGCACTCAACTAGCCAGAAGAGTAGCTAAGCACTCAACTAGCCTGAAGAGGTAGTAGCTAAGCACTCAACTGAAGAAGTAGTAGCTAAGCACTCAACTAGCCTGAAGAGTAACTAAGCACTCAACTAGCCTGAAGAGGTAGTAGCTAAGCACTCAACTAGCCAGAAGAGGTAGTAGCTAAGCACTCAACTAGCCAGAAGAGGTAGTAGCTAAGCACTCAACTAGCCAGAAGAGGTAGTAGCTAAGCACTCAACTGAAGAAGTAGTAGCTAAGCACTCAACTAGCCTGAAGAGTAACTAAGCACTCAACTAGCCTGAAGAGGTAGTAGCTAAGCACTCGACTAGCCGGAAGAGGTAGTAGCTAAGCACTCAACTAGCCTGAAGAGGTGTTAGCTAAGCACTCAACTAGCCAGAAGAGGTAGTAGCTAAGCACTCAACTAGCCTGAAGAGGTAGTAGCTAAGCACTCAACTAGCCACTACAGTAGCAACTCCTGTGCACTTTTGGACCACTTATTACCTGGAAATTCAACTGATAGCCCAAATAAAATGATCAGTCAGCCATCTCTATGTTGGCTAATTAATCAGCTAATTGTATCACACATAGGAAGGTAGTACTACAAGACTACTTGGAAGAATAGAAATAGCCTCGGGAGGGGAGAGGGAGAGAAGAAACAAAAAGGCAAATGTAAAAATGTTGTGTGTTAAAAATAAAAATAAACCAAAGAAACAACCGAATTTTTATATATTTCCTTTCTCCCTCCCAAAGGAGATTAGTCACTTGATCTGACTTTTAATTTTTAATTAATGGAAGATGTTATCCATAAAACATAACTCTAGCCTCAGTGATTCTGCATATACCCATTATACAGCACACACATGTACAGGTGATTTTTATTGGATCCAGATTACCAAGTGAGTTGCTGGCAACAAGCTTTCGCCTGGGGCTACTTTAGGAAGCTTATTAACTAGTATGTGGATATAGATGTACTCTCTCTTACTGAGGCCTCAGCTTGAGAACTCTTCTTAAAAGACCTGTCCATAATGAGGTTTAGAGAGTTAATATAGTACGGGCGAGTTGCAATCACCCTCGTCTCCATGTGGCATATGTACATGCATAGAAAGATGCCACACACATCAGGAAGACCCAGAAATTCCAAAACCGGAACTCAAGCACTGAGAGGATCCATGTCAATCTCCCACACCTCTTCCCTAGTCCGCCCTGCTGAGCTTGCTCAGCGATTGTTGCTGGGCTGGGCATAGGGGCTTCCCCTAGTCCCCCCCCCCCCTCTGTTACCCTCACTTGGCACCTATTAGCGGTGTGGAGCTTTCATCCCACACCTTTGCATATTACACAACTCAAGCTGTGGTTTCCAGGACTAGAGGCAAGTAAGAAAGTAAGGAAGCGTTTTGGGAAGGAGGACAGCTAAATATTAACTGCACACAAAGAAGTTGGTTCCTCTAGTGTCGTCCATCTGCTGCCAGCCATCTCTCTACCCCTTATATGTAGCTCGCGCGTGCACACTTACCGTCTTGTGAATTTTGGAACACGCGTTCAGAGTGGGACGTGGTTCACTTGAATGGTGTGGACGGGCGAATCAACACATGTCCACTTGTGCAATGTGGATGGTAGCAGCCTGGAGGCAACTAATTGTAGCAGCCTCTCATTGTATCAGACTCTTGACAATTAATTCTCCGCCCACCCCCCACGTCCCCCCTGATGATTAGATTTATCTGTCCCTGGTCTCCATCTGCTAGTTCATGGCTGACATGTCAGCTGCTGTGTTGGACTGAGCCTCCTCACCTAACCTCTGCCGTGGTTGCTGTGCCATATTTAGTTCCATCTGCTCAGCTTCCCTGCATAGCAAGTGCTGGGGAGACGCAAGCATAATGTTGCTGATGCAACTTTTAAGTGCATCTACATCTATATATTGTATACACTCATTTACAGGTGTCCACATACACCCCATACCTCCTCTGTCAGAGCATCCAAAGGATGTCCAAGTTACTAGCGATACCCACAGTCATACACAGGTGTCTGCATACACCCCATTACCTCCTCTGTCACAGTATCCATGGATGATCTGTGGATGTCCTTAATGACTTGGCCTCTGTGAAACTTTGTAAGCAGGCAGGCAGAGCATAGGAGGTGATGAGGGTTGTTCTGGTGGCAGGCTAGGGCACAGGTGATGAGGGTTGTTCTGGCAGGGCTAGGGCACAGGTGATGAGGGTTGTTCTGGTTGCAGGGCTAGGGCACAGGTGATGAGGCTTTTTCTGGTGGCAGGGCTAGGGCACAGGTTAGTGCTAGGGCATAGGTGATAATGGTTGTTCTGGTTGCAGGGTTAGGGCACAGGTGATGAGGGTTGTTCTGGCAGGGCTAGGGCACAGGTGATGAGGGTTGTTCTAGGGCTAGGGCACAGGTGATGAGGCTTTTTCTGGTTGCAGGGCTAGGGCACAGGTGATGAGGGTTGTTCTAGGGCTAGGGCACAGGTGATGAGGTTTGTTCTAGGGCTAGGGCACAGGTGATGAGGGTTATTCTAGGGAATATTCTGGAGCATTCCTCATTTTCTCTCTATAACTAGCAGCTGGTAAATCCTGACTTTTGGTCCTAGTGATACCTCAGACAATCCCAAGATCATCTAAAATTCGAAGTCGTTGTCCGCCAGATCTTTCTATAGGCCTAAGCTTAGGAACTGGGGAGGGTTCGAGATGGATAGGGCTATGGGTAGATAGGTAGAGCTATGGGATAGGGCTATGGGTAGGGCTAGGGATGGACCAGAGCTATAGATAAGGCTAGGAATGGACTAGGGATGGGCTAGGGCTATGGATAGGGTCAGGGATGGACTACAGCTATAGATACAGTAAGGCTAGGAATGGACTAGGGCTATGGATAGGGTCAGGGACTATGGCTATAGATGTGCTAGGGCTATAGATAAGGCTAGGAATGGACTAGGGCTAAGGCTATGGATAGGGCTAGGAATGTACTAGGGATGGGCTAGGATTATGGATAGAGCTACATGTACATATGATTATAAGTCTAGGTATGGATAGGGGGCTAAGGCCAGGGCAGGGCACGGCTAGAGCTGAATGATCCTCGGATTGTAAACCGCATTCCTCTACACGTCTCGCCACACACAGTTTGCAATGTGAGTCTAGTCAGGCAAAACGTTAATAAATGGCCGCTGGCTGAGGTGTGCGAGAGAGGAACACTGCAGGTTCGGTGTACATGTGTACGGCTGCAGTCTGTTGTGAGACTTCCTCCACTCCGCTCATCTACTGCTTCTCTATTCAAATCATAAGTGTCTCGTAACAACCACTGTCGTATTCAGTTACATGTACGCTGCATGTATTTTGACCAACTGCAATGTTGTCATCTGTGAGTGAGGCTTGTCAGGGCTAGGCTGAGCAGGCTTTCATACTGAACCTTTTTGTGTTTGGTTGGAAGGGAGGGTGGGTGTGTGTGTGTGTGTGTGGGAGAGTGGGAGGGGTGGGAGGGAGGGGTGGGAGGGGGGGGATGCTCGAACAACCCCACTGCAAGGTATGCATGCATCACACAGAAAAGAGTCTGATACTGTGTATAGGTGCATGCAGGTACTGTATGCATGAGATACTGTATGAACAACATACAGTACATATGTACTGAATGTATGTAAGTATTAATGCGGCGACTCAGTCTTTTTGCACTTCAGCCAGAGCATTCTTGCATTGTTTCAGAAGATCACTGCTTGGTTTGAGGTCATTGGATGGCTGGGAACTTTCAGAAGATCACTGCTTGGTTTGAGGTTATGGCTGGGAACTTTCAGAAGATCACTGCCTGGTTGAGGTCATTGGATGGCTGGGAACTTTCAGAAGATCACTGCTTGGTTTGAGCTTATGGCTGGGAACTTTCAGAAGATCACTGCCTGGTTGAGGTCATTGCATGGCTGGGAACACTCAGAAGATCACTGTCTGGTTGAGGTCATTGGATGGCTGGGAACTTTCAGAAGACTGCTTGGTTTGAGGTCATGGCTGGGAACTTTCAGAAGATAACTGCTTGGTTTGAGGTCATTGGATGGCTGGGAACTTTCAGAAGATCACTGAGGTCATTGGATGGCTGGGAACTTTCAGAAGATCACTGCTTGGTTTGAGGTCATTGGATGGCTGGGAACTTTCAGAAGATCACTGCTTGGTTTGAAGTCATTCCATGGCTGGGAACTTTCAGAAGTTCACTGCCTGGTTAGAAGTCATAGTGTAGCATGGCTGAAGTAAGCTAAAGTGTACATACATACACACGGAGCGAATTTTATGTAGACAACGCAAGGCAAACTTCCTGTGTTTTGTTCATGTGGCTGAAGAGTTGTATGTGCACCACCATGTGGAATGATGTGATAAGGATTCAGTTAGCCAAGCTTGTTAGCAAGGGACAGGTCCGATGCTTGACAAACTGTTTGAACCTTGACGGAGACCGCCAGTGGGGAGGTATAGTAGTCCATGAAATCTTAACGTAAGGAAGGCTTCTCATCTGGTTTCACTATCCGTGGGAGGGCTGTCAACTGAGTAAGTGCATAGATCAGCTACTTCATAGCTTTAGCTGTGGTTGAAACTAGTGGAGGGCACTGCGAGGGGAAGCCCCAGTGGTAATCTTTTTAAGGTCCTTGGCTGCGTATGCCATTCACTTGGAAAGACTGGATTGCTATGGTTGCCACTGGTATATGGTGGCCATCCTGGTAGCTGTGAGCTTCTAAGCCAAACATCTCTCTTGGAGTTTCTTTACATCATATGTGGAAAGAGGGGCCTCATCAATAACTGTGGAAAAAGGGGCCTCGTCCATAACTGAGGAAAGAGAGGACTCGTCAATAACTGTGGAAAGAGGGGCCTCATCAATAACTGTGGAAAGAGGGGCCTCATCAATAACTGTGGAAAGAGGGGCCTCATCAATAACTGTGGAAAGAGAGGCCTCATCAATAACTGTGGAAAGAGGTGCCTCATCAATAACTGTGGAAAGAGGGGCCTCGTCAATAACTGTGGAAAGAGGTGCCTCGTCAATAACTGTGGAAAGAGGGGCCTCATCAATAACTGTGGAAAGAGGGGCCTCATCAATAACTGTGGAAAGAGGGGCCTCGTCAATAACTGTGGAAAGAGGTGCCTCATCAATAGCTGTGGAAAGAGGGGCCTCATCAATAACTGTGGAAAGATGGGCCTCATCAATATCTGAGGAAAGAGGGGCCTCATCAATAACTGTGGAAAGAGGGGCCTCATCAATAACTGTGGAAAGAGGGGCCTCGTCAATAACTGTTGAAAGAGGGGCCTCATCAATAACTGTGGAAAGAGGGGCCTCATCAATAACTGTGGAAAGAGGGGCCTCGTCCATAACTGTGGAAAGAAGGGCCTCATCAATAACTGTGGAAGGAGGGGCCTCGTCCATAACTGTGGAAAGAGAGGCCTCATCAATAACTGTGGAAAGAGGGGCCTCATCAATAACTGTGGAAAGAGGGGCCTCGTCAATAACTGTGGAAAGAGGTGCCTCATCAATAACTGTGGAAAGAGGGGCGTCATCAATAACTGTGGAAAGAGGGGCCTCATCAATAACTGTGGAAAGAGGGACCTCGTCAATAACTGTGGAAAGAGGGGCCTCGTCCATAACTGTGGAAAGATGGGCCTCATCAATATCTGAGGAAAGAGGGGCCTCATCAATAACTGTGGAAAGAGGGGCCTCATCAATAACTGTGGAAAGAGGGGCCTCGTCAATAACTGTTGAAAGAGGGGCCTCATCGATAACTGTGGAAAGAGGGGCCTCGTCAATAACTGTGGAAAGAGGGGCCTCGTCCATAACTGTGGAAAGAAGGGCCTCATCAATAACTGTGGAAGGAGGGGCCTCGTCCATAACTGTGGAAAGAGGGGCCTCATCAATAACTGTGGAAAGAGGGGTCTCGTCCATAACTGTGGAAAGAGGGGCCTCGTCAATAACTGCTGCTCCCCTGACTGTGCCGAAGAATAATCTAGGAGGTGAGGAAGACTTTTCCACGTGTGCATTAAAGTGGTTTGTTCGTGCCATCGAAGGTCCTCTACGCGTCCCTACCCCATGTTAACCCTCTCGACTACATCTCCCACAAAGCACCTGCCCTGCTCACAATCCACTGGCCAGGGGAATGTTTTGGAGAGTTGTTTACAAAAGATAAACGAACACCTATTACGCTTACGGATACGGTGTAGACTGCGAGTCTCCATCGGCATTGGGGTTGTTTTGAATCGGCGGATTTCGGAATACAGATACCGGTAAGAGGAACTGCTACTAGAAGTAGAACTTGCCATCGCTGCACAGTCGCTGGAAGTAGAACTTGCCATCGCTGCACAGCCGCTGGAAGTAGAACTTGCCATCGCTGCATAGCCACTGGAAGTAGAACTTGCCATCGCTGCACAGCCGCTGGAAGTAGAACTTGCCATCGCTGCACAGCCGCTGGAAGTAGAACTTGCCATCGCTGCACAGCCGCTGGAAGTAGAACTTGCCATCGCTGCACAGCCGCTGGAAGTAGAACTTGCCATCGCTGCACAGCCACTGGAAGTAGAACTTGCCATCGCTGCACAGCCGCTGGAAGTAGAACTTGCCATCGCTGCACAGCCGCTGGAAGTAGAACTTGCCATCGCTGCACAGCCGCTGGAAGTAGAACTTGCCATCGCTGCACAGCCGTTGGAAGTAGAACTTGCCATCGCTGCACAGCCGCTGGAAGTAGAACTTGCCATCGCTGCACAGTCATGTGCTCTCCACATACTTTCATTTTGTTCCGGAACTCATCGAATGATGGTGGCGTGATTATCCGTAATTTATCGGAACTTAAGTAGTATATGAATGGGAGGATCTTAGGGGATAACCCCCCCCCCCCCCCCCCCCTCCCCCCCCTCCACCACACACCCCATATGCGATACTGTTGAGGTATGGCTGTGTTTAGCTGGAGCATTTCCAACATTATGGTGGAGGGGTGGCTATGCTTAAAATGGAGGCAGCTGGTGTCTCTCTGCTGACTCTGTAGTTCTTACTCCAGGCTCTGCTCGTGCTAGGGCTTGTTGGTGAGACTGATAGTTGGGGGAGAGGAAACTTACTACTTGCAGTGCCGTTCAGAACAAGGCTTCTTCAGTATTCACTAGGTGAGGTTGACTAGGGCTGAACATGAGGCTAGGAGGAAAGGTGAGGTTGTGCAGGTGGTGAGGTTGTGCAGGTGGTGAGGCTGTGCTGGAGGGGAGGTTGTGTAGGAGGTGGATGTGCTGGAGGTGAGGTTGTGTAGGAGGTGAGGTTGTGCTGGAGGTGAGGTTGTGCTGGAGGTGAGGCTGTGCAGGAGGTGAGGCTGTGCTGGAGGGGAGGTGTGCAGGAGTGGAGGTGTGCAGGAGTGGAGGTGTGCTGGAGGGGAGGTGTGCAGGAGGGGAGGTGTGCAGGAGGGGAGGTGTGCAGGAGGGGAGGTGTGCAGGAGGGGAGGTGTGCAGGAGGGGAGGTGTGCAGGAGTGGAGGTGTGGAGGTGTGCTGGAGGGGAGGTGTGCAGGAGTGGAGGTGTGCAGGAGGGGAGGTGTGCAGGAGGTGAGGCTGTGCAGGAGGGGAGGTGTGCAGGAGGGGAGGTGTGCAGGAGGGGAGGTGCTGGAGGGGAGGTGTGCAGGAGTGGAGGTGTGCAGGAGTGGAGGTGTGCAGGAGTGGAGGTGTGCTGGAGTGGAGGTGTGGAGGTGTGCAGGAGTGGAGGTGTGCTGGAGTGGAGGTGTGCAGGAGTGGAGGTGTGCAGGGGTGGAGGTGTGCAGGAGTGGAGGTGTGCAGGAGTGGAGGTGTGCAGGAGTGGAGGTGTGCAGGAGTGGAGGTGTGCAGGAGTGGAGGTGTGCAGGAGTGGAGGTGTGCAGGAGTGGAGGTGTGCAGGAGTGGAGGTGTGCAGGAGTGGAGGAGTGGTGGAGTGGAGGAGTGGTGGAGTGGAGGAGTGGTGGAGTGGAGGTGTGCATGAGTGGAGGTGTGCAGGAGTGGAGGTGTGCAGGAGTGGAGGTGAGGCTGTGCTGGAGGTGAGGTTGTACATGTCATCAGTCTTGTCTTCTGATGTTTATATTTCGAGGACATTGTCGTTCTTGGAATACCAGCAAATGTTTTAAATACAACTTTTACTTCTTCTTGTGTTCTCAAACAGACTATGTAGCTTTAAAAAGACTCTGCAGTCCTCCCTGAACTATATATGTACACGTTCAACATTCCCAACGTCCATACACACAAGGAGGTCTCTGCTATTATAAAACATGTCCACATGACTGCCAGATTAATTGCTGTTGGTGCAATGCAGTAGAGTCTGTCTTGAAAACCAGCTCCTTCATCCTTGAGAGTCAAGTGTCAAATACCACCTCTTCCCCTCTGTCAGCATTTAGTCTGAATAAAATAATCCAGCTCCATTCTCTTCTTCTTTCGTTTGTCCTCAGACTTACATATAGCTGGGCTGAAGCTAACCAGCCCGTGTCCTCGTCCAGGTTCACAAATCCTCGCTCACTTGGGCACCCGATGCTGTGGCTAAGCAGGCCCTTGTGTCCTCGTCAAGGTTCACAAATCCTCGCTCACTTGGGCACCCGATGCTGTGGCTAACCAGGCCCTCGTGTCCTCGTCGAGGTTCATAAATCCTCGCTCACTTGGGCACCCGATGCTGTGCGCAGAAGTCTGTTATATCATCTACTGAAAGGTCTGGATCGCTGCACTCGCAAGCATATGAGTCTTTGAAGTCCCCCCCCCCCTCCTTATTCATAGCCACGTCAAGGTGGCTTACTCCCACTCGTCCTTCCATCAGGTCTTCAGCCACGCTTGCTTGGAGATGTCAGCTGGTGTCGAGCGCAGGAGATGGTGTGCGTGCTCCGTGAAGGGCATCGTAGCTCCTCTCTCCACCAGAATCTAAAATCCATGACTTAGCAACGCCATCTAGACATGAAAATTTGATTGGTTGAGCCAGTTCCATATACACAAAGTTGCAGATACTGCGGACCAGGATTAGAGTGTTAGTTTACTCTGAGCCCAATTTGACTGGGCCAGGATTGGAGTGCTAGTTTACTCTGAGCCCTATTTGACTGGGCCAGGATTGTAGTGCTAGTTTACTCTGAGCCCTATTTGACTGGGCCAGGATTGGAGTGCTAGTTTACTCTGAGCCCTATTTGATTGGGCCAGGATTAGAGTGGTAGTTTACTCTGAGTCCTATTTGAGTGGGCCAGGATTAGAGTGCTAGTTTACTCTGAGCCCTATTTGACTGGGCCAGGATTAGAGTGCTAGTTTACTCTGAGCCCTATTTGACTGGGCCAGGATTGGAGTGTTAGTTTACTCTGAGCCCTATTTGACTGGGCCAGGATTGGAGTGTTAGTTTACTCTGAGCCCTATTTGACTGGGCCAGGATTAGAGTGCTAGTTTACTCTGAGCCCTATTTGACTGGGCCAGGATTAGAGTGTTAGTTTACTCTGAGCCCTATTTGACTGGGCCAGGATTAGAGTGCTAGTTTACTCTGAGCCCTATTTGACTGGGCCAGGATTAGAGTGCTAGTTTACTCTGAGCCCTATTTGACTGGGCCAGGATTAGAGTGCTAGTTTACTCTGAGCCCTATTTGACTGGGCCAGGATTAGAGTGTTAGTTTACTCTGAGCCCTATTTGACTGGGCCAGGATTGGAGTGTTAGTTTACTCTGAGCCCTATTTGACTGGGCCAGGATTAGAGTGCTAGTTTACTCTGAGCCCTATTTGACTGGGCCAGGATTAGAGTGGTAGTTTACTCTTAGCCCTATTTGACTGGGCCAGGATTGGAGTGTTAGTTTACTCTGAGCCCTATTTGACTGGGCCAGGATTAGAGTGCTAGTTTACTCTGAGCCCTATTTGACTGGGCCAGGATTAGAGTGGTAGTTTACTCTGAGCCCTATTTGACTGGGCCAGGATTAGAGTGCTAGTTTACTCTGAGCCCTATTTGACTGGGCCAGGATTAGAGTGCTAGTTTACTCTGAGCCCTATTTGACTGGGCCAGGATTAGAGTGCTAGTTTACTCTGAGCCCTATTTGACTGGGCCAGGATTAGAGTGGTAGTTTACTCTGAGCCCTATTTGACTGGGCCAGGATTAGAGTGGTAGTTTACTCTGAGCCCTATTTGACTGGGCCAGGATTAGAGTGCTAGTTTACTCTGAGCCCTATTTGACTGGGCCAGGATTAGAGTGCTAGTTTACTCTGAGCCCTATTTGACTGGGCCAGGATTAGAGTGCTAGTTTACTCTGAGCCCTATTTGACTGGGCCAGGATTAGAGTGGTAGTTTACTCTGAGCCCTATTTGACTGGGCCAGGATTAGAGTGCTAGTTTACTCTGAGCCCTATTTGACTGTGGGCCAGGATTGGAGTGCTAGTTTACACTGAGCCCTATTTGACTGGGCCAGGATTGGAGTGCTAGTTTACTCTGAGCCCTATTTGACTGGGCCAGGATTGGAGTGTTAGTTTACTCTGAGCCCTATTTGACTGGGCCAGGATTAGAGTGCTAGTTTACTCTGAGCCCTATTTGACTGGGCCAGGATTAGAGTGGTAGTTTACTCTGAGCCCTATTTGACTGGGCCAGGATTAGAGTGCTAGTTTACCCTGAGCCCTATTTGACTGGGCCAGGATTAGAGTGCTAGTTTACTCTGAGCCCTATTTGACTGGGCCAGGATTGGAGTGCTAGTTTACTCTGAGCCCTATTTGACTGGAGTGCTAGTTTACTCTGAGCCCTATTTGACTGGGCCAGGATTGGAGTGTTAGTTTACTCTGAGCCCTATTTGACTGGGCCAGGATTGGAGTGCTAGTTTACTCTGAGCCCTATTTGACTGGGCCAGGATTGGAGTGCTAGTTTACTCTGAGCCCTATTTGACTGAGCCAGGATTAGAGTGCTAGTTTACTCTGAGCCCTATTTGACTGGGCCAGGATTGGAGTGCTAGTTTACTCTGAGCCCTATTTGACTGGGCCAGGATTGGAGTGCTAGTTTACTCTGAGCCCTATTTGACTGTGGGCCAGGATTGGAGTGCTAGTTTACTCTGAGCCCTATTTGACTGGGCCAGGATTAGAGTGCTAGTTTACTCTGAGCCCTATTTGACTGGGCCAGGATTAGAGTGGTAGTTTACTCTGAGCCCTATTTGACTGGGCCAGGATTAGAGTGCTAGTTTACTCTGAGTCCTATTTGACTGGGCCAGGATTGGAGTGCTAGTTTACTCTGAGCCCTATTTGACTGGGCCAGGATTGGAGTGCTAGTTTACTCTGAGCCCTATTTGACTGGGCCAGGATTAGAGTGCTAGTTTACTCTGAGCCCTATTTGACTGGGCCAGGATTAGAGTGCTAGTTTACACTGAGCCCTATTTGAAGATGGAAAATGCAAAAAAGACAAGTTTCATAAATATCTCGGCTGAAACTCGCCACGGCAGCTTCTTGGCGAAGATAAACCATGATTTATCAAGCCATTTATACCGAAAACAAAAAAAGTCTTGCAGCATGTATCTTCTCTAAGGAAGTCAACTCTATCTATAGTACCTTCCCCCCCCTCTCTCATATTACTTGTGGTGATTACTTGAGCACCACAAGTCTATTAATAGCAATTTTACTAGGAGCCACTCCCACTCCATTGCAGCGACCAGTTTGCTCCTCAGTTCAGTGAAATGTGATAAATATCGTAACCATCAACTCCATAAACATACGCGCCTGTTTCCAATATTGAGCAGCTGAACTAAACGATCAGTTGGTCTACTGAGAAGCTTACACACTTATCAGCATAGAGACCTTCAGCAAAACTGGGCAAACTATTTATGATATGTGTATCTGTGTGTGCTTGTGCGTGCGCGTGCGTGCGTTGTGTGTTTGTGTGCGTACTTGAGTAATTGTAAAGAATATCATCTGCTTATTGGTTCGTTGGGTCTGGAGTTATCCTGAGCGAAGTTTCTCAAAGGAAAACGACTCTACATCAATATTTAGAGAGGGCACGTACGTAGTATGCAACAACAACAACAACAACACAATAAAGTGTTTGGAGTTGTCAAAAAAGAAAGAAAACGAGGTGTAGTCATAAACATTTGAAGACCCTGTACCTATTAAATATCAAGATTACATACTACTTTCTAAA
This sequence comes from Cladorhizidae sp. MBARI D1340-BT2, assembly GCA_028752905.1. NCBI lineage: Eukaryota > Metazoa > Porifera > Demospongiae > Poecilosclerida > Cladorhizidae > Cladorhizidae sp. MBARI D1340-BT2. Next base: position 22,625,314 of record JAQNBH010000001.1, read on the forward strand.
GAGTACTTGTCGCATTATTCATTAGGTAAGGGGTTCTTCTTTTTCCAATATATTATCAGCAATGCAATATGTGTTTTTAAATAAAATGTTTTTAACTTTTGGAACATATTTTTCTCCAGAATGCCCAAGTGCTGGAGAGCTGAAATTAGCACCAGTGGCTAGAGCAGTCTTAACCTTGGGGGGGGCCATGACCCATTTCAGAGTCTCAAAACCTTCCGTGACCCCCCCTCCCCCCAATATTATACATAGAGGGCATATCACATTTTTTATCACAGCATGAAACACCAGACACCAGTATCAATTCAATGGGATCATTGTGCTTGTTTCTTGTTTACAAGGTCAGAGATTCCTGGAACTGTTTTGTTGCTTAGGGCACATCGTAGGTCTGATTCAGGGTCCAATCGGTTTCTTGCCTTTGATTTAATAACCAAAAGGGATGAAAAGCCACTTTGACAGAGGTGGGTCGGTGAAAAGGGGACTAGAATTTTCAAGGCAATTTCACTTGTTTTGGGGAAGCTTGAGTACATTTTTGCCCAAAAGTCTGACAAACTGAGTAGCCTCTTTAGCTGCTGTGTTATTGATGAGCTCAAGGAACTCCTCCTGCACATCTTCAGGGAGGTTGTCCACCGAATCCGAGCATCGGAAAGGGTTTCTGGCAACTATCATCTGGTTGCTCTCCATATCAACCCCGGGAAAGTATCGGACAAATTCTTCTTTGAGAGACAAAAGGTGTGCTTTCATGTCCTTCTGTAGCTCCTTGCCCAGTTGTTTCTCACCCAACACCTTGAGCAGTCAGACGGTGGAAAGGAGAGGAATTTGCACTGTCCAGTTTTCTCTCCCATAGGCCCCAGCTTGGCTATGAAGGTGTTGATGGCATCTGAGTGCATGATGATGGTTGTATTCCTTCCTTGAAGTTTTAAATTTAGGGCATTCAAAGCTTCGAAGATATAGAGAACACATAGAGAAACCTATCATTCGAGTCATATCAAGTCCATTACAGTGAAGTGTGCATAATATATGGATTTTTGGTATCAACAGAGAGCACAGAGAGAGACCTATCTTAATAGCTGTAGATCAATTATATACAGTGAAGTTTGGAGAATCTATGAAGATAACATATTTAGCATCAAAAGAGAGCAGAGAGATACCTATCCTGTGATTCTATCAAGTCCATTACTGTTGCCAAGTACCCTAGTTGCAGCTTGAAGTCTGAGTCTCGTACAGCCTGAAGGAGATGCTCGGCCTTCTTTCCTTGGCTCTCCAGAAACATCTCCAGCTCGTCGGCAAGCTAAAAAAACTGCCCAAGCACATTCCCTTTCGAGAGCCAGCGAACGGCTGTGTGAAAGAGTAGATCCTGATGCGTGGCATCCATGTCCCGGCAGAACTGGCGAAGAGCCTTGTGTTGAGGGCACTGCTCTTGATGTAGTTGACAACCTGGATAACCACAGCCATGGTCTTCTTGAGTGCAGCTGGCAGTGTCTTGGAGGCAAGGGCTTCACGATGAATGAGGCAGTGTGTTGTGACTACATCAGCATTTTTCTTCTTGACAAGAGTGATGAATCCGAACGAGAACCAAGCATGGTAGGGCCCCCATCTGTGCACACCCCAACCAGCTTTCTCCATGACAGCTTCTCCTCATAGTTGGAGACCATTTCCATGATGTCACTCGCTGTTGTCGATGTCATTAAAGGATTTACAGAAGAGGAATTCCTCCTCAACCGAATACCCAGAGAGGTAGCGTGCAAAAACCATTAGCTGAGAGCATTGGGCGACGTCTGTGGACTCATCCAACTGAATGGCGAAGAAGGGTGAAGCACACATTTTCTCTGAGACCTGTGCCTTGATGTTCTCAGACATTTCATCGATGCGCTGCTTGACTGTGTCTTTTGAGATGGCAATCTGCTTAAGTTTATTGGCACTTCCCTGACCGAGGACAAGGCGGGCTGCTTCAAGGAGGCATGGCTTGAAGAGTGTTTCTCCATTGTGTGTGGTTTCTTGGTCTTGGCAATTTGCAAGGAAATTGAGTATGATGCCTCAACGATCTTCTTGTCCTGGAGGACAACACCTCCCGCACGACTATCCAGCCGTGATCTCTTGAACTGGCCTTCTTTAAGTCGAAAAAAGTCTATCTCTTTACTCACCAGGTCTTGTCCAGTGGACCTTGCTGAGATGTTCCTTGAGCTAGAATGTGGTCTCATGGACTCATTGGCAAGGGTCTTCTGACAGATGACACACTGAGGAACCTCAAGTCCACCATTCAGCACAAATGAAAATCCATAGCTCAGGAAGCTCTCATTGAACGTTTCTTGGACATGGTGATGCAGTGGTGACGATTTCTCTTTTCCTCGATCTTTCCTTCTCTTCTGGTTTGTTTTGAGTCTGGCTGAGCGGGCGAGTGAACAACTGGGAGACACCTGTACTCCTGTACAATCGTGGTCCCGAGTGAAACTTGGTAAAGGGTTTCACGGAATAGTTGTGCGCGTACGTATACGTAGTAATGCAACAAATTGAACAATTTTTAAATTTTTTTGACAAGGCAACACTGCCCTATATATACATATACTTACATACATACATACACACTTGAGACACGACACAAAAGGAGTTAATGAGTTTATGAGTCAATTATGTGTGATTCTTGGATAACCAAGTCAATTGCTTGAGGTAATCTGATGGGAAGACCACGTGATGACCTTGATCCTCTGATAGCCTGAATGAAAGCTACAATGAACAAATGAAAGCTACAAAATTCAATGATCTTGCTTCAGCTACTTTTTAGCTAAGGGCAAGGGTTTAAGCCTTAAGGGATGGCTAGGGAATATAAAGCTCTACCTTAGCCATCCCTTAGACAGGCTTAGAGCCCTAGCCCTTAGCTTAAGTTTAGCTGAAGCAGGATCATTGAATTTGTAGCTTTCATTTCATTTGTTCATTTTGTTGCATTGCGCACACAACTATTCCAAGATACCCTTTACCCGGTTTCACTTGGGACCACGATTGTACAGGAGTATCGAGAAAAGTTGAAACCCTGCAAGACTCAAGGCCCTGTGCCATGAAAGACCCTGCAAGACTCAAAGCCCTGTGCCATGAAAGACCCTGAAAGACTCAAAGCCCTGTGCCATGAAAGATCCTGCAAGACTCAAAGCCCTGTGTCATGAAATACCCTGAAAGACTCAAAGCCCTGTGTCATGAAATACCCTGCAAGACTCAAAGCCCTGTGTCAAGGAAGACTCTGCAAGACTCAAAGCCCTGTGTCAAGGAAGACTCTGCAAGACTCAAGTGCTTTATGTAGCTAAGAAGTGAAGTGTTTTGAAAGGAAAAGTGATGTTATCTACTCTGTTGTTGGTGTGTGGAGTTCTCCTGTCGATAAACGTTGAAGGAGCCTGTAGCTGATCCCTCTACCAAGGAGTTGGCTCTGTATGTGCAGTGTACAGCAAGAAGAAGCAAGTTAGGAAGCACCTCTGCTAACTACTACGCTTTATGTATGCAGAGACAACAATGAGTAAATAACAGCAGCAAAACCTCCCAAGTAGAAACGAGGAAAAAAAGTCTATTTAAAATGAAATAAAAACTCTATTTAGAAAGGAAGCAAGACTCCTCCCACGTAGACCACTTGTTGGAATACCCTTTACCATTTTTGTCATGGGCACCATGATTGTGGTGCTATTTATTACTAATATTTAGTGTATTGTACTTTTTTTAAATTAATTATTCATAAGTATATCCAATGTTGTTTGTGTTAATAATAATAAATATATATATATATACTCACAATTAACTCTCAGTTGGCATACTAATATCACAGTAATCTTCTCAATAATCAACTTGAATTTTATTTTCTTGACGTTTCGACTAGATGCTCTAGCCTTCATCAGGAATGTTACTCCTGATGAAGGCTAGAGCATCTAGTCTAACGTAGAGAAGAAAAGAAGTTCATTGTTAAGAAGCCGTTATAATTGTATACTAGCTGGCTAAATTGTTGTCTTCAGTTTAACTGTGTGTGGATGCACTTCCTCTGCAAACATTTTCACTAGAGAAGAGCTAGAGGCAGCCTCGCTGGCAAACTGCTTCCATGCGAGCTCCAACATAGCTGGTGTAGTTCATCGGGAACATGTCCAAGTTGCGTCTTTTGTGAGCCATCGGGAACATGAAAAACTGTGCAGAGGTATATTCCTAAACTGAATAGGAAATGGTTGACAGTGCAAAAGTGCTGTGCAATTTTTGGCGATGGTGTCTACGCGAAGAAGGAGGGCACGTGTCAGAATCTGGAGCAAACTTTACAATTCTGGGCGTCCATCTGGTTATGTCGGTGAAGTTCCGTCCAGTTCCGACTTTTTGTAAAGGATACAAACTCGTTGGCCACTTCTCATAGAATTCAGTTCTTGTGCATATGTAACACTATATAGTACTCTTGATAAGTGTGAGGGGAAATGTGTGTGTGTGTGTGTGTGTGCATGTGTGTGTGTGCATGTGTGTGTGTGTTATGTGTGTAATAAAATTATTGTGGTTGAATTGTACCCCACAATTAGCAGTGCACAAACACACACACCACACACACACACACACCACACACACACCACACATACACACACACACACACATACATACACAACTCTTATCCTACAACTAAGCCTGCACTGCTATTGGCTAGTAGTCTTGTGATTCTAAAATTAACAATTCTCTGGCCAGAACTTCATATACTCTCCATGGAAACTGAGGTGCGAATTATATTCCACTTACTTGTCTCTATAATATGACCGTTCGTTATGGTCACTGGGGATGTGATGTGTGGTCACTGGGGATGTTGTGTGACGTGTGGTCACTGGGGATGTTGTGTGATGTGTGGTCACTGGGGATGTGATGTGATGTGTGGTCACTGGGGATGTGACGTGTGGTCACTGGGGATGTTGTGATGTGTGGTCACTGGGGATGTGGTGTGATGTGTGATCACTGGGGATGTTGTGTGATGTGTGGTCACTGGGGATGTTGTGTGATGTGTGGTCACTAGGGATGTTGTGTGATGTGTGGTCACTGGGGATGTTGTGTGATGTGTGATCACTGGGGATGTTGTGTGATGTGTGGTCACTGGGGATGTTGTGTGATGTGTGGTCACTAGGGATGTTGTGTGATGTGTGGTCACTGGGGATGTTGTGTGATGTGTGATCACTGGGGATGTTGTGTGATGTGTGGTCACTAGGGATGTTGTGTGATGTGTGATCACTGGGGATGTTGTGTGATGTGTGGTCACTGGGGATGTTGTGTGATGTGTGATCACTGGGGATGTTGTGTGATGTGTGGTCACTGGGGATGTTGTGATGTGTGGTCACTGGGGATGTTGTGTGATGTGTGATCACTGGGGATGTTGTGTGATGTGTGGTCACTGGGGATGTTGTTTGATGTGTGGTCACTGGGGATGATGTGTGGTCACTGGGGATGTTTTGATGTGTGGTCACTGGGGATGTTGTGTGATGTGTGGTCACTGGGGATGTTGTGTGATGTGTGGTCACTGGGGATGTTGTGTGATGTGTGGTCACTAGGGATGATGTGTGGTCACTGGGGATGTTGTGTGGTCACTGGGGATGTTGTGTGACGTGTGGTCACTGGGGATGTGACGTGTGGTCACTGGGGATGTTGTGTGATGTGTGGTCACTGGGGATGTTGTGTGATGTGTGATCACTGGGGATGTTGTGTGATGTGTGGTCACTGGGGATGTTGTGTGATGTGTGGTCACTGGGGATGTTGTGTGATGTGTGGTCACTGGGGATGTTGTGTGATGTGTGGTCACTGGGGATGTTGTGTGATGTGTGGTCACTGGGGATGTTGTGTGATGTGTGGTCACTGGGGATGTTGTGTGATGTGTGGTCACTGGGGATGTTGTGTGATGTGTGGTCACTGGGGATGTTGTGTGATGTGTGGTCACTGGGGATGTTGTGATGTGTGGTCACTGGGGATGTTGTGTGATGTGTGGTCACTGGGGATGTTGTGTGATGTGTGGTCACTGGGGATGTTGTGTGATGTGTGGTCACTGGGGATGTTGTGTGATGTGTGGTCACTGGGGATGTTGTGTGATGTGTGGTCACTGGGGATGTTGTGATGTGTGGTCACTGGGGATGTTGTGTGATGTGTGGTCACTAGGGATGTTGTGTGATGTGTGGTCACTGGGGATGTGATGTGTGGTCACTGGGGATGTTGTGATGTGTGGTCACTGGGGATGTGATGTGTGGTCACTGGGGATGTTGTGTGATGTGTGGTCACTGGGGATGTTGTGATGTGTGGTCACTGGGGATGTTGTGATGTGTGGTCACTGGGGATGTTGTGATGTGTGGTCACTGGGGATGTTGTGTGATGTGTGGTCACTGGGGATGTTGTGTGATGTGTGGTCACTGGGGATGCTAGAGGGCATCTACTGTATAAATCTGAAGCGGTGTTGTGTTTGATTTGTTGGTAAACGTTGATACATGCATGTGTGTTGTTGATACATGCATGTGTGTTGTTGCATGCATGCATGTTGATACATGCATGTATTTTGTTTGGTACATGCATGCATGTACATGTATGTTGGTGGATGTATGTATGTATGTTGGTACAGTACATGCATGTATATTGGTGCATGGTGCATGCATGTATGTTGGTGGATGTATGTTGGTACAGTACATGCATGTATGTTGGTGGATGTATGTTGGTACAGTACATGCATGTATGTTGGTGGATGCATGTATGTTGGTACATGCATATATGTTGGTAAATGCATGTACATGTATGTTTGTGCATGCATGTAGGAGTTGGCGGTTTTCTCCCGGCTGTGAAGCAAATAGCCAATGTTGCAGCTCTTCCAGGAATTGTTGGTGTGAGTAATAAATGATCGCACAATTGCTATGTACTATAAGAAGTTCTAGTATACTGCAGGAAGTGTCTAGTATACTTCAGGAAGTGTCTAGTATACTACTGGAAATATTTAGTATACTACAGGAAGTGCTCAATGTGAACTCATAAACTAACATCTCCACAAACTCAAGACTAGACTCAATCAGTACACAGCTCTCTGTTGGTACAGACCTAATGGTGATCATACACTGTCCAACCCTGTGCTTGACAATGGTACTCAAGTTTAAGCGCCTAATGATAATTGTATGCAGTATGGCTTCTTCTCCTCGGGTGCTAATTTAAGTTGTCTAGCACTTGGCAATCTGCTGGTGTTCAAGACACGCTGCAAAATCAGCCATTCAGTACCCCCATTTTTTAGCACCTGTAACTCGGCTATAGTTATATGTATTATCAAAAGAGAGCACATACAGTCCATGCCATGAAGTGTGCAGAATCTATGGAGCTATAAAGTGGTAACCACAAGTTGTTTAGCACCTGCTAGTTTACGGTAGCGACCCCCAACCCCCTTAATTTATTATTTTTTATCGGCGTCTTTTCATGTTTGAACTAAAGGCTGGTTCACAACACGACCCTGGCCGAGCATTGCCCGTTGTCGATTGACCTTTGACCCTCTAATCGCGCTCAACAAAGATGGACACTGATTGGTCCGACGCTGCATTTCAGATGCTGGATTAGAACTTTTTCTAATCCAGCGTCTGAAATGCAACGTCGGACCAATCAGGACTATCGCGTGTCCATCTTTGTTTAGCGCAGTTTGGGTCAAAGATCAATTGACAACACCCAACGCGATGCAACGCTCGGCCAGCGTCGTGTAGTGAACCTGCCTTAAGCATACAATGTGCTTTAATTAGTGGTGATTAGTGGGAAGCGAACTCCATTGTTCATGTTCTCGCACTAAGCTCTGTCCTGTGGCTTCCTTAATGACTGCACACAATCCACCTGGCTGGGAGTGGTCCTGGGCCGGGAGTGGTCCTGGGCTGGGAGTGGTCCTGGGCTGGGAGTGGTCCTGGGCTGGGAGTGGTCCTGGGCCGGGAGTGGTCCTGGTACTTGAGTAATGCGAGTCCCTACAATATGTGTGTGTTCACGGAGTTGGATGTTAAGTGTATGCTTGTGGCTATGGGTGGGCTCATTAATTTCATTGTTAATTATTACTCTCAACTGAACTCTTCGGTTGACGTACGAGATACAATTACTTTCTCGATAATCAAATTAGAGTTGCTCACATGGATGTTTCGGCTAATTAGAGTTACTCACTCGAATGTTTCGGCTAATTAGAGTTACTCACTCGGACGTTTTGGCTAGATGCTCCAGCCTTCATCAGAATTCCTGAAGAAGGCTGGAGCATCTGGTCATTATTCCTGATAAGGGGCTAGAGCATCTAGCTGATATGTCGAGCGAGTTCATTATTGAGGAAGTCCTTATATATCATTGCTATCGTCATCATCGCCATGGTCAGGGACTGTAAACAAAAAGAGCGGGAAAATAGAAATGGGTGGGAAATAGAAGTTAAAAAAACAAACTGGGCCACTAGTGGCAAGCTTTAAATGGCCTCTGCAAACTGCTTGTCCTATTTGTATGATCTCTAAATAGTGACTATCCTCCCTCCGCAGGAGCTCGGGAAGAAAAGGGGCCCTTTGGGTTACTTGGGGCCTTCCCCCACCCCATACTCCTGTGGAGGGCGACTTGCTTTTCTTGGATTTTGCTTGCTATGCTTGCAGTAGATACTTACAAGAGGAGAAGAATGTTGGTTTATAATAGCAACTATAAACAACCTGACACCAAAACCACAGACATTATACTGGATCCAGGGAGACCAGCGTCGCTGGAAAAGTGCTTGCATTATGCGAGCTCTATGGAGCCAGGGAGATCAGACTCGCTGGAAAAGTGCTTGCATTATGCGAGCTCTATGGATCCAGGGAGATCAGTCTCGCTGGAAAAGTGCTTGCATTATGCGAGCTCTATGGAGCCAGGGAGATCAGCCTCGCTGGAAAAGTCTTGCATTATGCGAGCTCTATGGATCCAGGGAGATCAGCCTCGCTGGAAAAGTGCTTGCATTATGCAAGCTCTATGGATCCAGGGAGATCAGCCTCGCTGGAAAAGTGCTTGCATTATGCAAGCTCTATGGATCCAGGGAGATCAGCCTCGCTGGAAAAGTGCTTGCATTATGCGAGCTCTATGGAGCCAGGGAGACCAACCTCGCTGGAAAAGTGCTTGCATTATGCGAGCTCTATGGAGCCAGGGAGATCAGCCTCACTGGAAAAGTGCTTGCATTATGCGAGCGCTATGGATCCAGGGAGATCAGCCTCGCTGGAAAAGTGCTTGCATTATGCGAGCTCTATGGAGCCAGGGAGATCAGCCTCGCTGCTTGCATTATGCGAGCTCTAGTTTAGCTAGTGTGGTTCATTGGTAACACGAAACGCATGCACAAGTATATATGTATATATGTATACAGTATCTCTGAAAAAAAGATGTCCAGCAGTGCCAAGTGCTGTACTGTTTCTGGCGATGGTGGCTTCTAGCAACGTTTTAAATGACCTCTGAGAAGAAATCCGAGGTCTTTACTATGTAGCTCCGGGGGTGTCGAGTTCCCCCTAGTTCCCACGTATCAGCCCTTGATGTTGCAGAAGGCCTGAGAAAAATAGGAGCAAATGGACTAGTGCCATTTTATTTATTATTATACACTAGTAGAGTTACCCGGCGTTGCCCAGGTAAGGATGAAATATCTAGCAGAGGAGCATGTATTGGCCCCCACACTTCCATATTTCCCCCTCCACCGCCCCCTCCATATTGCCCATATTGGCCCCACCCCTCCATATTGCCTCCCCCCATCCAATTCACTTTCCCAAGCCTCTACAGAATAAAAATGGTGGAACCAGTCAAAAACAACACTTCCCTCTGTAAATTCCTCCATTTCAACAACTGCAGTGTTTTTCTAATAGAACAGGGCTAGAAGCAGCCACGCTAGCAAACTCCTTGCATTGAGTGAAGTCTAACAGGCTAGCACAGTTCGTTGGTAATGCCATGTTGTGTTATTTGTGAGCTACCAAGAGTAGCATGGAAAACCCGTGTACAAGTTTATTAAAAAAAATGGCTGCCAGGCAGATGATACCAAGTACTCTGTTGCTTGGGGACGCTATTTGCACCTGAGGGAGAAACCCTATCCCAAATACCTGTGTGTCCTCAACCAAGGCTTCCTCATGAAGAGTTACCTGCAATGAGTCCCTGTGTGTCCTCAACCAAGGCTTCCTCAGTTACCTGCAATGAGCCCCTGTGTGTCCTCAACCAAGGCTTCCTCATGAAGAGTTACCCGCAATGAGCCCCTGTGTGTCCTCAACCAAGGCTTCCTCATGAAGAGTTACCCGCAATGAACCACTGTGTGTCCTCAACCAAGGTTTCCTCATGAAGAGTTACCCGCAATGAGCCCCTGTGTGTCCTCAACCAAGGCTTCCTCATGAAGAGTTACCCACAATGAGCCCCTGTGTGTCCTCAACCAAGGCTTCCTCATGAAGAGTTACCCGCAATGAGTCCCTGTGTGTCCTCAACCAAGGCTTCCTCATGAAGAGTTACCCACAATGAGCCCCTGTGTGTCCTCAACCAAGGCTTCCTCATGAAGAGTTACCCACAATGAGCCCCTGTGTGTCCTCAACCAATCCTCATGAAGAGTTACCTGCAATGAGTCCCTGTGTGTCCTCAACCAAGACTTCCTCATGAAGAGTTACCCGCAATGAACCCCTGTGTGTCCTCAACCAAGGCTTCCTCATGAAGAGTTACCTGCAATGAACCCCTGTGTGTCCTCAACCAAGGCTTCCTCACGAAGACTTACCCGCGATGAACCCCTGTGTGTCCTCAACCAAGGCTTCCTCATGAAGAGTTACCCGCAATGAGCCCCTGTGTGTTCTCAACCAAGGCTTCCTCATGAAGAGTTACCCGCAATGAGTCCCTGTGTGTCCTCAACCAAGGCTTCCTCATGAAGAGTTACCCGCAATGAACCCCTGTGTGTTCTCAACCAAGGCTTCCTCATGAAAAGTTACCCGCAATGAGCCCCTGTGTGTCTTCAACCAAGGCTTCCTCATGAAGAGTTACCCGCAATGAGCCCCTGTGTGTCCTCAACCAAGGCTTCCTCATGAAGAGTTACCTGCAATGAGCCCCTGTGTGTCCTCAACCAAGGCTTCCTCATGAAGAGTTACCTGCAATGAGCCCCTGTGTGTCCTCAACCAAGGCTTCCTCATGAAGAGTTACCCGCAATGAGCCCCTGTGTGTCCTCAACCAAGGCTTCCTCATGAAGAGTTACCCACAATGAGCCCCTGTGTGTCCTCAACCAAGGCTTCCTCATGAAGAGTTACCCGCAATGAGTTCCTGTGTGTCCTCAACCAAGGCTTCCTCATGAAGAGTTACCCGCAATGAGCCCCTGTGTGTCCTCAACCAATGCTACCTCATGAAGAGTTACCCGCAATGAGCCCCTGTGTGTTCTCAACCAAGGCTTCCTCATGAAGAGTTACCCGCAATGAGTCCCTGTGTGTCCTCAACCAAGGCTTCCTCATGAAGAGTTACCCGCAATGAGCCCCTGTGTGTCCTCAACCAAGGCTTCCTCATGAAGAGTTACCCACAATGAGCCCCTGTGTGTCCTCAACCAAGGCTTCCTCATGAAGAGTTACCCGCAATGAGTCCCTGTGTGTCCTCAACCAAGGCTTCCTCATGAAGAGTTACCCACAATGAGCCCCTGTGTGTCCTCAACCAAGGCTTCCTCATGAAGAGTTACCCACAATGAGCCCCTGTGTGTCCTCAACCAATCCTCATGAAGAGTTACCTGCAATGAGTCCCTGTGTGTCCTCAACCAAGACTTCCTCATGAAGAGTTACCCGCAATGAACCCCTGTGTGTCCTCAACCAAGGCTTCCTCATGAAGAGTTACCTGCAATGAACCCCTGTGTGTCCTCAACCAAGGCTTCCTCACGAAGACTTACCCGCGATGAACCCCTGTGTGTCCTCAACCAAGGCTTCCTCATGAAGAGTTACCCGCAATGAGCCCCTGTGTGTTCTCAACCAAGGCTTCCTCATGAAGAGTTACCCGCAATGAGTCCCTGTGTGTCCTCAACCAAGGCTTCCTCATGAAGAGTTACCCGCAATGAACCCCTGTGTGTTCTCAACCAAGGCTTCCTCATGAAAAGTTACCCGCAATGAGCCCCTGTGTGTCTTCAACCAAGGCTTCCTCATGAAGAGTTACCCGCAATGAGCCCCTGTGTGTCCTCAACCAAGGCTTCCTCATGAAGAGTTACCTGCAATGAGCCCCTGTGTGTCCTCAACCAAGGCTTCCTCATGAAGAGTTACCTGCAATGAGCCCCTGTGTGTCCTCAACCAAGGCTTCCTCATGAAGAGTTACCCGCAATGAGCCCCTGTGTGTCCTCAACCAAGGCTTCCTCATGAAGAGTTACCCACAATGAGCCCCTGTGTGTCCTCAACCAAGGCTTCCTCATGAAGAGTTACCCGCAATGAGTTCCTGTGTGTCCTCAACCAAGGCTTCCTCATGAAGAGTTACCCGCAATGAGCCCCTGTGTGTCCTCAACCAATGCTACCTCATGAAGAGTTACCCGCAATGAGCCCCTGTGTGTTCTCAACCAAGGCTTCCTCATGAAGAGTTACCCGCAATGAGTCCCTGTGTGTCCTCAACCAAGGCTTCCTCATGAAGAGTTACCCGCAATGAGCCCCTGTGTGTCCTCAACCAAGGCTTCCTCATGAAGAGTTACCCACAATGAGCCCCTGTGTGTCCTCAACCAAGGCTTCCTCATGAAGAGTTACCCGCAATGAGTCCCTGTGTGTCCTCAACCAAGACTTTCTCGTGAAGAGTTACCTGCAATGAGCCCCTGTGTGTCCTCAACCAAGGCTTCCTCATGAAGAGTTACCCGCAATGAGCCCCTGTGTGTCCTCAACCAAGGCTTCCTCATGAAGAGTTACCTGCAATGAGCCCCTGTGTGTCCTCAACCAAGGCTTCCTCATGAAGAGTTACCTGCAATGAGCCCCTGTGTGTCCTCAACCAAGGCTTCCTCATGAAGAGTTACCCGCAATGAGCCCCTGTGTGTCCTCAACCAAGGCTTCCTCATGAAGAGTTACCCACAATGAGCCCCTGTGTGTCCTCAACCAAGGCTTCCTCATGAAGAGTTACCCGCAATGAGTTCCTGTGTGTCCTCAACCAAGGCTTCCTCATGAAGAGTTACCCGCAATGAGCCCCTGTGTGTCCTCAACCAATGCTACCTCATGAAGAGTTACCCGCAATGAGCCCCTGTGTGTTCTCAACCAAGGCTTCCTCATGAAGAGTTACCCGCAATGAGTCCCTGTGTGTCCTCAACCAAGGCTTCCTCATGAAGAGTTACCCGCAATGAGCCCCTGTGTGTCCTCAACCAAGGCTTCCTCATGAAGAGTTACCCACAATGAGCCCCTGTGTGTCCTCAACCAAGGCTTCCTCATGAAGAGTTACCCGCAATGAGTCCCTGTGTGTCCTCAACCAAGGCTTCCTCATGAAGAGTTACCCACAATGAGCCCCTGTGTGTCCTCAACCAAGGCTTCCTCATGAAGAGTTACCCACAATGAGCCCCTGTGTGTCCTCAACCAATCCTCATGAAGAGTTACCTGCAATGAGTCCCTGTGTGTCCTCAACCAAGACTTCCTCATGAAGAGTTACCCGCAATGAACCCCTGTGTGTCCTCAACCAAGGCTTCCTCATGAAGAGTTACCCACAATGAGCCCCTGTGTGTCCTCAACCAATCCTCATGAAGAGTTACCTGCAATGAGTCCCTGTGTGTCCTCAACCAAGACTTCCTCATGAAGAGTTACCCGCAATGAACCCCTGTGTGTCCTCAACCAAGGCTTCCTCATGAAGAGTTACCTGCAATGAACCCCTGTGTGTCCTCAACCAAGGCTTCCTCACGAAGACTTACCCGCGATGAACCCCTGTGTGTCCTCAACCAAGGCTTCCTCATGAAGAGTTACCCGCAATGAGCCCCTGTGTGTTCTCAACCAAGGCTTCCTCATGAAGAGTTACCCGCAATGAGTCCCTGTGTGTCCTCAACCAAGGCTTCCTCATGAAGAGTTACCCGCAATGAACCCCTGTGTGTTCTCAACCAAGGCTTCCTCATGAAAAGTTACCCGCAATGAGCCCCTGTGTGTCTTCAACCAAGGCTTCCTCATGAAGAGTTACCCGCAATGAGCCCCTGTGTGTCCTCAACCAAGGCTTCCTCATGAAGAGTTACCTGCAATGAGCCCCTGTGTGTCCTCAACCAAGGCTTCCTCATGAAGAGTTACCTGCAATGAGCCCCTGTGTGTCCTCAACCAAGGCTTCCTCATGAAGAGTTACCCGCAATGAGCCCCTGTGTGTCCTCAACCAAGGCTTCCTCATGAAGAGTTACCCACAATGAGCCCCTGTGTGTCCTCAACCAAGGCTTCCTCATGAAGAGTTACCCGCAATGAGTTCCTGTGTGTCCTCAACCAAGGCTTCCTCATGAAGAGTTACCCGCAATGAGCCCCTGTGTGTCCTCAACCAATGCTACCTCATGAAGAGTTACCCGCAATGAGCCCCTGTGTGTTCTCAACCAAGGCTTCCTCATGAAGAGTTACCCGCAATGAGTCCCTGTGTGTCCTCAACCAAGGCTTCCTCATGAAGAGTTACCCGCAATGAGCCCCTGTGTGTCCTCAACCAAGGCTTCCTCATGAAGAGTTACCCACAATGAGCCCCTGTGTGTCCTCAACCAAGGCTTCCTCATGAAGAGTTACCCGCAATGAGTCCCTGTGTGTCCTCAACCAAGACTTTCTCGTGAAGAGTTACCTGCAATGAGCCCCTGTGTGTCCTCAACCAAGGCTTCCTCATGAAGAGTTACCCGCAATGAGCCCCTGTGTGTCCTCAACCAAGGCTTACTCATGAAGAGTTACCCGCAATGAGTCCCTGTGTGTCCTCAACCAAGCAATGAGCCCCTGTGTGTCCTCAACCAAGGCTTCCTCATGAAGAGTTACCCGCAATGAACCCCTGTGTGTCCTCAACCAAGGCTTCCTCATGAAGAGTTACCCGCAATGAATCCCTGTGTGTCCTCAACCAAGGCTTCCTCATGAAGAGTTACCCGCAATGAGCCCCTGTGTGTTCTCAACCGAGGCTTCCTCATGAAAAGTTACCCGCAATGAGCCCCTGTGTGTCCTCAACCAAGGCTTCCTCATGAAGGGTTACCCGCAATGAGTCCCTGTGTGTCCTCAACCAAGGCTTCCTCATGAAGAGTTACCTGCAATGATTCCCTGTGTGTCCTCAACCAAGGCTTCCTCATGAAGAGTTACCTTCAATGAACCCCTGTGTGTTCTCAACCAAGGCTTCCTCATGAAGAGTTACCCGCAATGAGCACCTGTGTGTCCTCAACCAAGGCTTCCTCATGAAGAGTTACCTGCAATGAGCTCCTGTGTGTTCTCAACCAAGGCTTCCTTATGAAGAGTTACCCGCAATGAGTCCCTGTGTGTCCTCAACCAAGGCTTCCTCATGAAGAGTTACCTGTAATGAGCTCCTGTGTGTTCTCAACCAAGGCTTCCTTATGAAGAGTTACCCGCAATGAGTCCCTGTGTGTCCTCAACCAAGGCTTCCTCATGAAGAGTTACCCGCAATGAATCCCTGTGTGTCCTCAACCAAGGCTTCCTCATGAAAAGTTACCCGCAATGAGCTCCTGTGTTTCCTCAACCAAGGCTTCCTCATGAAGAGTTACCCGCAATGAGCCCCTGTGTGTCCTCAACCAAGGCTTCCTCATGAAGAGTTACCCCCAATGAGCCCCTGTGTGTCCTCAACCAAGGCTTCCTCATGAAGAGTTACCCGCAATGAGTCCCTGTGTGTCCTCAACCAAAGCTTCCTCATGAAAAGTTACCCGCAATGAGCCCCTGTGTGTCCTCAACCAAGGCTTCCTCATGAAGAGTTACCCGCAATGAGTCCCTGTGTGTCCTCAACCAAGGCTACCTCGAAGAGTTACCCGCAATGAGCCCCTGTGTGTTCTCAACCAAGGCTTCCTCATGAAGAGTTACCCGCAATGAGTCCCTGTGTGTCCTCAACCAATGCTTGAGGCTTGCTCGGGAATTCTATAGCGACCAAACAAACAACTAACCATGTATTAGTTGTACATTCTATTGAGATCATTACTATTGTTTTTAATTAATTACAAATCCCTTGTACTTGACTCTAGTCACAATTAGTGTATCTACATGTACGTCATGCCTCATAACTAAACTTTTGAACTGACGAGCTGGAGTCATTTTTGCTGACACCGCTAAATTAGCTGATAAGTTTAAAAGCCGGCTAGCAGATAGCCTATGTAGGCAATGCCACTAGCAGATAGTTTAGGCTTGCCACCACTCAGACAGAGGCACAGCCAATGCCACTAGCAGATGGCTTAGGGTGGCCACCACTCAGGCAGAGGCACAGCCAATGCCACTAGCAGATGGCTTAGGGTGGCCACCACTCAGGCAGGGGCGAACGGGGGGGGGGGGGGGGGGGGAGGGGGAGATAAGTTATGACTTACCAAAGCTGGCTCTGGTCTTATTTGCAACATGATGTTTAATAGCCAGCTGCATGTGCGATCAATCTCCATGAATTATAATCAACCAAAAAAGAGCAAGAGTGTGCTGCACTAGATGTGATGATGTGTGGCACTCTCCAGACTGTTTGCTGCACTAGATGTGATGATGTGTGGCACTCTCCAGACTGTATGCTGCACTAGATGTGATGATGTGTGGCACTCTCCAGACTGTGTGCTGCACTAGATGTGATGATGTGTGGCACTCTCCAGACTGTGTGCTGCACTAGATGTG
Organism: Cladorhizidae sp. MBARI D1340-BT2; assembly: GCA_028752905.1. NCBI lineage: Eukaryota > Metazoa > Porifera > Demospongiae > Poecilosclerida > Cladorhizidae > Cladorhizidae sp. MBARI D1340-BT2. Next base: position 22,642,017 of record JAQNBH010000001.1, read on the forward strand.
ATGATGTGTGGCACTCTCCAGACTGTATGCTGCACTAGATGTGATGATGTGTGGCACTCTCCAGACTGTATGCTGCACTAGATGTGATGATGTGTGGCACTCTCCAGACTGTATGCTGCACTAGATGTGATGATGTGTGGCACTCTCCAGACTGTATGCTGCACTAGATGTGATGATGTGTGGCACTCTCCAGACTGTATGCTGCACTAGATGTGATGATGTGTGGCACTCTCCAGACTGTATGCTGCACTAGATGTGATGATGTGTGGCACTCTCCAGACTGTGTGCTGCACTAGATGTGATGATGTGTGGCACTCTCCAGACTGTATGCTGCACTAGATGTGATGATGTGTGGCACTCTCCAGACTGTATGCTGCACTAGATGTGATGATGTGTGGCACTCTCCAGACTATATGCTGCACTAGATGTGATGATGTGTGGCACTCTCCAGACTGTATGCTGCACTAGATGTGATGATGTGTGGCACTCTCCAGACTGTATGCTGCACTAGATGTGATGATGTGTGGCACTCTCCAGACTGTGTGCTGCACTAGATGTGATGATGTGTGGCACTCTCCAGACTGTATGCTGCACTAGATGTGATGATGTGTGGCACTCTCCAGACTGTATGCTGCACTGTGATGATGTGTGGCACTCTCCAGACTGTATGCTGCACTAGATGTGATGATGTGTGGCACTCTCCAGACTGTATGCTGCACTAGATGTGATGATGTGTGGCACTCTCCAGACTGTATGCTGCACTAGATGTGATGATGTGTGGCACTCTCCAGACTGTATGCTGCACTAGATGTGATGATGTGTGGCACTCTCCAGACTATATGCTGCACTAGATGTGGTGATGTGTGGCACTCTCCAGACTGTGTGCTGCACTAGATGTGATGGTGTGTGGCACTCTCCAGACTGTATGCTGCACTAGATGTGATGATGTGTGGCACTCTCCAGACTGTATGCTGCACTAGATGTGATGATATATGGCACTCTCCAGACTGTATGCTGCACTAGATGTGATGATGTGTGGCACTCTCCAGACTGTATGCTGCACTAGATGTGATGATGTGTGGCACTCTCCAGACTGTGTGCTGCACTAGATGTGATGATGTGTGGCACTCTCCAGACTGTATGCTGCACTAGATGTGATAATGTGTGGCACTCTCCAGACTGTATGCTGCACTAGATGTGATGATGTGTGGCACTCTCCAGAAGTCCTGTATGCTGCACTAGATGTGATGATGTGTGGCACTCTCCAGACTGTATGCTGCACTAGATGTGATGATGTGTGGCACTCTCCAGACTGTATGCTGCACTAGATGTGATGGTGTGTGGCCCTCTCCAGACTGTATGCTGCTCTAGATGTGATGATGTGTGGCACTCTCCAGACTATATGCTGCACTAGATGTGATGATGTGTGGCACTCTCCAGACTGTATGCTGCACTAGATGTGGTGATGTGTGGCACTCTCCAGACTGTATGCTGCACTAGATGTGATGGTGTGTGGCCCTCTCCAGACTGTATGCTGCTCTAGATGTGATGATGTGTGGCACTCTCCAGACTATATGCTGCACTAGATGTGATGATGTGTGGCACTCTCCAGACTGTATGCTGCACTAGATGTGATGATGTGTGCTCTCCAGACTGTGTGCTGCACTAGATGTGATGATGTGTGGCACTCTCCAGACTGTATGCTGCACTAGATGTGATGATGTGTGGCACTCTCCAGACTGTGTGCTGCACTAGATGTGATGATGTGTGGCACTCTCCAGACTGTATGCTGCACTAGATGTGATGATGTGTGGCACTCTCCAGACTGTATGCTGCACTAGATGTGATGATGTGTGGCACTCTCCAGACTGTATGCTGCACTAGATATGATGATGTGTGGCACTCTCCAGACTGTATGCTGCACTAGATGTGATGATGTGTGGCACTCTCCAGACTGTATGCTGCACTAGATGTGATGATGTGTGGCACTCTCCAGACTGTATGCTGCACTAGATGTGGTGATGTGTGGCACTCTCCAGACTGTATGCTGCACTAGATGTGATGATGTGTGGCACTCTCCAGACTGTATGCTGCACTAGATATGATGATGTGTGGCACTCTCCAGACTGTATGCTGCACTAGATGTGATGATGTGTGGCACTCTCCAGACTGTATGCTGCACTAGATGTGATGATGTGTGGCACTCTCCAGACTGTATGCTGCACTAGATGTGATGATGTGTGGCACTCTCCAGACTGTATGCTGCACTAGATGTGGTGATGTGTGGCACTCTCCAGACTGTATGCTGCACTAGATGTGATGCATATGTGTGGCCCTCTCCAGACTGTATGCTGCACTAGATGTGGTGATGTGTGGCACTCTCCAGACTGTATGCTGCACTAGATGTGATGATGTGTGGCACTCTCCAGACTGTATGCTGCACTAGATGTGATGATGTGTGGCACTCTCCAGACTGTATGCTGCACTAGATGTGATGATGTGTGGCACTCTCCAGACTGTATGCTGCACTAGATGTGGTGATGTGTGGCACTCTCCAGACTGTATGCTGCACTAGATGTGATGATGTGTGGCACTCTCCAGACTGTATGCTGCACTAGATGTGATGATGTGTGGCACTCTCCAGACTGTATGCTGCACTAGATGTGATGATGTGTGGCACTCTCCAGACTGTATGCTGCACTAGATGTGATGATGTGTGGCACTCTCCAGACTGTATTCTGCACTAGATGTGATGCATATGTATGGCACTCTCCAGACTGTATGCTGCACTAGATGTGATGATGTGTGGCACTCTCCAGACTGTATGCTGCACTAGATGTGATGATGTGTGGCACTCTCCAGACTGTATGCTGCACTAGATGTGATGATGTGTGGCACTCTCCAGACTGTATGCTGCACTAGATGTGATGATGTGTGGCACTCTCCAGACTGTATGCTGCACTAGATGTGGTGATGTGTGGCACTCTCCAGACTGTATGCTGCACTAGATGTGATGATGTGTGGCACTCTCCAGACTGTATGCTGCACTAGATGTGATGATGTGTGGCACTCTCCAGACTGTATGCTGCACTAGATGTGATGATGTGTGGTACTCTCCAGACTGTATGCTGCACTAGATGAGATGATGTGTGGCACTCTCCAGACTGTATGCTGCACTAGATGTGATGATGTGTGGCACTCTCCAGACTGTATGCTGCACTAGATGTGATGATGTGTGGCACTCTCCTGACTGTATGCTGCACTAGATGTGATGATGTGTGGCACTCTCCAGACTGTATGCTGCACTAGATGTGATGATGTGTGGCACTCTCCAGACTGTATGCTGCACTAGATGTGATGATGTGTGGCACTCTCCAGACTGTATGCTGCACTAGATGTGATGATGTGTGGCACTCTCCAGACTGTATGCTGCACTAGATGTGATGATGTGTGGCACTCTCCAGACTATATGCTGCACTAGATGTGGTGATGTGTGGCACTCTCCAGACTGTATGCTGCACTAGATGTGATGATGTGTGGCACTCTCCAGACTGTATGCTGCACTAGATGTGATGATGTGTGGCACTCTCCTGACTGTATGCTGCACTAGATGTGATGATGTGTGGCACTCTCCAGACTGTATGCTGCACTAGATGTGATGATGTGTGGCACTCTCCAGACTATATGCTGCACTAGATGTGATGATGTGTGGCACTCTCCAGACTGTATGCTGCACTAGATGTGATGCATATGTGTGGCACTCTCCAGACTGTATGCTGCACTAGATGTGATGATGTGTGGCACTCTCCAGACTGTATGCTGCACTAGATGTGATGCATATGTGTGGCACTCTCCAGACTGTATGCTGCACTAGATATGATGATGTGTGGCACTCTCCAGACTATATGCTGCACTAGATGTGATGATGTGTGGCACTCTCCAGACTATATGCTGCACTAGATGTGGTGATGTGTGGCACTCTCCAGACTGTATGCTGCACTAGATGTGATGATGTGTGGCACTCTCCAGACTGTATGCTGCACTAGATGTGATGATGTGTGGCACTCTCCAGACTGTATGCTGCACTAGATGTGATGATGTGTGGCACTCTCCAGACTGTATGCTGCACTAGATGTGATGCATATGTGTGGCACTCTCCAGACTGTATGCTGCACTAGATGTGATGATGTGTGGCACTCTCCAAACTGTATGCTGCACTAGATGTGATGATGTGTGGCACTCTCCAGACTGTATGCTGCACTAGATGTGATGCATATGTGTGGCACTCTCCAGACTATATGCTGCACTAGATGTGATGATGTGTGGCACTCTCCAGACTGTATGCTGCACTAGATGTGATGATGTGTGGCACTCTCCAGACTGTATGCTGCACTAGATGTGATGATGTGTGGCACTCTCCAGACTGTATGCTGCACTAGATGTGATGATGTGTGGCACTCTCCAGACTGTATGCTGCACTAGATGTGATGATGTGTGGCACTCTCCAGACTGTATGCTGCACTAGATGTGATGATGTGTGGCACTCTCCAGACTGTGTGCTGCACTAGATACATGTGATGATGTGTGGCACTCTCCAGACTGTATGCTGCACTAGATGTGATGATGTGTGGCACTCTCCAGACTGTATCCTGCACTAGATGTGATGATGTGTGGCACTCTCCAGACTGTGTGCTGCACTAGATACATGTGATGATGTGTGGCACTCTCCAGACTGTATGCTGCACTAGATGTGATGATGTGTGGCACTCTCCAGACTGTATGCTGCACTAGATGTGATGATGTGTGGCACTCTCCAGACTGTATGCTGCACTAGATGTGATGATGTGTGGCACTCTCCAGACTGTATGCTGCACTAGATGAGATGATGTGTGGCACTCTCCAGACTGTATGCTGCTCTAGATGTGATGATGTGTGGCACTTTCCAGACTGTATGCTGCACTAGATGTGATGATGTGTGGCACTCTCCAGACTGTGTGCTGCACTAGATGTGATGATGTGTGGCACTCTCCAGACTATATGCTGCACTAGATGTGATGCATATGTGTGGCACTCTCCAGACTGTATGCTGCACTAGATGTGATGATGTGTGGCACTCTCCAGACTGTATGCTGCACTAGATGTGATGCATATGTGTGGCACTCTCCAGACTGTATGCTGCACTAGATGTGATGATGTGTGGCACTCTCCAGACTGTATGCTGCACTAGATGTGGTGATGTGTGGCACTCTCCAGACTGTATGCTGCACTAGATGTGATGATGTGTGGCACTCTCCAGACTGTGTGCTGCACTAGATGTGATGATGTGTGGCACTCTCCAGACTGTATGCTGCACTAGATGTGATGATGTGTGGCACTCTCCAGACTGTATGCTGCACTAGATGTGATGATGTGTGGCACTCTCCAGACTGTATGCTGCACTAGATGTGATGATGTGTGGCACTCTCCAGACTGTATGCTGCACTAGATGTGATGATGTGTGGCACTCTCCAGACTGTATGCTGCACTAGATGTGATGATGTGTGGCACTCTCCAGACTGTATGCTGCACTAGATGTGATGATGTGTGGCACTCTCCAGACTGTATGCTGCACTAGATGTGATGATGTGTGGCACTCTCCAGACTGTATGCTGCACTAGATGTGATGATGTGTGGCACTCTCCAGACTGTATGCTGCACTGGATGTGATTTCTGTCCTCTTCAGCAGGTGGTGTGCACCGTATAAAAGTAAAACAAATGTCATCACTAAGACTACAGACCATACAAGATGACATACACGTGCACTTTGGTTGTAAGATGCTTATTCTTTGTTATGGACAGTTTCTCTTGTCGATTTACACGTTAGTCGATCTGCTAAATGAATACCTTTTACAACAACAACAACCAACAACAACAACAAACAACAACAACAACAACAAACATCAAACAACAACAAACAACAACAACAAACCACCTGCTGCCACACTTCTGAGCTACTCAGTAGTGGACAGCACACAGTGGGGAATGCCAGGCATTGAGTGGAGGGAGAAGAACTCCAAAGGTGGAGTATGTTGATGAACTGAGTAGCCAATTAATGTCCGCCAGCCTTTCCTGTCAGCCACTAACCTCAAAGCCAGTTCTCTCCTGCCTAGCTCTGCAGCATTTTCAAGTTTTTAAATTGTTGTTGAGTTGTATGAGGCTGGGCGCAGGTTTGATGCGCTTGCATTGGCTAATAGTTGTCCACCCTATTTCCGGCTGGCTTGTTCTGATATCAGGTAAAGGGTAGCATCAGCTATTGACCATGTTCTCAAACTCACTTCCCTGAAGCAGCACATCACTGCCAGTCTAGAATCTTGTGGCCAGCTATGGGCCTCGGGCCTTATTCTTGACCAGTCTCTTCACTGTGATGACCATTCCCAGGTTGCATGTAAGTGTGCTTTATTTAAGGCTGGGGGAGGGCCCGTTCGTATTATTTTACGTGTGAACGTGCGGTGAATACATACAAACATACATACAAGTCACGCCATGCATGGGAATACCGAGTTTTCCATTAACTCCTCACCGAGGACTCGCGTCTTATGCCATTTATATCCTGACACCTCAACAATGCAGTGCAACTTGTGTCTATTCCAGGTCACCCCAAGTCTATTCCAGGTCACCCTGAGTCTATTCCAGGTCACCCCAAGTCTATTCTAGGTCACCCCAAGTCTATTCCAGGTCACCCTGAGTCTATTCCAGGTCACCCCAAGTCTATTCTAGGTCACCCCAAGTCTATTCTAGGTCACCCTGAGTCTATTCCAGGTCACCCCAAGTCTATTCTAGGTCACCCCAAGTCTATTCTAGGTCACCCTGAGTCTATTCCAGGTCACCCCAAGTCTATTCTAGGTCACCCTGAGTCTATTCCAGGTCACCCCAAGTCTATTCTAGGTCACCCCAAGTCTATTCCAGGTCACCCTGAGTCTATTCCAGGTCACCCCAAGTCTATTCTAGGTCACCCCAAGTCTATTCTAGGTCACCCTGAGTCTATTCCAGGTCACCCCAAGTCTATTCTAGGTCACCCCAAGTCTATTCCAGGTCACCCTGAGTCTATTCCAGGTCACCCCAAGTCTATTCTAGGTCACCCTGAGTCTATTCCAGGTCACCCCAAGTCTATTCTAGGTCACCCTGAGTCTATTCCAGGTCACCCCAAGTCTATTCTAGGTCACCCTGAGTCTATTCCAGGTCACCCCAAGTCTATTCTAGGTCACCCCAAGTCTATTCCAGGTCACCCCAAGTCTATTCTAGGTCACCCTGAGTCTATTCCAGGTCACCCCAAGTCTATTCTAGGTCACCCCAAGTCTATTCTAGGTCACCCTGAGTCTATTCCAGGTCACCCCAAGTCTATTCTAGGTCACCCTGAGCCTATTCTAGGTCACCCTGAGCCTATTCTAGGTCACCCTGAGCCTATTCTAGGTCACCCTGAGTCTATTCCAGGTCACCCCAAGTCTATTCTAGGTCACCCTGAGTCTATTCCAGGTCACCCCAAGTCTATTCTAGGTCACCCTGAGTCTATTCCAGGTCACCCCAAGTCTATTCTAGGTCACCCCAAGTCTATTCTAGGTCACCCTGAGTCTATTCCAGGTCACCCCAAGTCTATTCTAGGTCACCCCAAGTCTATTCTAGGTCACCCTGAGTCTATTCCAGGTCACCCCAAGTCTATTCTAGGTCACCCTGAGTCTATTCCAGGTCACCCCAAGTCTATTCTAAGTCACCCCAAGTCTATTCCAGGTCACCCTGAGTCTATTCCAGGTCATCCCAAGTCTATTCTAGGTCACCCCAAGTCTATTCTAGGTCACCCTGAGTCTATTCCAGGTCACCCCAAGTCTATTCTAGGTCACCCCAAGTCTATTCCAGGTCACCCTGAGTCTATTCCAGGTCACCCCAAGTCTATTCTAGGTCACCCTGAGTCTATTCCAGGTCACCCCAAGTCTATTCTAGGTCACCCTGAGTCTATTCCAGGTCACCCCAAGTCTATTCTAGGTCACCCTGAGTCTATTCCAGGTCACCCCAAGTCTATTCTAGGTCACCCCAAGTCTATTCCAGGTCACCCCAAGTCTATTCTAGGTCACCCTGAGTCTATTCCAGGTCACCCCAAGTCTATTCTAGGTCACCCTGAGTCTATTCCAGGTCACCCCAAGTCTATTCTAGGTCACCCCAAGTCTATTCTAGGTCACCCTGAGTCTATTCCAGGTCACCCCAAGTCTATTCTAGGTCACCCTGAGCCTATTCTAGGTCACCCTGAGCCTATTCTAGGTCACCCTGAGCCTATTCTAGGTCACCCTGAGTCTATTCCAGGTCACCCCAAGTCTATTCTAGGTCACCCTGAGTCTATTCCAGGTCACCCCAAGTCTATTCTAGGTCACCCCAAGTCTATTCCAGGTCACCCCAAGTCTATTCTAGGTCACCCCAAGTCTATTCCAGGTCACCCTGAGTCTATTCTAGGTCACCCCAAGTCTATTCTAGGTCACCCCAAGTCTATTCTAGGTCACCCTGAGTCTATTCCAGGTCACCCTGAGTCTATTCCAGGTCACCCCAAGTCTATTCTAGGTCACCCTGAGTCTATTCCAGGTCACCCCAAGTCTATTCTAGGTCACCCCAAGTCTATTCCAGGTCACCCTGAGTCTATTCCAGGTCACCCCAAGTCTATTCTAGGTCACCCTGAGTCTATTCCAGGTCACCCCAAGTCTATTCTAGGTCACCCTGAGTCTATTCCAGGCCACCCCAAGTCTATTCTAGGTCACCCTGAGTCTATTCCAGGCCACCCCAAGTCTATTCTAGGTCACCCCAAGTCTATTCTAGGTCACCCCAAGTCTATTCCAGGTCACCCTGAGTCTATTCCAGGTCACCCCAAGTCTATTCTAGGTCACCCCAAGTCTATTCCAGGTCACCCCAAGTCTATTCCAGGTCACCCCAAGTCTATTCTAGGTCACCCCAAGTCTATTCCAGGTCACCCCAAGTCTATTCTAGGTCACCCCAAGTCTATTCCAGGTCACCCTGAGTCTATTCCAGGTCACCCCAAGTCTATTCTAGGTCACCCTGAGTCTATTCCAGGTCACCCCAAGTCTATTCTAGGTCACCCTGAGTCTATTCCAGGTCACCCCAAGTCTATTCCAGGTCACCCTGAGCCTATTCCAAGTCACTTTGTGCCTATTCCAGGTCACCCCAAGTCTATTCTAGGTCACCCTGAGTCTATTCCAGGACACCGAGTCTATTCCAGGACACCGAGTCTATTCCAGGTCACCCCAAGTCTATTCTAGGTCACCCTGAGCCTATTCTAGGTCACCCCAAGTCTATTCTAGGTCACCCTGAGTCTATTCCAGGTCACCCCAAGTCTATTCTAGGTCACCCTGAGTCTATTCCAGGTCACCCCAAGTCTATTCTAGGTCACCCCAAGTCTATTCCAGGTCACCCCAAGTCTATTCTAGGTCACCCCAAGTCTATTCTAGGTCACCCTGAGTCTATTCCAGGTCACCCCAAGTCTATTCTAGGTCACCCCAAGTCTATTCTAGGTCACCCCAAGTCTATTCTAGGTCACCCCAAGTCTATTCAGGTCACTCGACGAGTCTCTTCAGATCACCTGTCCAGAGTCTATTCAAGTCAACTTGAGTCTATTCCAGGCCCTATTAGAAATAGTGTCCATTAGAGTGTATTCCTGGATCAGCAAAGTCTCCCCCTGCGGTGGCCTATTGCTAGCAGTCTTTAGTGAACACCAACAACCACACAATCTGGTGGGGATAACTTGAGAATATGTATCACTTTATGGAAGAGAGAAGGGAAGACAAAATGTGCCTAGGGATGATTTTAGAGTGCCGGGACTGTTTATATCGGGGAATACTCGGGGAATACTCGAGCATTCCCGTATTGGACAATCCTCCTTCCCTCACCCCACCCACCAAAGCTCATTTTTAAGCAAAAACTCACATAAGAAATGTCTTACGCTGCCTACACATACATGGTAATTTTGGCTTCCTCTAAAATTATTTGAACCCTTCACTAAGGTAGTGAACCCCTCACTAAGGTAGTGAACCCCTCACTAAGGTATTGAACCCCTCACTAAGGTAGTTAACCCCTCACTAAGGTAGTGAACCCCTCACTAAGGTAGTGAACCCCTCACTAAGGTAGTGAACCCCTCACTAAGGTAGTGAACCCCTCACTAAGGTAGTGAACCTTTCAATAAGGTAGTGAACCCCTCACTAAGGTAGTGAACCCCTCACTAAGGTAGTGGACCCCTCACTAAGGTAGTGACCCCCTCACTAAGGTAGTGAATCTTTTAATAAAGTAGTGAACCCCTCACTAAGGTAGTGACCCCCTCACTAAGGTAGTGAACCCCTCACTAAGATACTGAACCCCTCACTAAGGTAGTGACCCCCTCACTAAGGTAGTTAACCCCTCACTAAGGTAGTGAACCCCTCACTAAGGTAGTGACCCCCTCACTAAGGTAGTGAACCCCTCACTAAGGTAGTGAACCCCTCACTAAGGTAGTGGACCCCTCACTAAGGTAGTGACCCCCTCACTAAGGTAGTAACCCCCTCACTAAGGTAGTGAACCCCTCACTAAGGCAGTGAACCCCTCACTAAGGTAGTGAATCCCTCACTAAGGTAGTGACCCCCTCACTAAGGTAGTTAACCCCTCACTAAGGTAGTGAACCCCTCACTAAGGTAGTGAACCCCTCACTAAGGTAGTTAACCCCTCACTAAGGTAGTGGACCCCTCACTAAGGTAGTGACCCCCTCACTAAGGTAGTGAATCTTTTAATAAAGTAGTGAACCCCTCACTAAGGTAGTGACCCCCTCACTAAGGTAGTGAACCCCTCACTAAGATACTGAACCCCTCACTAAGGTAGTGACCCCCTCACTAAGGTAGTTAACCCCTCACTAAGGTAGTGAACCCCTCACTAAGGTAGTGACCCCCTCACTAAGGTAGTGAACCCCTCACTAAGGTAGTGAACCCCTCACTAAGGTAGTGGACCCCTCACTAAGGTAGTGACCCCCTCACTAAGGTAGTAACCCCCTCACTAAGGTAGTGAATCCCTCACTAAGATACTGAACCCCTCACTAAGGTAGTGAACCCCTCACTAAGGTAGTGGACCCCTCACTAAAGTAGTGAATCTTTTAATAAGGTAGTGAACCCCTCACTAAGGTAGTGACCCCCTCACTAAGGTAGTTAACCCCTCACTAAGGTAGTGAACCCCTCACTAAGGTAGTGACCCCCTCACTAAGGTAGTGAACCCTTCACTAAGGTAGTGAACCCCTCACTAAGGTAGTGAACCCCTCACTAAGGTAGTGAACCCCTCACTAAGGTAGTGAACCCCTCACTAAGGTAGTGGACCCCTCACTAAGGTAGTGACCCCCTCACTAAGGTAGTAACCCCCTCACTAAGGTAGTGAATCCCTCACTAAGATACTGAACCCCTCACTAAGGTAGTGAACCCCTCACTAAGGTAGTGGACCCCTCACTAAGGTAGTGACCCCCTCACTAAGGTAGTTAACCCCTCACTAAAGTAGTGAATCTTTTAATAAGGTAGTGAACCCCTCACTAAGGTAGTGACCCCCTCACTAAGGTAGTTAACCCCTCACTAAGGTAGTGAACCCCTCACTAAGGTAGTGACCCCCTCACTAAGGTAGTGAACCCTTCACTAAGGTAGTGAACCCCTCACTAAGGTAGTGAACCCCTCACTAAGGTAGTGACCCCCTCACTAAGGTAGTTAACCCCTCACTAAGGTAGTGAACCCCTCACTAAGGTAGTGACCCCCTCACTAAGGTAGTGAACCCTTCACTAAGGTAGTGAACCCCTCACTAAGGTAGTGAACCCCTCACTAAGGTAGTGAACCTTTCAATAAGGCAGTGAACCCCTCACTAAGATAGTAAGCCCCTCACTAAGGCAGTCAACCCCTTCACTAATGTAGTGGACCCCTCACTAAGGTACAGTAGTGAACCCCTCACTAAGACAGTAAACCTCTCACTAAGATAGTAAACCTCTCAGTAAGGTAGTGAACCTCTCACTAAGGTAGTGAACCTTTCAATAAGATAGTGAAAACTTGACTAAGATAGTAAACCTCTCAGTAAGGTAGTGACCCATCACTAAGATAGTAAACCTCTCACTAAGGTAGTGAACCCCATCACTAAGATAGTAAACCCCTCACTAAGGTAGTGAACCCCTCACTAAGATAGTAAACCCCTCACTAAGGCAGTGAACCCCTCACTAAGGTAGTGAACCCCTCACTAAGGTATTGAATCCTTCACTAAGCTATGAACCCTGAAGGAGCTAAGTTGATCCTCTGCCAAGGGGGTAGCTCTGATGAGAAAGCAAGTGGAATAACAAGATAGTACTGTCCGTCTATTTGCCACAACTAACTCAATAAACAAACAATTAGCAAAGGAATTTTTTTAAATTTCATAAACGACCACTGCATGCATTTATTTGATTAGAGGCTTGTGCTCTATTAACTTCCTGCGCAGTTGCTGCATGTACTATTAGAGGATGTGCCTATTGCTTCAAGTTCCTGCATGCATGTGCAATACACACCAGAGCTGGACCAGGCAACATCACCTTTGTTTGTGTGAGTATTCATCTTCCAGGCTAGCATTGTTTGACTCCAAGGCAGTGTCTTCATTGTGCAGTTTGGCCATCTTACCAGTGACAGCAGGTGTTAGCCAAGACTTGCAGTGGGTGCGGTCTTCTGAGCCATTCTGCTCAAGATTTGCAACTTTTTCATGTTCACTTAAAAGCATGCACAATGCAATTATAGGTGGGAGTGGTATTCTAATCTAGGCCAGGGCACTATTTTACTCGAGATAGTAAATGGTGTCTGACTAATAGAGGTCACAGTCTAATCGAGGGCACATTCTAATTATATAATACTTTGTATTGGATTGGCAGTCTTTATGTACATATTAGACTGACACTGACACACACGAAACTGAATCCATTACACTTGCTTTGGGTGGTCTGGAGCATACTCTTATAGCTTGTTGCCAATGGTTACAAACACATAAGTAACAGCTCTCCTTTTTTTTGTTGCAATAGCTGAAGAGTCATTTTGCCATCTCAATCTAGCATTACGCTCTAGCCTTCATCAGGATTATGCTCTAGCCTTCATCATCAGGATTATGCTCTAGCCTTCATCATCAGGATTATGCTCTAGCCTTCATCATCAGGATTATGCTCTAGACTCATCATCAGGATTATGTTCTAGCCTTCATCATCAGTCTAGCCTTCATCATCAGGATTATGTTCTAGCCTTCATCATCAGGATTATGCTCTAGACTCATCATCAGGATTATGTTCTAGCCTTCATCATCAGGATTATGCTCTAGCCTTCATCATCAGGATTATGCTCTAGCCTTCATCATCAGGATTATGTTCTAGCCTTCATCATCAGGATTATGCTCTAGACTCATCATCAGGATTATGTTCTAGCCTTCATCATCAGGATTATGTTCTAGCCTTCATCAGGATTATGCTCTAGCCTTCATCATCAGGATTATGTTCTAGCCTTCATCAGGATTATGCTCTAGCCTTCATCAGGATTATGCTCTAGCCTTCATCATCAGGATTATGTTCTAGCCTTCATCATCAAGATTATGTTCTAGCCTTCATCATCAGGATTATGCTCTAGACTCATCATCAGGATTATGTTCTAGCCTTCATCATCAGGATTATGCTCTAGCCTTCATCATCAGGATTATGTTCTAGCCTTCATCATCAGGATTATGCTCTAGCCTTCATCATCAGGATTATGCTCTAGCCTTCATCATCAGGATTATGCTCTAGCCTTCATCATCAGGATTATGCTCTAGACTCATCATCAGGATTTTGTTCTAGACTCATCATCAGGATTATGTTCTAGACTCATCATCAGGATTATGCTCTAGACTCATCATCAGGATTATGCTCTAGACTAGGATTATGCTCTAGACTCATCATCAGGATTATGCTCTAGACTCATCATCAGGATTATGCTCTAGACTCATCATCAGGATTTTGTTCTAGACTCATCATCAGGATTATGTTCTAGACTCATCATCAGGATTATGCTCTAGCCTTCATCATCAGGATTATGCTCTAGCCTTCATCATCAGGATTATGCTCTAGACTCATCATCAGGATTTTGTTCTAGACTCATCATCAGGATTATGTTCTAGACTCATCACCAGGATTATGCTCTAGCCTTCATCATCAGGATTATGCTCTAGCCTTCATCATCAGGATTATGCTCTAGACTCATCATCAGGATTTTGTTCTAGACTCATCATCAGGATTATGCTCTAGACTCATCATCAGGATTATGCTCTAGACTAGGATTATGCTCTAGACTCATCATCAGGATTATGCTCTAGACTCATCATCAGGATTTTGTTCTAGACTCATCATCAGGATTATGTTCTAGACTCATCATCAGGATTATGCTCTAGCCTTCATCATCAGGATTATGCTCTAGCCTTCATCATCAGGATTATGCTCTAGACTCATCATCAGGATTTTGTTCTAGACTCATCATCAGGATTATGTTCTAGACTCAGCATCAGGATTATGCTCTAGACTCATCATCAGGATTATGCTCTAGACTCATCATCAGGATTATGCTCTAGACTCATCATCAGGATTATGCTCTAGACTCATCATCAGGATTATGTTCTAGACTCATCATCAGGATTATGGTCTAGCCTTCATCACCAGGGTTACGCCTTTTCCTCTGTCTAATGGTATGCATATGCATAATGAATTTGTGCAAACTGTGCTTGTTTACTATATTATATAGAAACAGAATCTGTGCATATCTTGCTACTGTATATATAGAAACAGGATTTGTGCATAGAAACAGGATTTGTGCAGTTGCTATATATATAGAAACAGAATTTGTGCAGTTGCTATATATATAGAAACAGAATTTGTGCATATATTATGTATAGTATTAGAAACAAGATTTGTGCATTGGTACTATATATAGAAATACACTGTATGCTTGTGCTCCTATATATATATAGAACCAGGATTTGTGTGTATTATATATAGAAACATGATTTCTGCATTGTTACTATATAGAAGCTCACTTATTGTTTTATTTTGTCCGTTTTTCTCGTCTTATTTTTACTCCCTCCCTCCCTCCCTCCCCACCTCACCTCCACCTCACCTGCACACTCCTCTGCCTCCCTCCCCACCTCTCCTACTCACCACCTCACCTGCACACTCCTCTGCCTCCCTCCCCACCTCACCTCCACCTCACCTGCACACTCCTCTCCCTTCCTCCCCACCTCTCCTACTCACCACCTCACCTGCACACTCCTCTGCCTCCCTCCCCACCTCTCCTACTCACCACCTCACCTCTCCTACTCACCACCTCACCTGCACACTGCTCTCCCTCCTTCCCCACCTCACCTGCACACTCCTCTCCCTACCTCCCCACCTCACCTCCACCTCACCTGCACACTCCTCTCCCTTCCTCCCCACCTCTCCTACTCACCACCTCACCTGCACACTCCTCTGCCTCCCTCCCCACCTCTCCTACTCACCACCTCACCTCTCCTACTCACCACCTCACCTGCACACTGCTCTCCCTCCCTCCCCACCTCACCTGCACACTCCTCTCCCTACCTCCCCACCTCACCTCCACCTCACCTGCACACTCCTCTCCCTTCCTCCCCACCTCTCCTACTCACCACCTCACCTGCACACTCCTCTCCCTCCCTCCCCACCTCTCCTACTCACCGCCTCACCTGCACACTGCTCTCCCTCCTCTTTCATTCATTCTCCTTTACACATCTTTCCTGACCTACTCTGTTCTCTCCACCCCATCATCTTCCTTCTTTGTTGATTCCATCTTCTTATCCTCTCCTCTCTTTGACTCCATTTATTTCCACCATCCCGCCTTCCTTCTCCACACATTCTTCTCCTCATAATCTACCCTCTCCTTCCACCCTCTTCTCCATACCTTCCCTTCCACACCCTCTCCTCCTCCTCCTCCTAATCTATCCTCTCCTTATCACCTTCTTCTCACCACCCACTCCCTATCTCTAACCCTTCTCCTCTCCCCGTGCTCCCCATCCCTTTCCCTCTCGCCTTCATGTTCTCCATGTCAGAAATCGATTGGTCTGCCCGACATCCATTCAGGCTACGGGTTTGCAATTGGGAACATGGCCGCCTTCGACACAGGGAACCCTGATGCCGTGGTCTCCCCAGGTACTTCTGTGCACACATGCCCTTGCATGCATCACAGGGAGTGCAGTGTGGCTCTCCCTTGCATGCATCACAGGGAGTGCAGTGTGGCCCTCCCTTGCATGCATCACAGGGAGTGCAGTGTGGCCCTCCCTTGCATGCATCACAGGGAGTGCAGTGTGGCCCTCCCTTGCATGCATCACAGGGAGTGTGGTGTGGCCCTCCCTTGCATGCATCACAGGGAGTGCAGTGTGGCCCTCCCTTGCATGCATCACAGGGAGTGTGGTGTGGCCCTCCCTTGCATGCATCACAGGGAGTGCAGTGTGGCCCTCCCTTGCATGCATCACAGGGAGTGCAGTGTGGCCCTCCCTTGCATGCATCACAGGGAGTGCAGTGTGGCCCTCCCTTGCATGCATCACAGGGAGTGCGGTGTGGCCCTCCCTTGCATGCATCACAGGGAGTGCGGTGTGGGACTCCCTTGCATGCATCACAGGGAGTGCAGTGTGGCCCTCCCTTGCATGTATCACAGGGAGTGCGGTGTGGGACTCCGTTGCATGCATCACAGGGAATGCAGTGTGGCCCTCCCTTGCATGCATCACAGGGAGTGCGGTATGGCACTCCCTTGCATGCATCACAGGAAGTGTGGTGTGGCCCTCCCTTGCATGCATCACAGGGAGTGCGGTGTGGCACTCCCTTGCATGCATCACAGGGAGTGCGGTGTGGCCCTCCCTTGCATGCATCACAGGGAGTGTGGTGTGGGACTCCATTGCATGCATCACAGGGAGTGCAGTGTGGCCCTCCCTTGCATGCATCACAGGGAGTGCGGTGTGGGACTCCCTCTAGTTGAAGGTTGAACCACAAACAAAAATGCCGGCCTAAAGAAGACACACACTGTATGTACAAGTATTGTAGAACATTTGACGGCTTCACAATCTAAACTGTGCCTTCAATTGGTTACAGCATCAAAGATATTTGTTAAGCCAGTATCTGCACTTATTGTAATGTTATTATGTCAGCTGAGAGTTCTGTACTTATTGCTAAGCATGACGCGTACTTAACTAGCGAATAAGATTTGAAAATATTGAAATTTGCTCTAAACTTATTTCCGATTGTCTTCCCTGCGCCTTGCAGCAGTCTCCTGCTGATTAAAAGTCTGCACATCTGGCGATGTCTTGCACTAACACTCTCTTGGCTCTGCTCAGTAACAGTTACCATTCACGATCTCTTCTAGCTAGCCAGTACGTACATGTATACTAGATGGCCTTACCTACTTCTAGCTAGCTGGTACGTACATGTATACTGATGATCTTTACCTACTTCTAGCCAGCCAGTACAAAATGTATACTTGATGATCATTACCTACTTCTAGCCGGTACATACATGCATACTGGACGATCCTTACCTACTTCTAGCTAGCCGATATGTAATGTATACTGGATGACCCTTACCTACTTCTAGCTAGCTGGCACATACATGTATACTGGACGATCCTTACCTACTTCTGGCTAGCCGGTACGTACATGGATACTGGATGATCCTTACCCACTTCCAACTAGTCAGTACATGCATGTATACTGGACAATCCTTACAATTATTACGTCTGTGCATGGACATTGATGCGATGCTACAGTATGTGCGCCCAGCTTAGCAACGAGCTTTTAAAGTATTGTACAAGTTGTAGCCCTGCCAGTGACTTGAATCTTCCTCTCTATAAGGCACTACTATTGTAGGTATGTATGTATGTGGAGGTCCTGAACAATCACGCCCAATTAATTGGAAGGAGGGAGGGCGTGAAGAGGAAGGTGAGAGGTGTGAGGAGGTAGGGCAGGGGTGTGAGGAGGTAGGGAAGGGGTGCGAGGGGAAGTAAAAGATTAATTATTCTTCAAGGTTCACTCTTCTGCTCCACACAGCTAACCTTTGTACCATGCATATATATACATGTATACTGTAGGGCTCTTTATACAACCTTAGTGCCAGAATATGCCATTGAGATATGCCATGCAGTAGGCCTTGAGCTTCTGATGCAGTAGGCCTAGAGCTTCTGATGCAGTAGGCCTAGAGCTTCTGATGCAGTAGGCTTAGAGCTTCCAATGCAGTAGGCCTAGAGCTTCTGATGCAGTAGGCTTAGAGCTTCTGATGCAGTAGGCCTAGAGCTTCTGATGCAGTAAGCCTAGAGCTTAGGCATAGAGCTTCTGATGCAGTAGGCCTAGAGCTTCCGATGCAGTAGGCCTAGAGCTTCTGATGCAGTAGGCCTAGTGGTTCTGATGCAGTAGGCCTAGAGCAGTAGGCCTAGAGCTTCTGATGCAGTAGGCCTAGAGCTTCCGATGCAGTAGGCCTAGAGCTTCTGATGCAGTAGGCCTAGAGGTTCTGATGCAGTAGGCCTAGAGCAGTAGGCCTAGAGCTTCTGATGCAGTAGGCCTAGAGCTTCTGATGCAGTAGGCCTAGAGCTTCTGATGCAGTAGGCCTAGAGCTTCTGATGCAGTAAGCCTAGAGCTTCTGATGCAGTAGGCCTAGAGCTTCTGATGTAGTAGGCCTAGAGCTTCTGATGCAGTAAGCCTAGAGCTTCTGATGCAGTAGGCCCAGAGCTTCTGATGCAGTAGGCCTAGAGCTTCTGATGCAGCAGGCCTAGAGCTTCTGTTTCATTATATTTTTGCATTACAGTAGTTCACTGTGAGCATGCACATCGTTTGAAAGGTCAAGGTTGAAGTCTTCACCTTTGGATGTTTGCATGCAATCAACGTCTCGCAGCAAGCATAATAATATGGTAAGGGTCATCATTTCAATCCTTGCACATACAAGAACAGGACTACAGTGGAATCTTCCCTAATTGGACTCTCAAGTTGTAGAATATTCGGGTCCCAAAATCAATCGTATACCTTCTCAAGACCAATGCTAATGGACTTTCATTATTCAAGACTTGCTCTTCTCTTCACAAGAGTGAGCTTCTTAGGAATCAGCTGACCATTCGTTAAATTATCAGGAAACTGTGTAACAGCTGCCCTAGGGCACACACACATACATGGTTATTGCTTCGATGATCTTTACCATTTTTTATGGATGGACTAATGGCAGTCAAGATATAAGAGGAGGAGATAGATAGATAGATAAGTTCTAATTCCATGTGTGGTTTGGTTGTTTTTGATTTTGTGAGGTTGCCATTTTAGATCTTAGAGAAGGTATGGCAAAGTGGATACAGGTTTAGACCTTAGCGAAGGCAATTAATTGCATGGCTAAATGGTTACATAATTAGACCTTAGTGAAGCAATTAATTGCATGGCTAAGTGATACAGGTTTAGACCTTAGTGAGGCTATTAATTGCATGGCTAAGTGGATATACTGTCAGACCTTAGTGAACTGACCTTAGTGAAGGCAATTAATTATATGGCTAAGTGGATACACGTTCAGGCCTTAGTAAAGGCA
Source organism: Cladorhizidae sp. MBARI D1340-BT2 (assembly GCA_028752905.1). Classification (NCBI taxonomy): domain Eukaryota; kingdom Metazoa; phylum Porifera; class Demospongiae; order Poecilosclerida; family Cladorhizidae; species Cladorhizidae sp. MBARI D1340-BT2. Next base: position 22,661,626 of record JAQNBH010000001.1, read on the forward strand.
ATTAATTGCATGACTAAGTGGATACACTGTCAGACCTTAGTGAACTGACCTTAGTGAAGGCAATTAATTATATGGCTAAGTGGATACAATGTCAGACCTTAGTAAAGGCAATTAATTGCATGACTAAGTGGATACACTGTCAGGCCTTAGTAAAGGCAATTAATTACATGACTAAGTGGATACACTGTCAGACCTTAGTAAAGGCAATTAATTACATGGCTAAGTGGATACACTGTCAGACCTTAGTAAAGGCAATTAATTACATGACTAAGTGGATACACTGTCAGACCTTAGTAAAGGCAATTAATTACATGACTAAGTGGATACACTGTCAGACCTTAGTAAAGGCAATTAATTACATGGCTAAGTGGATACACTGTCAGACCTTAGTAAAGGCAATTAATTACTTGACTTAAGTGGATACACTGTCTGACCTTAGTAAAGGCAATTAATTACATGACTAAGTGGATATAGTTTGGACCTTAGTGAGGCAATTAATTGCATGGCTAAGTGGATACACATTCAGACATTAGTGAGGCAATTAATTACATGGCTAAGTGGCTACACTGTCAGAACTTAGTGAAGGCAATTAATTGCATGACTAAGTGGATACAGTTTAGACCTTAGTGAGGCAATTAATTGCATTGCTAAGTGGATACAGTTTAGGCCTTAGTGAGGCAATTAATTGCATGGCTAAGTGGATACAGTTTAGACCTTAGTGAGGCAATTAATTATATGGCTAAGTGGATACACTTGTCAGACCTTAGTAAAGGCAATTAATTGCATGACTAAGTGGATACACGTTTATATGTTAGTGAGGCAATTAATTATATGGCTAAGTGGATACACTTGTCAGACCTTAGTGAAGTAATTAATTGCATGGCTAAGTGGATACACGTTTATACCTTAGTGAGGCAATTAATGCATGGCTAAGTGGATACACGTTTAAACCTTAGTTAAGGCAATTAATTGCAAGGCTAAGTGGATACAGTTTAGACCTTAGTAGGCAATTATTTGCAAGGCTAAATGGATACAGTTTAGACCTTAGTGAGGCAATTAATTGCATGGCTAAGTGGATACAGTTTAGACCTTATTAGGCAATTAATTGCAAGGCTAAATGGATACAGTTTAGACCTTAGTGAGGCAATTAATTGCATGGCTAAGTGGATACAGTTTAGGCCTTAGTGAGGCAATTAATTATATGGCTAAGTGCATACACTTGTCAGACCTTAGTAAAGGCAATTAATTGCATGACTAAGTGGATATAGTTTAGACCTTGTGAGGTTTAGACCTTAGTGAGGCAATTAATTACATGGCTAAGTGGACACATGTTTAGACCTTAGTGAGGCAATTAATTGCATGGTTAATTAAGTGGATACAGTTTAGGCCTTAGTGAGGCAATTAATTGCATGGCTAAGTCGACAAACCCACAAATTCGACAATGCTTATGAAAATAATAAATTAACTGAAAACCACGAATATTTATTATTTTGTTGCATATGCCCTGTAGACAGCTCCATCGATGTAAAATAATCATAGAACTTTGCTCTAGGTTTGATTTGTGTGAGCGAAAAAATTGGGGTGGGGGGAAGGCTGTGGCTGACGATCATAATTGCAGTTATAGATAGTCTCCTCCCGACTTTTACAATTTTACTGCTGTTTCTGGAATCTCTTGTTTGGTGGTAAAGGCATCGATTCTTGCCTGGGATCGCTCTAAATCCTTTCGATCTTGAGAAGGAGGTGCTTCTGGATGCATTTAAAAAATAATATATATTTTTTGTTTTGTTGTGGGCTAGTGCAATCTAGCGCTGGGTAGTTTTTGTTTGGTGTCATTCGTACCATCCAAACTTCAGCTTATTGAATGGGCAGTCTAATCGTGAGGAAAACTATAGCTACAAATATAGTTGTTATAAATAACCACGCATATATTTCACAGCTACAAATTACGCATATATTTCACAGCTACAAATATAGTTGTTATAATAACCAGGCATATATTTTGCAGCTACAAATTTTGCAGCTACAAATATAGTTGTTATAAATAACCACACATTTCGCAGCTACAAATAGTTGTTATAAATAACCACGCATATATTTCAGTGGTCAATCAGTTAATGCACATTCGAAGTGCTAAAAATGCCAAATCCACAACTATATATGTGCATGAAGTTGCCAAATGAGTTTTTGCGAGATGTGTGTATTTTTAATTCTAATTATGTGTGTGTGTGTGTGTGTTTGGCATATGTCATCTGTCATTTTGAATAGAATGCTGACGCATACTCTGGTGCACAGTATGCACACAATACGTATATAAAATCTAAGATTATTACCATGCAACACTTTACCATGCCAGGATTATGTGGATGCATTTCTTCAGATCTTTTGTGGGTTTAGAGTGAGCCGTTTGTGTGTTTGTGTGTGTGTGTCTTTTTTTGTATGAGTGTGTGTCCCAGGGCTAGGGTTAGGGTTAGGGCTCATGGATGTGTGTGTGTGTGTGTGTGGATGGATGTGCATGTGATATGCATGCATATGTGTGTCTGTGTGCACAGTGTGTGTGTGCATGTGCGTGCATGTCTGTTGAATATCTATCTTTCCATGTTCCAGGTGGTGTTGGGTTCGACATAAATTGTGGTGTTAGACTCATCAGAACTAACTTGTCGGAGGAAGATGTTGCGCCAATGAAAGAACAGTTAGCTCAGGTGAGCATTTTATTACGCTGTGAATCATCTGCTATTGTTATAATTATTATTATAATTTTTTGCAGTCTCTATTTGACCACATCCCAGTGGGCGTGGGCTCCAAAGGGGTCATACCTATGACAGCAAAGCAAGTGAAATTCATACCCTTAGTTGTAGTTGGTTACTGAGGGCTTTATTGAAGAGGTGCAGCCAGGAGTAGTGGGGGGGGGGGGGCAATATTTCTACATGCTGCATAATGCATGAACGAATAGCTCTCCTGTAAATTCTTGTTTTGCTCATCAACTGTGATTTATTACCCTAAAAAATACCCACTAAGCTCATGCACACACCACATACATACAAACATGCACAGACACGGACACACATATACAAACATGCACACACATATACAAGCATGCACACACACATACAAACACGCGCACACATATACAAGCATGCACACACATACAAACACGCGCACACATATACAAGCATGCACACACATTTACAAGCACGCACACACATATACAAGCATGCACACACATATACAAGCATGCACACACATATACAAACACGCACACACATATACAAACACGCACACACATATACAAACACGCACACACATATACAAGCAAGCGCACACATATACAAGCACGCGCACACATATACATGCACGCACACACATATACAAACATGCACACACATATACAAGCATGCGCACACATATACAAACACGCACACACATACGAGCACGCACACACATATACAAACACGCACACACATATACAAGCATGCACACACATATACAAGCACGCGCACACATATACAAGCATGCACACACATACAAGCATGCACACATATACAAACATGCAGACACATATACAAACACGCACACACATATACAAGCAAGCGCACACATATACAAGCACGCGCACACATATACATGCACGCACACACATATACAAACATGCACACACATATACAAGCATGCGCACACATATACAAACACGCACACACATACGAGCACGCACACACATATACAAACACGCACACACATATACAAGCATGCACACACATACAAGCACGCGCACACATATACAAGCATGCACACACATACAAGCATGCACACATACAAACATGCAGACACATATACAAGCATGCACACACATATACAAGCACGCACACACATATACAAGCATGCACACATATACAAGCATGCACACATACAAACATGCACACACATACAAACACGCGCACACATATACAAACATGCACACACATATACGAGCACACACACACATATACAAACACGCACACACATATACGAGCACACACACACATATACAAACACGCACACACATATACAAGCATGCACACACATATACAAACACGCACACACATATACGAGCACACACACACATATACAAACACGCACACACATATACAAACACGCACACACATATACGAGCACGCACACACATATACAAACACGCACACACATATACAAGCATGCACACACATATACAAGCGCATGCACACATATATACAAACACACACACAAATATACAAACACGCACACACATATACAAACACGCACACACATATACAAACATGCACACACATATACAAACATGCACACACATATACAAACATGCACACATATATACAAGCACGCACACACATATACAAACATGCACACATATACAAACACGCACACACACACACACACACTGTATGTGCTACACACCACAAGGTGTGCACTGAATGCTAAAACATTTTCTTGTTCTTGCATGCAACATTGATCCCCTCACATCCAAACCAGTCAGACTGGATGTACATGAGTAGGATGTCCTAAAAAGGTCTAATATGAGTATAAATCACAAGGATCGTGCCCCCCTCCTGCCGTCTCCCCCTCTCCCATTGGACAGTGCCAAATACAGTGAGATACATATTCACCATCCTCCCTTCTCTGCGTGGCCAGAGCTCACTGCACTATTTTCAGCTATTTAGGATTAGGCTGTGTGCATGTAGCAAACACTCAACAGTTCTGTTGAAATTGTATGCAAAGCTGATGGGCAGGATAGTTAAAATGATCCATTTGCAGGCATGGATGGCGCTGAACTTAGAATATTGAGAATCTGAAGAGCAAGACAACGGCTTTGCTAAAATTGAAGGCAGAGTTAGTTGGCTTGTTAAAGCACTGCCGCCGGCTGGGCACTGAAGCAACCAACGGATCTGCACCTGAAGCTAGCTCTAACTTGCTAACTATGGTTTACGTGAACGCAAATAATGTGCATCAATTAGAATTATGGTGCCATTTTCGTGGTGCTAATGTCCATCATCTAATTTTCAGGGGCGCTGAGTGCATACTTCAGTAACATTGGGCGCTCATAGCAGTCGGCTTGTATGACGCACGCTGTATTTAGCTCAGTTCTAACAAGAAGCTCTGCTCATGCTTGTGTATGTTACCTTCTTTGTCTAGGGTATTCCTCTTTAGGAGGTCCTAACCCCACCCTTGTCTATGAATCCCCCTAGGGTTACTGCACATGTGCCATGTTTGTGTGCGTATGTATTTTAGGACATCTTGTATATTAACGTCCGTCCGAACTCTGACCCTCTGATGCGTATGCATGTCTAACAATTAACAATGTTTTGTCACATCAAGTCAAACTGCTTGTTGGTTGAGGCAACTGTAGATGCTGTGCTGTGAACTCTGCACTTACACATGCAACAAGGGGAAATAGAACATTGTTATATGGAATTTATAATGCAACAATAGAAGATTACACATATTTAGAACATCTGTTATTCCACTGCAAATTCCCAGGTAAGAAGTATGCATTTCCTGTACCCAAAACGAATCCTCTGGTATTGGCTTCGAGCCAACTAAGCTACACCATAACCTGTCGTGGGGTTCCGTCATGTTCTGAGTGTCTGCATCACATTTGATGGAAAGGAGTAGGAAGGTTCAGTAGCAGCGTGGTTTGCAAAGCTTAGAAGAGAAACCTTTCTAGTCACACAGATGCTGGTATATGAACAAGGAATTTTTAAAAACAGGGACGTACTCCGTCAAAATAAGAATTTATCAACTGGACCAAATGTAGGTAAAGGGTCCTTGTTTTGGTGTATTCTTGTCATTTCTTTTTTTTGACAAGTTAATTCGTCAAGCAGCCTCCTGCAACAGTTGTTCAGGATTACCTCCATGTTGAATACACACACATGCTCATACACTTGGGTATAGACGTGGATCAGAAGTGCTTGCCTGGTCTTGTTGAAGGTTTATGCTGTTCACTATTGTCACAAGAGTACGCTTCTGAGGAAACCAACTCATCGATTCTTAGCAGTGAATACGTGCAGCTTCATGTTGTATAGACTTGTTATCCCACACACTTGTGTGTTTATTGTATTGATGATCCTGTACCGATTTCATCTGTTTTACCAGTGACAGCAATGGTTTATGTAATCTGGGAGTCCTCTCATAGTGAGAATGGTTCTACTCTACGCAGGTTGTGCGTGTGAAAAAATGAATGGATGGATAGATAGATAGATGAAGATAAGCACACGATCCTTGAGGACAGAATTTCATTGTTTTAACTATTTTTGGGACTGCCGGTTTTGCCACCTTCGCGAAGGACTCAAGGTACATTGGAAGTCTTTCGGAGCTAAATTTGGCCAATGCCACGCCCCATTTAGGATACTGTGAAGCTGCAAAAGTGAGTTTTCGCTGGGATTATTTTTTGGACGCCATTTTAAAATAAGGATCACGCCGATTGGTACATCACTCTCCAATTACAGTGCTTCCTTATAACTTGTTTAGGAATTTATGAATTATGATTCGTGATTAGATCGCCGGCTGTTAGTTTGTCTACTGAAAGTGAAAAAGCAAGTAGAAAATAGTTGTCTACTCACAGCCAGAAAGAAGAGTTACTTTACGAGTTACTGACTTCTACTGCTGCACTACTGCTGCACTACTGCTGCATAGAAATGCTCTAAGAATGCACCATGTAAATTCGTGCTAACTCAATTTGAGCTCAAACAATTGATGACCATTTCCAGATTTGTTGTTGAAAGCTGATCATTTCCAGATTGTGATCTAGAGGCTGACCTTTACAATTTAGCTTTCCATTTCCACTTCCACTGTTTACATGTTGGGTTGCCCTGTTGTTGATTGTGTATTCTGCTGCAAGATAGTTGTCTGACTTGTTGCGTGTAGTGAAGTATACTGAACACTATGCTGTTAAGACTGTATTTGAACTTGCATGTACCTGCCAGCTCTGTAAGGCATTAGTGTGATGGGTTAGCTAATACGATTTCAGTAAGCTGGTCAACATCTACGTGGATGACTGACCAGCTAAACTATAAATTGTAGTTCAGTTCCCTTCCATATTTCATCTGCACGAGGGCTGGACCCTCCCTTGGCCCGTGCTAGAATGCATGAAGAATGTGAGGGCTGGCCCCTCCCTTGGCCCGTGCTAGAATGCATGAAGAATGTGAGGGCTGGCCCCTCCCTTGGCCCGTGCTAGAATGCATGAAGAATGCTATTGCTGGGTTCACATTCACAACTCGTCACTGGTAATGTGCAGATTGTGCACTCAAGTGTGTGAATGTTGGGAAATGTGGACCGATTGGTCGAGGCTAAAGGTTTAGAAGGTATACGGGGAAGACTGCGTTTATTTGCTCTACTTTCACAGAATGAGTTTCCTGTTGTACTGTTGAAGGTTCTACGGAGGTCATCCATGCGATATTCCACGAGTAATCTTACCATACAGAGGTCATCCATGCGATATTCCACGAGTAATCTTACCATACAGAGGTCATCCATGCAATACTCCACGAGTCATCCTACCATACGGAGGTCATCCATGCAATACTCCACGAGTCATCTTACCGTATGGAGGTCATCCATGCGATCCACGAGTCATCTTACCATACGGAGGTCATCCATGTGATATTCCACGAGTCATCCTACCGTACGGAGGTCATCCATGCGATACTCCACGAGTCATCCTACCATACGGAGGTCATCCATGCAATACTCCACGAGTCATCTTACCGTACGGAGGTCATCCATGCGATACTCCACGATTCATCTTGCCGTACGGAGGTCATCCATGCGATACTCCAAGAGTCATCTTACCATACGGAGGTCATCCATGCAATACTCCACGAGTCATCTTACCGTACGGGGTCATCCATGCGATATTCCACGAGTCATCTTACCGTATGGAGGTCATCCATGCGATACTCCACGAGTCATCTTGTCATACGGAGGTCATCCATGCGATACTCCACGAGTCATCTTACCGTATGGAGGTCATCCATGCGATACTCCACGAGTCATCCTACCATACGGAGGTCATCCATGCAATACTCCACGATTCATCTTGCCGTACGGAGGTCATCCATGCGATACTCCAAGAGTCATCTTACCATACGGAGGTCATCCATGCGATATTCCACGAGTCATCTTACCGTATGGAGGTCATCCATGCGATACTCCACGAGTCATCTTGTCATACGGAGGTCATCCATGCGATACTCCACGAGTCATCTTACCGTATGGAGGTCATCCATGCGATACTCCACGAGTCATCCTACCATACGGAGGTCATCCATGCAATACTCCACGAGTCATCTTACCGTATGGAGGTCATCCATGCGATATTCCACGAGTCATCTTACCATATGGAGGTCATCCATGCGATATTCCACAAGTCATCTTACCGTATGGAGGTCATCCATGCAATACTCCACGAGTCATCTTACCGTACGGAGGTCATCCATGCAATACTCCACGAGTCATCCTACCGGTGATTTTGTGGTTGAATCTTCATCACGATCATTTATGAAGAGGGATTGGGAAAATACCCAAAGTCATGCTTACTTTACGTTGCACTTCTGAAAATCTCACATCAAGATGAGACATTGAATCGTCAAAAGAACGGAATGGGTATTCTTCCTTGTGGTATTCCTCTGGTGAACTTGAAGGCACATGTTCTCTGTGAGCCTCAGGCACACGACTCCGAGGCCATGAAGGTGGCAATGAATTGAATCGAGCACCAAGTGAATCATCTTAAAACAAGTATCGATATTGCCACGAACAGAGACTAGGGCCTCCTCAATATGTCATAATTGTAAGTGGCAGAAATATTCTTTTATGGTCAATGCAGAGAAACTGCTATGCTTTTAATTCTATGCTCCTTCCAATGTCATCAAATAGAGATGTCAAAATTGCAGAACTTTGTTGGATGACTGACATTTCAACCAGAGGTGTCTCAAAGCATTAACCAAAGCTGGTTCGTATCTATGAAGACTTCAAAAGCCTCTATCCAAGCAACCTAGTAAGGCATTGATCAAAGCTGGTGCATTTCTATGAAGACTTCAAAAGCCTCTATCCAAGCAACCTAGTAAGGCATTGATCAAAGCTGGTGCATTTCTATGAAGACTTCAAAAGCCTCTATCCAAGCAACCTAGTAAGGCATTGATCAAAGCTGGTGCATTTCCATGAAGACCTCATCTGAGATAAGAAACCTGATCAAAGCTGGTGCATTTCTATGAAGAAAAGGATGTTATGGGATATGTAGGGTATTGTGGTTGCAGCAGAAGCCACAAGTATTACAATGACACACTATGACTTTAGATGTGGCATGGGGGCAGTTCCCTCCCTCCCTGGAATTCCTAGCCACAAAATTTGTTACAACCAACCAGCCACCATGGTAGGCCTTCATAGGAACAACAGCATATATCACAACCAACCAGAGCCACCACCATGACTGGCCTTCATAGGAACAGCAGCATATATCACAGCCAACCAGAGCCACCACCATGGCTGGCCTTCATAGGAACAGCAGCATATGTCACAGCCAACCAGAGCCACCACCATGGCTGGCCTTCATAGGAACAGCAGCATATGTCACAACCAACCAGAGCCACCACCATGGCTGGCCTTCATAGGAACAGCATAGCATATATCACAACCAACCAGAGCCACCACCATGACTGACCTTCATAGGAACAGCAGCATATGTCACAACCAACCAGAGCCACCACCATGACTGACCTTCATAGGAACAGCAGCATATGTCACAACCAACCAGAGCCACCACCATGGCTGGCCTTCATAGGAACAGCACAGCCTATGAAAATACTGGTCGGTCATGGCCTTCATCAGCAGAATTAAAAAGTATTTTTATTTAGTCACTTGGATTGACGGGTCTAAAAGAAAAGGAGACAAGACCGTACCCTCGTTATACAACCAGTTAGACGACCCTTTAAAATGGTAAAGCGCATCTAACTAGTTTGTGGTAAACATGTGTACAGCTTGTCGTCTTACAGGTCAACCTTTAAACATCGAGTGAGTACTTAAATGTACTCACTTGATGCTTAAGCTAGATGCTCTGTCCTGCATCAATCCTGATCGATGATCAAGGCTGGAGCATCTAAATAAAACATTTAGAACATTCTGCCTTGTTGCTGTTGTAGACTACAGAACTCACCACATGTCACGCCTTGTTGCTGTTGTAGACTACAGAACTCACCACATGTCACGCCTTGTTGCTGTTGTAGACTACAGAACTCACCACATGTCACGCCTTGTTGCTGTTGTAGACTATAGAACTCACCACATGTCACGCCTTGTTGCTGTTGTAGACTACAGAACTCACCACATGTCACGCCTTGTTGCTGTTGTAGACTACAGAACTCACCACATGTCACGCCTTGTTGCTGTTGTAGACTACAGAACTCACCACATGTCACGCCTTGTTGCTGTTGCAGACTACAGAACTCACCACATGTCATGCCTTGTTGCTGTTGTAGACTACAGAACTCACCACATGTCACGCCCTGTTGCTGTTGTAGACTACAGAACTCACCACATGTCATGCCTTGTTGCTGTTGTAGACTACAGAACTCACCACATGTCACGCCTTGTTGCTGTTGTAGACTACAGAACTCACCACATGTCACGCCTTGTTGCTGTTGTAGACTACAGAACTCACCACATGTCACGCCTTGTTGCTGTTGTAGACTACAGAACTCACCACATGTCATGCCTTGTTGCTGTTGTAGACTACAGAACTCACCACATGTCACGCCTTGTTGCTGTTGTAGACTACAGAACTCACCACATGTCACGCCTTGTTGCTGTTGTAGACTACAGAACTCACCACATGTCATGCCTTGTTGCTGTTGTAGACTACAGAACTCACCACATGTCACGCCTTGTTGCTGTTGTAGACTACAGAACTCACCACATGTCACGCCTTGTTGCTGTTGTAGACTACAGAACTCACCACATGTCACGCCTTGTTGCTGTTGTAGACTACAGAACTCACCACATGTCACGCCTTGTTGCTGTTGTAGACTACAGAACTCATCACATGTCACGCCTTGTTGCTGTTGTAGACTACAGAACTCACCACATGTCACGCCTTGTTGCTGTTGTAGACTACAGAACTCACCACATGTCACGCCTGGTTGCTGTTGTAGACTACAGAACTCACCACATGTCACGCCTTGTTGCTGTTGTAGACTACAGAACTCACCACATGTCACGCCTTGTTGCTGTTGTAGACTACCGAACTCACCGCATGTCATGCCTTGTTGCTGTTGTAGACTACAGAACTCACCACATGTCACGCCTTGTTGCTGTTGTAGACTACAGAACTCACCACATGTCACGCCTTGTTGCTGTTGTAGACTACAGAACTCACCACATGTCACGCCTTGTTGCTGTTGTAGACTACAGAACTCACCACATGTCATGCCTTGTTGCTGTTATAGACTACAGAACTCACCACATGTCACGCCTTGTTGCTGTTGTAGACTACAGAACTCACCACATGTCACGCCTTGTTGCTGTTGTAGACTACAGAACTCACCACATGTCATGCCTTGTTGCTGTTGTAGACGACAGAACTCACCACATGTCATGCCTTGTTGCTGTTGTAGACTACAGAACTCACCACAACATCCCCCCCCCATCTTTGTTTCATCCTTTCTTTATTTTATTATGGTTATGTATTTATTAATTAAATTTTTGTTTGTGTGTTAATTAACTTATTTATTTATTATTTATCCCTGGTGTTACTTTTAATGTATACCTAACTTTGGAACAGGGACTCTGGGACTCCTATCCCATGTTGTTTGGAACAGGGACTCTGGGACTCCCATCCCATTGGAACAGGGACTCTGGGACTCCTATCCCATGTTGTATTTAGATGAAAGGGGTTAAGATATGAGAGGGTCTTAATAGCATCCCTCTTCATCGACCCTCCCACCTGCAGCTCTCCTTCTATCTTACTACTAGCACAATAATGGAGAACCTATCTTTCTCTCTATCCCTGTTCCTAATCTTCAGACAACCTCCCAGCCTTGTTCCCTGAGGTAGTGAAATGTTCCAATAAATAGGCACAAATTGATCACAGACCATTTTCCCACAAAAACATGATCTCGTTAGTTTATTTGGCGGCCACTGAAGTATTTGTGTTTTTTCTCGCGCCGCATATTATTGAGGAAGCTCCTCCTTTCAAGTATTTGAAGGTGCCCGTAAGTCCTACCTCTCTTGCCATATTCACACTCGACCTCCGGGTTAGTCAACTATCAGATAGCTGTGTGTGGTGAGGACAGGCTGCCATCCTTAGCAACTCTGTCTGCAGTACAGATAGGTATGGGATCCCTTCAATGTCATGTGAGGCACCCTTCAACAAGCTTGCCAGCAGTGAGGCACCCTTCAACAAGCTTGGCACGAGTGAGGCACCCTTCAACAAGCTTGGCAGCAGTGAGGCACCCTTCAACAAGCTTGGCAGCAGTGAGGTATCCTTCAACAAGCTTGGCAGCCGTGAGGCACCCTTCAACAAGCTTGGCAGCAGTGAGGAACCCTTCAACAAGCTTGACAGAAGTGAGGCACCCTTCAACAAGCTTGGCGTGAGTGAGGAACCCTTCAACAAGCTTGGCAGCATTGAGGCATCCTTCAACAAGCTTGGCAGAAGTGAGGCACCCTTCAACAAGCTTGGCAGCAGTGAGGAACCCTTCAACAAGCTTGGCAGCAGTGAGTCACCCTTCAACAAGCTTGGCACGAGTGAGGCATCCGTCAACAAGCTTGGCAGCAGTGAGTCACCCTTCAACAAGCTTGGCAGCAGTGAGCACCCTTCAACAAGCTTGGCACGAGTGAGGCATCCTTCAACAAGCTTGGCAGCAGTGAGGCATCCTTCAACAAGCTTGGCAGCAGTGAGGCACCCTTCAACAAGCTTGGCACGAGTGAGGCACCCTTCAACAAGCTTGGCAGCAGTGAGCACCCTTCAACAAGCTTGACAGAAGTGAGGCATCCTTCAACAAGCTTGACAGAAGTGAGGTACCCTTCAACAAGCTTGGCAGCAGTGAGCACCCTTCAACAAGCTTGACAGAAGTGAGGCATCCTTCAACAAGCTTGGCAGCAGTGAGGCATCCTTCAACAAGCTTGGCAGCAGTGAGGCACCCTTCAACAAGCTTGGAGCAGTGAGGCATCCTTCAACAAGCTTGACAGAAGTGAGGCACCCTTCAACAAGCTTGGCAGCAGTGAGGCATCCTTCAACAAGCTTGGAGCAGTGAGGAACCCTTCAACAAGCTTGGCAGCAGTGAGGCATCCTTCAACAAGCTTGGCAGCAGTGAGGAACCCTTCAACAAGCTTGGGGCTGTGAGGAACCCTTCAACAAGATTGGCAGCAGTGAGGCACCCTTCAACAAGCTTGGCAGCAGTGAGGCATCCTTCAACAAGCTTGGCAGCAGTGAGGCACCCTTCAACAAGCTTGGGGCTGTGAGGAACCCTTCAACAAGCTTGGCAGCAGTGAGGCACCCTTCAACAAGCTTGGGGCTGTGAGGAACCCTTCAACAAGCTTGGCACGAGTGAGGCATCCTTCAACAAGCTTGGCAGCAGTGAGTCACCCTTCAACAAGCTTGGCAGTAGTGAGGCATCCTTCAACAAGCTTGGCAGCAGTGAGGCATCCTTCAACAAGCTTGGCAGCAGTGAGGCATCCTTCAACAAGCTTGGCAGCAGTGAGGCATCCTTCAACAAGCTTGGCAGCAGTGAGCACCCTTCAACAAGCTTGGCACGAGTGAGGCATCCTTCAACAAGCTTGGCAGCAGTGAGCACCCTTCAACAAGCTTGGCACGAGTGAGGCATCCTTCAACAAGCTTGACAGAAGTGAGGCACCCTTCAACAAGCTTGATAGCAGTGAGTCACCCTTCAACAAGCTTGGCAGCAGTGAGGCATCCTTCAACAAGCTTGACAGAAGTGAGTCACCCTTCAACAAGCTTGGCAGCAGTGAGGCATCCTTCAACAAGCTTGGCAGCAGTGAGGCATCCTTCAACAAGCTTGGCACGAGTGAGGCACCCTTCAACAAGCTTGGCAGTAGTGGGGCGTAGTTACTTATTTATCTATCCATAGACACACTTATGTGTAGCAAGAGTAGCCCACATCTGCACACCATCTTCGTGCTGTGTGTATATGTTGCTACGAGGGAATCTGCTCATCTCTTCACCGTTAACTTTTCGTGATGTCATTACCTTCATGCATGAACTGTTACGTAAGCCTTTAACTTGCTGCGCACACATCCCCCCCCCCACACACACACACACTTCCTGTGTCAGCAGTTGGAGGAGGATGGGTGGGGATATTAATAAAATTTATTATCATTATTATTTATTTATTTTGAATAGATTGGTTAGATTGGTGTTGTTGTTATCATCATCATATCATTGTGCCCTAGTAGGTAAAGGGTTATTGAAATGGGGGTGGGTAGCTTGTAACAATGGTTACATCTTTCTTTCTACCTATCTCTGTATTATAAAACCCACCCAATATCTAACATTACAACCGTTGGACTCACAATTTGCGCACCCCTCCTATGAAGATTAAGTGTTCACCATTAGGTCTAGGTGTGCCTGATTTAGAATATCCAGCTGGGTGTTGTTTTTTCCAGGCAATATATGTGGCCAGAGAGAGTTTGAATATGGAACGAGTCGGCTAGAGTGCTGTACGAGACATCACATAAATACCTTGGGAGAGCTACAAGCTTCCTATGTTGTTGTCTAGCTGTTACGAGCAAGCAGATTGACTGTCCTCTCCTGCCTTGTAGACGAAGTTGGCATCAACTCCATGCATCTTCATCTTTGTTGTGCGGTGCATTGAGTGCTCCTCTGGATATCAAGTGCTGGTCTTGCTGGCATAAAATAATGAAATAATAGATTTGTTCTGTGTGTGCATTGGCTCCTTCCCTGGCTGGCGAGACTCTTCTCTCTTCTGCAAATGTGTTTGGATGTTTGCTTAATTATTCCTGTTGAAGGCTAGAGCGTCTAGTCGAAATGTCGAGTACGTTTAGGTTCATTATCTAGAAAGTCACAGTGTGTTGGTTTAATTGGGTAGAGGAGTCCATGTGTGTGCATTATATGGCATGCAGTTTAGAAAGTGCCTCTGGTGGTTTGTTTTTTGCTTGTTTTTTGTGTGGTTTGTTTGAAGTGGAGGGCGCGATTTTAACCACCAATTCTTCGAATACCGATACCTTTTCTGATACCTCGTGCTATTCATGACCTATAATTAGAAGGACCTCTTTTAACAGATCTGGATTGAGCAGGTTTTCAGGCAAGACATCTCCTTTAAGACTTTGCAGATACTTCTTGTGACAGATGACCTGATAGAGGTAGGGAGTGAGAACTTCACGATGCTTGTGATTGTGTGAGATTAACTTATTCACAGAACTACAGAATCACTTATCACCACATACATAAGTTATCGGAAAAGGTATCAGTATTTTGCCGTCAGAGATGCCGTTGGATGTTTTGCAAGCATCTCTGCATTGTTTAGGTGCTGGGTTTCTTGCAGGTCTGGACATCCGTGGGGTCGCTAAGCAACCATATTTTACATTCATCAGGTCGCACACAAAGCACGGGCAGCTAGTTCTACGAATGTGTGCTTGATAATACAGTTCAAAAGCACATATGCATGCAGGTGTCTACATGGATGTGTACACATGCATGTACACTGTATGTGCATGTACATGCATTTGTGTATACTTAGCATACTTAGCATATATGCATGTGTGTGCATACACATGCGTTTGTCTGTACATACATAGCATGTACATGTCTGTGCATGTGTCTGAATGTACATGCCTGTGTATGCACATTTGTCTGCATGTGGGTGTGTATACATACGCATGTACATATGTCTGCATGTACATCTATCTTGCATGTACATGTGTGTGAATATACATTGTCTGTGCATGCACATGTGTCTGCATGTATATCTGTCTGTACATGGTTGTGTATACATATGCATGTGCATGGATGTCGATACATATGCATGTTTATGTGCCTGCATGTATGTGTTTGCATGTTCATGACATATATGACACATTATGTGCATGTACATGTGTGTGCTTGCATTGGCCTGTACATGTGTATGTACATGTTTCTTTACATGTACATGTGGCTGTTCCCTTAGTAATGGAGGACTTGCCACATGTACACACAGCATCCTGATTTTCAGTGTCCTCACCCCTGCCCATTTGAAGTGGGCACTTCCCAATTCCAACCCCTCCCCCAATTGTTTTTAATTATTTATTAATTGCAGGGATCTTGAAGCAGCTCTGGAGATGGGCATGGATTGGTCTCTGCGTGAGGGCTATGCCTGGGCGGAGGACAAGGAGCATTGTGAGGAGTACGGGCGCATGTTGCAAGCCGACCCGGCCAAGGTCTCACAGAGAGCCAAGAAGAGAGGACTACCACAGGTACTGCTTACCCAGCCCCCCGGGTCCCGATATCTGGTCACTAATGGTGTGTTCACACGCACATACAGACACTCTCTCACACACACACACACTCTCACACACACTCACACACACTCACACACACTCACACACACACACACATACTCTCACCTCTCACACACTTTATCACATACTCACACACACACTCACATACGTACACACATACACTCACATACACTCACACACAGTCGTTCACTCACACACTCTCACACACTCACACACACTCTCTCACACACACACTCACACACAGACACTCTCTCACACACTCACACACTCTCACACACTCACACACACACAATGACTCACACACATACTCTCACATGCGCACACACTCTCACACACACTCACACACACACACACACTCACACACATACTCTCACATGCACACGCACTCTCACACACACACTTTCTCACATACTCACCCACACTCACACACTCACATACGTACACACATACTCACACATATACTCACACACAGTTATTCACTCACACACTCTCTCACACTCACACATACAACCACTCACACATACAACCACTCACTCATACACACTCACTCACTCACACATACACACTCACTTTCACACACACACTCTCATTCACACACACTCTCTCTCAGATGCACTGTCTACACACACTCTCTCTCACACACACTCACATACACACACACACTCTCTCACACACACACTCACATACACACACTCACACACTCACTCACACATACTCTCTACACACACCCAGCCTCAGTCTAGCTCTATTGACACGTAATTCCAAGCTAACCCCCACAGTGCTATATATAGTATATGTATGGACATGTATATAATCCAAGTTTGTAGTCCAACACTTGGTCATAGACTAACAGCTCTATATTGGGCACTGCTGTAGCACTCCCTGTGCTGGTTAGCATTTAAGAATGACTGACAGAAAACCTCCCGCCATCTGCAGCTTCTTAGCTTCCTAATTATTGGTTCCAGCTGTTATTAGCTCCAGAAACATTCCCAGCATGCTTTGAATCCCTTGCCAAGACAATCACCTGGCAGCTAAAAATAATTTGAAATTCATCTTCAAGACCCGTCTATGTATAAGTCTTTTCTCTCTTGCATACCTTGCCTACAGTAAGGGTATTCATAGAACCTTTAGTACCTACAACACTCCAGATAATCCCGCCCACACCCAACTGATTCTCAATTGAATTGAGTGGTTGGTAAGGATCATCCAGTGAAGGTTTTCATTGATGGACGCACATACTGCATTACAAGCGACCCGGGCCTCAGTTCTGCTGTTTGTTGTTCTGCTGTTTGTTTCGTGTAGCTTGTGCTCCTGCAAAACTGCTACCAAGTGGTCTAAAGGAGGCTATAGCCCTGCCTCGCCCTAGCACAGTGGCACTTGCTTTCTCTATGGTAGTTTTAACGTCATCCTAACACAAAGAATGCTTCACTTAAGATACATGTATGCATTACTTAAACTTTGATTTATCATAAGGTGCCGATGGAGTCAAACGCTAACATCCACCGATCCCTAGTCGGCATAGTTTATGGTTAGGACTACGACGGTATCTGATCGTCTTCGAACCCCTAACTTTCGTTCTTGATTAATGAAAACATCCTTGGCAAATGCTTTCGCAGTTGTTCGTCTTTCATGAATCCGAGAATTTCACCTCTGACAAATTAAGATATGCATTTGGCTGGATATCAAAGAATAGGGGAAGCAAAGACATACCAATGTAGACCACAACAATTTAGAAGACCCTTTACCTTTTAAAATCATAGACACCAATATGTACCTGTATTATTTCAGTGTTCACTGGTAAGGGGTCCTCTAAATGTAAGTGGTCACCATCGGTAGATTCCTGTTTCCTTTCTAGTCAATCCATTTGATCTTGTTCCATTTCTGTCACTGATGTTGCTGTTGTAGGCATTTTGTTTTCTGTCACATGCATGTTAATCACATGCATGTAGACCAAACACCATTGAAGACCCTTTACCTTAAAAATCATGGACCCCAATCTTTCTTAATCTGTATTATATTTGTGTGGGCATTATTTTAAAAGCTAAAAGGTGTTGTGGTCGACACTTAGTAACTGCTGGTTCCTTTCCTCTTTGGACTTGTCAATCCAACATTTATTTTTGATTAAAAATAAACATTTTGTTTTGTCTTGGAATTATTATAGCCAAGCAGTTTCCATGAGAGAAGTTGCTATATGATACCTCCTGAACTGATCCATCATATGTGGCCATTGTTGTTCTTTACCCGATTCATTACTAAAGTGCACACACACTCACACAGACAGCAGACACTCACACACACACACACATACATACACACACACGCACGCAGCACACACACACACATATCACTCACAGATGTGTAGGCAGATGTGTAGGAGAGGACACCTTGATTGCAGTTATTGGTATGTTTCCTTGGAGATGACACTCTGTGAGCTCTCATTGGTATGTTTCCTGGGAGAGGACACCCTGGGTGTACTCATTGTTATGTTTCTTGGGAGAAGACACCTTGGGTGCACTCATTGGTATGTTTCCTGGGAGAGGACACCCTGGGTGTACTCATTGTTATGTTTCTTGGGAGAAGACAACTTGGATGCACTCATTGGTATGTTTCCTGGGAGAGGACACTCTGTGAGCTCTCATTGGTATGTTTCCTGGGAGAGGACACCCTGGATATACTCATTGTTATGTTTCTTGGGAGAAGACACCTTGGGTGCACTCATTGGTATGTTTCCTGGGAGAGGACACCCTGGGTGTACTCATTGTTATGTTTCTTGGGAGAAGACACCTTGGGTGCACTCATTGGTATGTTTCCTGGGAGAGGACACCCTGGGTGTACTCATTGTTATGTTTCTTGGGAGAAGACACCTTGGGTGCACTCATTGGTTTGTTTCCTGGGAGAGGACACCCTGGGTGCACTCATTGGTATGTTTCCTGGGAGAGGACACCCTGGGTGCACTCATTGGTATGTTTCCTAGGAGAGGACACCCTGGGTGCACTCATTGGTATGTTTCCTTGGAGAGGACACCCTGTGTGCACTCATTAGTATGTTTCCTGGTAGAGGACACCCTGGGTGCACTCATTGGTATGTTTCCTGGGAGAGGACACCCTGGGTGCACTCATTGGTATGTTTCCTAGGAGAGGACACCCTGTGTGCACTCATTAGTATGTTTCCTGGTAGAGGACACCCCGGGTGCACTCATTGGTATGTTTCCTGGAAGAGGACACCCTGGGTGCACTCATTGGTATGTTACCTGGGAGAAAACACCCTAGGTGTTTCAAAGAGGTAAAGTGGTCCAACCTTCCTTCACCCCTCCCCCCACCCTAGTCGCACACCCTCTGTAGTGACCTCATGAACCCAATCTGAATGACCAGCTAGCTGAGTGGTTTGATGAAGTCCTGTGGTTGCTAACATAATTAATTATGGTTAGCCACAGGTGGGGAGATGGTAACCAGATCCCCAAGGCCACCAACAAGGTTGCCATCACTTCAAAGGAAATTTGCTTGCTGGGCTTCAGCTGTGGGGCCTTCCCAAAGTCCACCAGCTGACAAGTTCAGATATGCCCATGTGGCTTCTCTGTGTGTGGTTCATGAAGCACTCTTCAATAGCTAATGGCTGCAGTCTGGTATAAGAAGTCATTGAGGTAAGGAAACAACAGCATGCAACGCTGCGTTACTCTGTCGACAACAAATCTTTCAGCAAAGAAATCCATCCACAGGAGTGCTTCCTTTCTCTAGAGTGAAGGCATTCAGAGCAATTCCGGGTAAGCGTAAGTGCCTTTGCAGCTCTTCTCCAAAGAAGGACTTCCAGAAACAGCAGTGACGCTCTGGAAGAGACCATTCGTGATGGCAATTGCAATCAAGGTATTAATCAATTCCTTAACAAACCAGAAGTCATGTGACTATTTTATGGATCAGCAGTCTACTGGTCTACTGGGCATGTGCAGTGTTTTTAATGGGCACTTGTCACGAGCAGTTGTTGGATTTGTTTGTGAATTTTGTGTAAATGATGTCGGAATCTTGTGCCTCTAGGCACTTATGGCAGTCAAGTCAGGATGCTTACGACATTAGTCAGCTAGAAGTGATGGTGGTCATGATGACAATCTGCTTAACAAGTGTGATGCCCATACACTGATATGATCAGTTTCTCACAGGTGCAGATCACTGAGTGTACGTATGTGTCGGGCCATTTAGGAAGACTGTCGGGAGGTTGATCTGTTGCAGAGCAGAGCCTGGAGAACGTCGTCCATGGATGTCGCACCTACGAATCCATCTAGTTTTTAATAGCGGAATAAGCACAAGACTGTCGAACAAGACAAGACAGAGATAGGAATATATTGAGGCTCGAACCAACTAACACTCAAGGTCTTGTTTAAGTAGGAGCTTCGATTACTGCTTGGCAACGAGTTACTCTAGTTATACAAGTGTGATATTTCCTCCAACAGTACTTCGTATCCCCCCCCCCCCCCCCCCCCCGTTCCTCCCACCACCTCCCACTCCTCATATGCACATGAGGATATTTTCAAGTGGTTAATTAGTCTCCATTGTTGTGATTAGCGGATGAATTAGCAGGAGAAATATTCATGGATTGCATGGCATATGTATGCGTGTGCCACACCCCTCCACTCTTCACCCAACCTGTTTGCAAATCAGATTAAAACCGTGGGACACTGTGAATATTGTTATCTCGTCCTCCACACAGATCACTTCCTCCTTCATGGGAGACCGTTAAAGTCTGCCCGCTTTTTTAAAGTTTTTATTTGTAATCTTAAAAAAAAAATTAAATCCTCACCTCATCTTCATCCTCCAAATTATTTGTTGTTGTTGTTGTTGTTGATGTTCTTTGTAGTTGGGCACACTGGGTGCTGGCAACCACTATGCGGAGATCCAGATTGTGGACGAGATCTATGATAAGCTAGCAGCTGCTAAGATGGGAGTGGAGAGGAAAGGACAAGTAAGGGGCAGTGTTCACCCATTTTCTAGGCATGAGGTAGAGTAGGAACTCATTGCCTTGGTTCCCATGGAGCTATTGTCAACCTACTTCAACCTGCCTCAACCCAGTGTGGTGTTGGTCCAGTGTGTGTCCCCATAGAGCTATTGTCAACCTACTTCAACCTGCCTCAACCCAGTGTGGTGTTGGTCCAGTGTGTGTCCCCATAGAGCTATTGTCAACCTACTTCAACCTGCCTCAACCCAGTGTGGTGTTGGTCCAGGGTGTGTCCCCATAGAGCTATTGTCAGCCTAATTCAACCTGCCTCAACCCAGTGTGGTGTTGGTTCAGTGTGTGTCCCCATAGAGCTATTGTCAACCTTCTCAACCTGCCTCATCCAAAGTGTGATGCTAATTTAGTGTGATATTGGTCCAGTGTGTGTCTATTGCCAACCTACTTCAACCTGATCCAGTGTGTGTCCCCATAGAGCTATTGTCAACCTTCTCAACCTGCCTCATCCAAAGTGTGATGCTGGTTTAGTGTGATATTGGTTCAGTGTGTGTCCCCATAGAGCTATTGTCAGCCTACTTCAACCCGCCTCAACCCACTTGATCCAGTGTGTGTTCCCTTGGAATTTAGTCAACTTATTAGAGTGTGTAATTACTACTTAGTAGGCAAATGTATGGTTGCCTATTGTTGGGGGAGATACATGTATAGTGAGTGCTTGTGGCTCCCACTACTTGCGGTTTGTTTGTCCAGCGTGAGGTTTGTCAGGGAGACGAGCAAGCACTAAAAAACAAACATCTGGTTTGATAGGAAAAGGGAACAAGATTATAGCCATGTAAACTGTTAGCCATTCATACAAGTATTATATTGATTGGTGTCAGTGATTATGGCTCTCCAAGTCACTTAATTGTTCAGAGGATGTTGTAAACATGTCATCTTAACTGGGTTATACAAAAGCATCACCTGAGACAGGTTGACAATAGCTGTATAGGGACACACACTGGACCAACATCACACTGGGTTGAGGCAGGTGGAAGTAGGTTGACAATAGATCTATTGGGACATACACTGGACCAACATCACACTGGGTTGAGGCAGGTGGAAGTAGGTTGACAATAGCTCTATGGGGGCACAGACTGGACCAACATCACACTGGGTGGAGGCAGGTGGAAGTAGGTTGACAATAGCTCTATGGGGGCACAGACTGGACCAACATCACACTGGGTTGAGGCAGGTTGAAGTAGGCTGACAATAGCTCTATGAGGACACACACTGGACCAACACCACACTGGGTTGAGGCAGGTTGAAGTAGGCTGACAATAGATCTATTGGGACATACACTGGACCAACATCACACTGGGTTGAGGCAGGTGGAAGTAGGTTGACAATAGCTCTATGGGGGCACAGACTGGACCAACATCACACTGGGTTGAGGCAGGTTGAAGCAGGTTGAAGTAGGTTGACAATAGCTCTATGGGGGCACAGACTGGACCAACATCACACTGGTGGAAGTAGGTTGACAATAGCTCTATGGGGACACACACTGGATCAACATCACACTGGGTTGGTTGAAGCAGGTGGAAGTGCAGTTGCTTGCCGAGCTCTGTGGTGGCACAGACTGGACCAAGGTCACAGTGGTTGAGGCAGGTGAACCATGTACATTATCTGGACATATGTGTGTACGAACAGCTGGCATGTGGTTAGATTACAATGGACATTATGTAGATTGTGTACATGGGTGTGTATATAATGAATGTACTGTGTGTAATCGTGTACATGTATATGTATATTGTGGTGGCCAGGGATTCAGGTGCCATATACTGCTAACCTACACAAAATCAGGTGATCAGACACACAAAAAAATGGCGGTGACCATCATATATGTGTTTTTGAGGAGAGTTAAAGGTTATACTTCATCTGTTCTTTGCAAACTTCCGAAATTTTTTTGGAGCCTTATGGCAGAGTTTAACACGGTTAGTCTCAAGCTGCTTCCCTTCTGGACCTCCCACCGTCAGGTGTGGTGTGTGGTTCCAGCTAGCAGAGGCTCTGTTCCACATTTGTGGCCTCACAATGGACAAGTACACCTACACTGTCACCTCACTCAGCCAGGATGCTGGCCAACTCCTGCTATCCCCTCTCCCTCTAGCTGACAACAAGTATGGGACTCTCAAGGCCCACCTCACACACACTCACACACACTCACACCTTTGTTCTCGCCCACCACTTCCAAGCCAACAAGCTCCTGTAAATGGTCGATCAACCCTGACAGATGAGATGCTCTCTCTGCTCAGTGTATACCAGTCCTGCATGCTCTTCGAGAAGCTCTTTCTCCACTGGATGCTGGATGCTATCTGCCTTCAGTTGGCCAAGGGTGGCTTGACTGATTCTCACAAGTAGTGGAGAAGGCAAATGTGATTTGGGTGGACCCAACCGGGTAAATCAAAGAGCCAAACAGCAGTATTGCAAAAGGTTTGTCAACAACACAAGGAAGCTCTGCACATTTGTCTGAAATCCCCCAACTGGCTGATCTATAGCAATGGCAGTTAGCCCTAACAGTGGTTGCCTCCTCTATGGATGGGATGGTCATTAGGGTGCCGTTTCGTAGTTGACACAGGGACAAGAGGTCAGGACTATGGCGGAATGAGTTCTTCCTACCAGGGCAGACATGAGCTTGGGACATCAGGGAGGACATGAGCTTGGGCCACCAAGACAGACATGAGCTCGGACCGCCAGGACGTACATGTCGTGCTGCCAGGACGTACATGTTGGGCTTCCAGGAAGTACATGTTGGGCTGCCAGGAAGTACATGTTGGGCTTCCAGGAAGTACATGTTGGGCTGCCAGGAAGTACATGTTGGGCTGCCAGGAAGTACATGTTGGACTGCCAGGACCGACATGAGCTCAGGACACCAGGGCACTTAAGTCACTGCTGCCAACGGAATGGTGAGTGCACCGTCCCACTGGCAGAGAACACCATCCTACTGGCAGAGTGCACCTTTCCACTGGCATAGTGCCCCATCCCAATGGCAGAGTGCACCATCCTACTGGCAGGGTTCACCATTCCACTGGCAGAGTTCCCCATCCCAATGGCAGAGTGCACCATCCCATTGGCAGAGTGCACCATCCTAATGGCAGAGTGCACCATCCTACTAGCAGCGTTCACCATTCCACTGGCAGAGTTCCCCATCCCAATGGCAGAGTGCACCATCCCAATGGCAGAGTGCACCATCCCAATGGCAGAGTGCACCATCCCAATGGCAGCGTTCACCATTCCACTGGCAGAGTGCACCATCTCACTGGCAGAGTGCACCATCTCACTGGCAGAGAGCACCATCCCATTGGCAGAGTGCACCATCCCATTGGCAGAGTGCACCATCCCAATGGCAGAGTGCATCATCCTACTGGCAGGGTTCACCATTCCACTGGCAGAGTTCCCCATCCCAATGGCAGAGTGCACCATCCCATTGGCAGAGTGCACCATCCTAATGGCAGAGTGCACCATCCTACTAGCAGCGTTCACCATTCCACTGGCAGAGTTCCCCATCCCAATGGCAGAGTGCACCATCCCAATGGCAGAGTGCACCATCCCAATGGCAGAGTGCACCATCCCAATGGCAGCGTTCACCATTCCACTGGCAGAGTGCACCATCTCACTGGCAGAGTGCACCATCTCACTGGCAGAGAGCACCATCCCATTGGCAGAGTGCACCATCCCAATGGCAGAGTGCATCATCCTACTGGCAGCATTCACCATTCCACTGGCAGAGTTCCCCATCCCACTGGCAGAGAGCACCATCCCACTGGCAGAGAGCACCATTCGACTGGCAGAGTGCTCCATCCCACTGGCAGAAAGCACCATTCCACTGGCAGAGTTCCCCATCCCACTGGCAGAGAGCACCATTGCACTGGCAGAGTTCCCCATACCAATGGCAGAGAGCACCATCATTCAACCCATGTCATTTCAAATGGACCTTCACCATCACCCAAGTCTCCTAGCCTCTGCTCGCAGCTGACTTTGCCCCCACTTAATTATGCTAGAAATTATGGGTGATTGCTCATACGATGCTGACAATTTAACCTCCATCAGCCTATGCAGCACTGCCACTGCCTTGGCCCACTTTGGCTCCATCGATTCTGTAAACAATAAGTTCTCCAAGTGCCTGGCAGATGTCTGCATGTTACAATGCCCTTGTTCTCCAAACCGTTCCCAAACATGGAATGGAACTTTTCATCTCACCAAATCAGCCATCGTGTCAAGCATGTGGATGCTATTTCTCGTTGTTGTTCAAGGATGAATTCAGAAATACGGAGATGGTGCGCATCATCTGTTACTTGCATAGTCAGTGGTCCTGTCATTACAAATTTGGTCCCCTCATATTTGGTTCCCCCTGGAACTTTTTCTTTAAAAAATATGTTCCTCCTGGAACTTCCCTCTTGACAAATAAAGGGCTAGGGCTAGGGTGGGAACAAAACTTTCAATAAAGGGGGAACAACTTTTGTGGGGGGACAAATTAAACGTTACAGTCCTCACTCCTTCACAAGGTTCCCAAGACCTAATGAGGTTGGAGGCTCTGTGGGGACTCCATCAACTGAACTGCGCCATGTCGGCCAAGTGTTGCACAGTCTCGCATATTTTATGGTCAATCTGCTAATGCAAGAATCTTCTCAAAGATTGATGTGGCGCGTAGATACCCCACGAGATTGCCGTGCAAACAGATGACATCCCGGAAATGGTTGTCACCTCTCCATTCTGCCTGTGGGTGTTCCTTGGCAAGTATTTTTGCCTCAAGAATACAGCACAAGATTTCCAACTGATCATGGACACAGTCCTCCAAGGCTTGGATTTTATCATCGTCTACCTTGACGACATCCTTGTTGCCAGCTGCTTCCAACACTCCATGCACACATCCGATGTCTAGCCTAGAGCGGAACAGCCTGGGCAGCTTGATATCTGGCCAGGTGCCAGTTTTGTTGGCATGAGATTAATTTCTTTGGCATGAAGGTAGTTGCCATCATTAATTTTGACATCGTCAAAGGACTCCAGAAGTACTTGAGCAAGTACCAGTTGAAGCCAGATGATGCAATCTCTCTTTCATTTCTTCAAAGGGAAATGACCTCATTTTTTAACCTCGACGAGGAAGCAATAGCCGGAATCACCTAGCTTGCTCACCCATAAGCAGGCGCCCCCTCGCCAAGGAAGATTAGCCAGAGTCACCTACTTGCTCACCCATAAGCAGGCATCTCCCTCGCCAAGGAAGCATTAGCCAGAGTCACCTACTTGCTCACCCATAAGCAGGCATTCCCCTCGCCAAGGAAGCACTATCCATAGCCACCTTGCTTGCTCACCCGTAAGCAGGTGTCCCCACTGGAATCACGGTTGATGATTCAGGTGTAGCTGTAGCTTCTTACCAATGGACCTTGGCAACTGGGAATTAAGGACTAATGAGCAGAAGTACAGTTGCTTTTGTCCGTGCGCTCCTTGCCTTCTACCTCACTGATCATAAGCCACTCATATTTGTCTTTACCAAGATATCAGATCCATGGTCGTCACGGCAGTGTGGCTATATCGCCATGATATCAGACCACACCACTTGCAGCAAGAACATCTCTGGCAAGAGCAAACCTCGTAGTCTCTGCGTTGTCTTGCACCATCATCAATACTGTGCCCAATTTGGATCCTACAGTTGATTTCTCAGCCATGGCCTCAGGTGAACAAGATGATGATGAAGCTGCAGCGTACTGCACCGCTGTCTCAAGACTGGTTCCAAAGGTGTCTCAAGACTGGTTCCAAAGGTGTCTCAACTTGTTCCAAAGGTGTTCCATTCAGCCTACAAACACCACACTTCTCTGTGATGTCTCCACTGGTCAAACAAGACCCATTGGTCCCAGTACCTTTCCCTGTGACGTCTTCACTGGACGAACAAGATCGATTGTTCCCAGTACCTTTCCCTGTGACATCTCCACTGGACCCATTGGTCCCAGTACCTTTCCCTGTGACATCTCACTGGACGAATAAGACCCATTGTTCCTAGTACCTTTCCCTGTGACATCTCCACTGGACGAACAAGACCCATTGTTCCCAGTACGTTTTCCTGTGACATTTCCCCCACGAACAAGACCCATTGTTCCTAGTACCTTTCCCTGGGCTGTCGTTCCCTGTATTCACTGGACTGTGTTTTTTTAAGTGACACATGTCGTCTCGCATCCCTCCACCCAGATGCTGCCCACAGGCAGGATTGTCTGGCATGGCATTCGAACAACAAACCTCTTGCCATCCAGTGACACAGCAGGCCCCCCACTGCTAACTTTTAATGTGCCGCACTGACCATTGAACACATTAATATTACCACCACCACAGGGCTATCTATACCTACATTCACAAGGATTGATAGCATTACCACCATCACAGGGCTGTACCTGCCTACTCACAAGGATTGATAGCATTACCACCATCACAGGGCCATACCTGCCTACTCGTAGTGATTGATAGCATTACCACCATAACAGGGCTGTACCTGCCTACTCACAGTGATTGATAGTATTACCACCTACCACATGGCTGTAACTCCCTACTCACAAGGATTGATAGCATTACCACCACCACAGGGCTATACATGGCTACTCACAAGGATTGATTACCACCACCATAGGGCTGTAACTCCCTACTCACAAGGATTGATAGCATCACCAGGTGGCTATCTATACCTACATTCACAAGGATTGAAAGCATTACTACCTTCACAGGGCTATACCTGCCTACTCCCAAGGATTGATAGCATTACCACCATCACAGGGTTGTACCTGCCTACTCACAGTGATTGATAGTATTACCACCTACCACATGGCTGTACCTCCCTACTCACAGTGATTGATAGTATTACCACCTACCACATGGCTGTAACTCCCCCCTACTCACAAGGATTGATAGCATTACCAGGTGGCTATCTATACCTACATTCACAAGGATTGATAGCATTACTGGGCTATACCTGCCTACTCCCAAGGATTGATAGCATTACCACCACCACAGGGCTATACATGGCTACTCACAAGGATTGATTACCACCACCATAGGGCTGTAACTCCCTACTCACAAGGATTACCACCATCACAGGGTTGTACCTGCCTACTCACAAGGATTGATAGCATTACCACCATCACAGGGTTGTATCACAGTGATTGATAGTATTACCACTACCACATGGCTGTAACTCCCTACTCACAAGGATTGATAGCATTACCAGGTGGCTATCTATACCTACATTCACAAGGATTGATAGCATTACTGGGCTATACCTGCCTACTCCCAAGGATTGATAGCATTACCACCACCACAGGGCTATACATGGCTACTCACAAGGATTGATTACCACCACCATAGGGCTGTAACTCCCTACTCACAAGGATTGATAGCATTACCAGGTGGCTATCTATACCTACATTCACAAGGATTGATAGCATTACTGGGCTATACCTGCCTACTCCCAAGGATTGATAGCATTACCACCACCACAGGGCTATACATGGCTACTCACAAGGATTGATTACCACCACCATAGGGCTGTAACTCCCTACTCACAAGGATTGATAACACTACCACCATCACAGGGCTAATACCTCCCTACTCACACCTAGGCTTCTGGTACCTTCCCACTCACAATGATTGATCATTCCACCAGGTGGTCAGAAGCCATTGTTGCATGAGCATTCATCTCCCATTGGAATACTTTCTTAAGGATGGGCCAGCAGTTCACATCTAATTTGTGGGCAGCAATGCATATAGCTAAGCTCATTGGCACGCGATTTCCTCACACAAACACTACCATCAATTGGTAAATGGCCTTGTCAAACATTTTCATTGACATACATACATGCATGAAGTCTGTCCTGCAAGCACAACTAACACCTCTAACTGGCTGGACGAACATCCGTGGGTCCTGTCAGGCATCCCAAGAGGAATTTTTCCTGTCCCTCGGCAGAACTGGTGTATGGTGCCCCTCTCATCAGTACCTGGTGACTTCATCGCGATATTGCACGACCCAGTGACCGTTCTGCAACGACTCCGTGAAACCATCAGCAAGTTTGTGTCTGTACCCATCACTTACTGTTGGAGCTCCTAGCATCTCATTCCACCTGAACTTCAGAGCAGGGAATATGTTTTTATTCTTCGTGACACTTCGCTAAGGACCGTTCCTTGTTATGGACAGGGACTGAAAGACCTAGAAGATCAATTTCAGAGTCAAGTCAGACAAAGGACCATCAAGATGAACTTCAAGTCAAGCTAAACACTATCTCAGTGGACCGCCTCAAGCCAGCACACCTCAACCATGACAACCAGTTTAGGTGGTGTCCAAGTTGCCATGGGCGTCTGCCAATTATGCCAATTCCCACCATCACCTCTAGCACCCTCTCCACCGAACTCTCAACCAACCTAAAGACTAAAATGACTTTCTGAAATTATCATATATTTTTTTATCCAGGTTTCGGTCCAATGTCTATCCTACAGTAGCCTAAACTTTTTTTTGAGTTGAGCTGAGAAAATGATTTTAGTCTACCATGTCAGCCAAGAGCTTATTGTGGGACAACCTAATCACCTCTCTGTAAGCTCCCAATAACACACACAAACTCACATGATCAGACACTCGTGAAAACTAGTAGTGATCATCAAATATATGGAGTTAAAAATAATCAAGTTTCAGTTTCTCCTCAATATGTATGTATGTTGTAGCACATTGTATATGCAATACATATTAAAGATGCATTCACTGTACCATGTCTGTATGTAATGTGTATGTGTGTGTATGTTATATATATAGTATATAATGCATAGCGATGATGTTTCACTGTATGTGTGCACATGTGCTAATATTGTGTGTGTAATACGTGGATCTGTGTAGGTGTGTGTGATGCTTCATAGTGGCAGTCGTGGTCTGGGACATCAGGTGGCTACAGGTATGTACATGCACTGTTGGAACATGACACATCTACATGAATGCAACAGTAGAACTGTAGTGGTGCAGTCAACTACTCAGAATAATGTCTGTACGGTTGTCACTGGAGTCGTATGAAGTTGTAAGGTGGGGAATGGGTGTGGTTCCACTGCTCTGGTGATACATCAAAATTGAAGGCCATTAAATGTATAATTTTCTTGTGGTTAATCAGATTCACATATTTCGGTTCCAAACATTTGACTTTAGTATGACATGGAACCGACATGGAACCGAAATATGCCATTAGTGCTAATATGTACACGTGCGTGCATGTGAATGTTCAGATGTGCATGTGAGCTGTCAATGCTCGATGCGTTCGTTGTTTTCCGTAAAGCTGAACTCTGTGCACTTAGCACTCTCCAGTTGTTTACAGAATTCGCATGACACCTGAAATTCGCACGACACCTGAAAAACACATTTATAAAATATACAGCTCTTAACAAAATTTAAAATACTTTTGCACCTTCCTTGCAGAGAAAATGTTCGGCTGCTATTCGCTCAAAACAAAATTCTATTATATCTTGATGCCTTCACTGCGTTTTTTTGTATGCCTGTGTGTGTCCATCTTCTTTTCTTTTTTTTAACGTCGTCCAATAATAAATTAATTACCCAGCTTGTGTGATGGTGAGAAAAAGCTGCATCCATAACAGTGACATGATGATGCAACTGGCCTCACACGTGGTGGGGATGTGGGTGGCCAAAACAACCCATGCATGGCTGGTTTACTTTGTAAGTGATTATATGCAGTAGTGTGGAGAGAGTTCTGTGCTGGGTTTTGAAGACTTCTTTATCAGTGGACTGCTCTCCCTCCATACCATGCAGGCAGGCACAGATCCAACTTTTGGTTTAGGAAGGGTTTGGGAAGAGGGTTGCATGTTGACGGACAGACATAGGAATGTGACAGTGTTTCGTCAGAGTATGGTTCATTAATAATAAATACAGCAATGAAGTGATTAAGGACGACAGAGGTGTTTGAGTATTTGGGGTGTGGGGGGAGGGGGGGGGGGGGGGTGTGGACACCATGTTCTGGTGCAACCACCATACATACAAAATGGCGAAGAAACTGTTCCCACACAAACATAGTTACTATCCTCTTAATTGAGAGAAAGGATTGACAGTGTCTATCTGAGGGTTAAATATTACAGATGAGCGTCAGCTTTCCGGGTTCTGGGTTAGCACATCTTCGTAAAACCATTTTGGCGAGGGCCGGCCTACTGGAGTAGCATGGCTGTATACTGGACGGTATATTCGTTTATCTCTTCAGGACGATAGCAGATATACTTATCTGTACATAGATTGCAACATACATGGACGATATTACAAAAAAGCTTCCCTAGAGCTTGCATGGTGAAATCTAAGCCAAGTCGTTGACTAGCGAGGCTGTATCTAACCCTACTCTACTAGAATAACACCGCAGTTTTTGAAATAGAGAGGTTTATAGCAGCAGGCATTGTCGTAGAAATGGCGAGATTTAGCTACAGTAGCAAGCGTCTTCATATTGACAAAAAGCAAATGGTTAAAGGTTAGAGGTGAGGCACAGTCTATAGCTAGCTCTAGCTGGAGGCACAGATGAAGTATAGAGTGGAACTGGTCTGAAAGAGAATCATTGCCTGCAAGTAGCCACAGTCTATAGCTAGCTCTAGCTGGAGGCACAGATGAAGTATATAGTGGAACTGGTCTGAAAGAGAATCATTGCCTGCGAGTAGCCACAGTCTATAGCTAGCTCTAGCTGGAGGCACAGATGAAGTATATAGTGGAACTGGTCTGAAAGAGAATCATTGCCTATTAGTAGCCACAGTCTATAGCTAGCTCTAGCTGGAGGCACAGATGAAGTATAGAGTGGAACTGGTCTGAAAGAGAATCATTGCCTGCGAGTAGCCACAGTCTATATAGCTAGCTCTAGCTGGAGGCACAGATGAAGTATAGAGTGGAACTGGTCTGAAAGAGAATCATTGCCTGCGAGTAGCCACAGTCTATAGCTAGCTCTAGCTGGAGGCACAGATGAAGTATATAGTGGAACTGGTCTGAAAGAGAATCATTGCCTGCCATACTAGAGCTTGAAGACCAAGGTACCAGCTAGCTAGATCTACAGTCATTGGCCTAAATGCTAGCGAGGTGGAGAAACACACACACAAAATATTCCAGAGTTTTGGTTACCTTTATTGTTGCTAGGCTAGCTAGCATAGCAACAGTGCTTGCCTGATAGAGCCCTCAAGCCATGAACAAGGAAGGCTCCATAGATTCTTGCTGGTACTTAATCACATACTTGGAATATAATCAGGCATAAGTGTGTGTCGCATTAGTTTAACTTTCAGCCTTGACTTTCCTGGACATTTTTCCTAAAGTATACCAGCTACCCCAAAAAATCATTATAAAATCAGCAATCCATTCATATCAGTTGTAATTTTGTCATGTGATAGCACCATTGTTTATAAACAATGTGATCTCATTAGTTAACCACATTATCAACCACAAAATATGAATATCATTATGCTAAATTTCTCTATCAATATCTAACATTTAATCAACAAAAAATGTTTATAATATATTTACTCATTTAGTTAGCATTTAGTAAACATTAGTCATAATAATTTAGGCATATAGCAATATATAGCGGTGGGTTTTTGACAAAATTTGATCATATGATTCTATAGCCAATGGTTTATTATGTTATTGAAATTCAACTATTTGAGAAAGAACATGCAAATACAAATATGTAGGTACTTTAGCTAACCTGAGAAGGCTTCCTGATCAATTTCATTATAACTAGAGAGCTGGTCATAGTAAAAGGAAGAATCCTGAGGGTCTAAAGTAGGGTCAACTACAGCGGCTAAAGAATGCACTGCTGCACGATCAGAACTTGCATTTCCAAGGTAGCTACATATTTCTTCACCTTCTTCTTCCTCTGACTCATCCTCAGTGAGAGCAAAATCCTCGCTAGAAACCAGGGAAAGTACTTCTTTAAGCGTTAAACATCCACTCATTTTTAGGTCGTCAAAACCGCGAACTGTCGGTAGTTACACGTACTTTTCGCTAACTAATCGGGCGTTTCCGGATGTGATTTTTTGACGTCATATAGAGTAATAGTTGCTCTTTCCGGTGGTATGCAAATTATGACTATAGGCCAAGCGATCGATTTATTAGCGATTTTTAAAGTCCATTACGCCATATGGCGCTTACAGCGGTGAGAGGGTTAAAGTCCTATTAAAGGGTTCATGTGGTTTGCTTTTTTGCTTGGGGAGAGGGGGGGAGGGGGCTGCCCAGCCTCTGGACCTAATGACAAATGACTCGGAAGTGGTTTAGGTTCAGCATGAGTTAGTGACATCCTGGACCCACCTGGCTCCATAGCTTAGCAGCTCATTCCCTGTATGGTTATGTCAATACAGAAACTCTGTGGTAAACATGATTAAGTCTGGGATGGAATATGGTGGGAAGATGTACTATATAGCTACCTTGATTATAAAAGCTGTCCCACACTAGGAATCCCCCCCCCCCCCCCCCCCCCCCCCCACACACACACCCATTATTAAAGGTCTGTACATATTTGTTCCTGCTATACAAGCCCAATGAATATCAGACTGTTTTGTTGTGAGCTCTCCGTTCCACTCACCAACTCCCAGATGCTCTGGTGGAGATGGAGAAGGCCATGAAACGAGACAACATCCACGTGAACGACAGGCAGCTGGCGTGTGCTCGCATCTCTTCCAAGGAGGGACAGAACTACCTCAAGGGAATGGCTGCTGCTGCTAACTATGCGTGGGTGAACCGCTCCAGCATGACCTTCCTGACGCGGCAGGTAAAACAATAACAACAACAAACAAACCAATGACAATGAAGACGCAGAGTGGGACAGCTGCTAAACCAAAGAGGTACAAGACCAGCTGGTCTTCTTACCTCTTAAGAACAGCAGGAACTAATTATTAAGTATTAACTAACTTATTAATTAGTTAATCAATTATTAAATAGCTACTGGTTATTGATTACTTATAATTAGTTGCTAGTTATTAGATTATTTTACGATAACCTTCTCAATAATCGACTTGAAATTGTATTCTCTCCATGTTTCGACTAGAGGCCCTTTATCAGGAATTTCTGATGAAGGATAGAGCATATAGTGGAAACGTTGAGAGAAACGTTGAGAGAATACAATTTCAAGTTGATTATTGAGAAGGTAAAGGTTGATTCACAGTTTGACGCTCAGCCATCGTTACGTATCGTCCTATCGTATCGTTCCATCGTATCATATTGTTTCTGGTTCACAATATAGTGTTCGATTGGCGAATTTTGCTGGTTTTGACAAGGTGCTCACGTGACAATAGTTGGAGCCACTTGAATCCATGCATTTTCTTTTGGCCTTAACTCCTTATACATGTATATTACAGAAGAGACCTGCCACAAGCAGGGATATTTTCGAACAGCCTCGATCAATTTCTCCTCATTCATACTGGTAAATTTTAGTGTAGGTACAAAGTCCTTCATGTGACCCTCCCACTTGCCAGCATTCTGATTGGTTGGACACTCGACGCTCGATGCTGGAATAGAACCAGATCCTATTCCATCATTACATATCGTAACGTCCCATCATATCGTATTGTCATGACGTTGCTGGTTCGCAATACGACGATACGTTACGATAGGACGATGCGATACGTAACGATGGCTGAGCGTCAAACTGTGAATCAGCCTTTATTGTAAGGTTATTATGTCAACTGAGAGTTCATTGAGTACTTATTAATTAGTTGTTAGTTGTTAATTACTGGTTAATTAGTTGATTACTAATTATTAATTAGTTTCTAAATATTAATTACATTAGCCTAATATAATCCTCAACTGCTATTAAAAGTCTGATTATTAAATGATTTTTTTGAGAAAATGGCCTACGATCACAACTGCCGCCTTCAATGGTCTTTTTCTTGCCAATCCTACTGTTTTTGGAAGCTCTTTTTATGAGTAAGGCTCCACAGGAACCCATCCCTACTGAGAACCACTCTGAATCCCTCCACTCTTCTGCTGAGTGAGGCTGCACAGGCTCCGATGCCTACTCACTCTGAATCCCTCCACTCTTCTGCTGAGTAAGGCTGCACAGCCTACTCACCCTGAATCCCTCCACTCTTCTGCTGAGTGAGGCTGCACAGGCTCCTATGCCTACTCACTCTGAATCCCTCCACTCTTCTGCTGAGTAAGGCTGCACAGGCGCCTATGCCTACTCACTCTGAATCCCTCCACTCTTCTGCTGAGTGAGGCTGCACAGCCTACTCAGCCTACTCACTCTGAATCCCTCCACTCTTCTGCTGAGTAAGGCTGCACAGGCGCCTATGCCTACTCACTCTGAATCCCTCCACTCTTCTGCTGAGTGAGGCTGCACAGCCTACTCAGCCTACTCACTCTGAATCCCTCCACTCTTCTGCTGAGTAAGGCTGCACAGGCGCCTATGCCTACTCACTCTGAATCCCTCCACTCTTCTGCTGAGTAAGGCTGCTATGCCTACTCACTCTGAATCCCTCCACTCTTCTGCTGAGTAAGGCTGCACAGGCGCCTATGCCTACTCACTCTGAATCCCTCCACTCTTCTGCTGAGTGAGGCTGCACAGGCTACTGGGGTCCACTCCGAAATATCCTTGCCTTTGAGAAAGGAGGTGCAATTTCTTTGATGTTAGTTATGTGTTTGGCCAAGTCCGGTGAGACTTTTGACACAATTGAAGAGGTTTAAGCAAACTGCAACTTGTTTTATTTTTCATTCTAATGATGGGGGAGAAGATGTTCTTGTTATAAGCATTTAGAATTGGAGGGGCAGCTCCTAATAGAGAGTATTTATGGTACACAAGGAAGAGGCAGACCATTGAGATTACGTAGTTAAGGGGAAGTACTTCAGTCAAGTCACATGACCACACAGAGTGAGATTCCATAGCACAGGGATATTCTTGGTGGGAGCCAAAATGCAAGGGACTGAACATTTTGGAACACAGCATGTACATGTACATACATGCATACATGCATGCAATATACTGAAAATACACAAGTTCGAGGTGGGCATCTTTCTAGTTTTTTAGAAGATCATTCTAACCTCATTTTACCAATGAAGTATTATGTACCTGCAATGGCGTAAAGCTTCCCTCTCTGGAGCACTACATGTAATTCACTGGCAATGGGGTAAAGCTTCCCTCTCTGGAGCACTTCATGTAATTCACTGGCAATGGGGTGAAACTTCCCTCTCTGGAGCACTTCATGTAATTCACTGGCAATGGGGTGAAGCTTCCCTCTCTGGAGCACTTCATGTAATTCACTGGCAATGGGGTCAAACTTCCTTCCCTGGAGCACTTCACGTAATTCACTGGCAATGGGGTGAAGCTTCCCTCTCTGGAGCACTTCATGTAATTCACTGTAATTCACTGGCAATGGGGTGAAACTTCCTTCCCTGGAGCACTTCACGTAATTCACTGGCAATGGGGTGAAGCTTCCCTCTCTGGAGCACTTCATGTAATTCACTGGCAATGGGGTGAAACTTCCCTCTCTGGAGCACTTCATGTAATTCACTGGCAATGGGGTGAAACTTCCTTCCCTGGAGCACTTCACGTAATTCACTGGCAATGGGGCAAAGCTTCCCTCTCTGGAGCACTTCATGTAATTCACTGGCAATGGGGTGAAACTTCCCTCTCTGGAGCACTTCATGTAATTCACTGGCAATGGGGTGAAACTTCCCTCTCTGGAGCACTTCATGTAATTCACTGGCAATGGGGTGAAGCTTCCCTCTCTGGAGCACTTCATGTAATTCACTGGCAATGGGGCAAAGCTTCCCTCTCTGGAGCACTTCATGTAATTCACTGGCAATGCGGTGAAACTTCCCTCTCTGGAGCACTTCATGTAATTCACTGGCAATGGGGTGAAACTTCCCTCTCTGGAGCACTTCATGTAATTCACTGGCAATGGGATGAAACTTCCCTCCCTGGAGCACTTCATGTAATTCTCTGGCAATGGGGTGAAACTTCCCTCTCTGGAGCACTTCATGTAATTCACTGGCAATGGGGTGAAACTTCCCTCTCTGGAGCACTTCATGTAATTCACTGGCAATGGGGTGAAACTTCCCTCCCTGGAGCACTTCACGTAATTCACTGGCAATGGGGTGAAGCATTCCTCTCTGGAGCACTTCATGTAATTCACTGGCAATGGGGTGAAACTTCCCTCTCTGGAGCACTTCATGTAATTCACTGGCAATGGGGTGAAACTTCCCTCTCTGGAGCACTTCATGTAATTCACTGGCAATGGGGTGAAACTTCCCTATCTGGAGCACTTCATGTAATTCACTGGCAATGGGGTGAAACTTCCCTCCCTGGAGCACTTCATGTAATTCACTGGCAATGGGGTGAAACTTCCCTCTCTGGAGCACTTCATGTAATTCACTGGCAATGGGGTGAAGCTTCCCTCTCTGGAGCACTTCATGTAATTCACTGGCAATGGGGTGAAACTTCCCTCCCTGGAACACTTCATGTAATTCACTGGCAATGGGGTGAAGCTTCCCTCTCTGGAGCACTTCATGTAATTCACTGGCAATGGGGCAAAGCTTCCCTCTCTGGAGCACTTCATGTAATTCACTGGCAATGGGGTGAAACTTCCCTCCCTGGAACACTTCATGTAATTCACTGGCAATGGGGTAAAGCTTCCCTCTCTGGAGCACTTCATGTAATTCAATGGCAATGGGGTGAAGCTTCCTTCCCTGGAGCAATTCACTGGCAATGGGGTGAAACTTCCCTCTCTGGAGCACTTCATGTAATTCACTGGCAATGGGGTAAAGCTTCCCTCTCTGGAGCACTTCATGTAATTCACTGGCAATGGGGTGAAGCTTCCTTCCCTGGAGCAATTCACTGGCAATGGGGTGAAACTTCCCTCTCTGGAGCACTTCATGTAATTCACTAGCAATGGGGTAAAGCTTCCCTCTCTGGAGCACTTCATGTAATTCACTGGCAATGGGGTGAAGCTTCCTTCCCTGGAGCACTTCACGTAATTCACTGGCAATGGGGCAAAGCTTCCCTCTCTGGAGCACTTCATGTAATTCACTGGCAATGGGGTGAAACTTCCCTCCCTGGAGCACT
The DNA here is from genome assembly GCA_028752905.1 of Cladorhizidae sp. MBARI D1340-BT2. Lineage (NCBI taxonomy): Eukaryota > Metazoa > Porifera > Demospongiae > Poecilosclerida > Cladorhizidae > Cladorhizidae sp. MBARI D1340-BT2. Next base: position 22,700,121 of record JAQNBH010000001.1, read on the forward strand.
TCATGTAATTCACTGGCAATGGGGTGAAACTTCCCTCTCTGGAGCACTTCATGTAATTCACTGGCAATGGGGTGAAGCTTCCCTCTCTGGAGCACTTCATGTAATTCACTGGCAATGGGGTGAAACTTCCCTCTCTGGAGCACTTCATGTAATTCACTGGCAATGGGGGTCCCTCTCTGGAGCACTTCATGTAATTCACTGGCAATGGGGTGAAACTTCCCTCTCTGGAGCACTTCATGCAATTCACTTGCAATGGGGTGAAGCTTCCCTCTCTGGAGCACTTCATGTAATTCACTGGCAATGGGGTGAAACTTCCCTCCCTGGAGCACTTCATGTAATTCGCACACAACAGGAGCAGTACTTATGACTTTAATGTAGATGGTGCTAGACCTGCTGAAAATAATATACAGACAGCATATTCCGTGAGATGGCGTCGGCCATCAGGTTCTCTCTCCCCGCAATGTGGACCGCTCTTTCCATTTGGTGACAAGTTTTTACAACAGTAGCAGGAGCACGATGTGTGGCTCCTGTGAGTATCTTGCATTCAGCCCCACCACCACCGCCTCATCCTCACAGTAGATCTGCACGCCTCATCCGGTCCATTGCTCCCTCCACACTGCCCATGCCAGCACCACTGGCAGCACTTCATTCTAAGTCATTGGGAACAACCCCACCACCACCGCCTCATCCGGTCCATTGCTCCCTCCACACTGCCCATGCCAGCACCACTGACAGCACTTCCTTCTAAGTCGTTGGGAACAGCCCCACCACCACCACCTCATCCGGTCCATTGCTCCCTCCACACTGCCCATGCCAGCACCACTGGCAGCACTTCCTTCTAAGTCATTGGGAAGTCGCCAAGCTTGGTCTTTGATGACTACGCTCAGCTGTATCCACTTGTGGACTCCACTAAACTCTACCTCCTACATTTCCTGACTTGGTCTTTGATGACTACTCTCAGCTGTATCCACTTGTGGACTCCACTAAACTCTACCTCCTACATTTCCTGACGCATCTGTGAAAACTTTGATGGCTGATTCCCCACTGTCTGGTGCTGGCATCATTGACACATAGTTCCACTGTTCGAGGAACACGGACCAGCACATAAGGCCTGGCTGGAAGGACACATTGAGTCAGATGTAGTGGGGACCAGCACATAAGGCCTGGCTGGAAGGACACATTGAGTCAGATGTAGTGGGGACCAGCACATAAGGCCTGACTGGAAGGACACATTGAGTCAGATGTAGTGGGGTCCAGCACATAAGGCCTGACTGGAAGGACACTGAGTCAGATGTAATTGGGGCAGCACATAAGGCCTGACTGGAAGGACACATTGAGTCAGATGTAGTGGGGACCAGCACATAAGGCCTGACTGGAAGGACACATTGAGTCAGATGTAGTGGGGACCAGCACATAAGGCCTGACTGGAAGGACACATTGAGTCAGATGTAGTGGGGACCAGCACATAAGGCCTGACTGGAAGGACACTGAGTCAGATGTAGTGGTGTTCCTTCTCGGCAACCCTCATTGTTTCAAACATTTTCCTCGAGAATGTTCTCTCTGTTATGACCACTTCGCAGGCATGCTGGGAGTCTTCCTGCCAGAGATTGTGGTTCCCATTTGCAGCATGACTTTCTTCCGAGCTAGGACTTCAGGGTTTTCAGCTCCTCCAGCTTCTGGAAATGCAGTCTGAGAAGTATAGTGATCTCTGTCCTTAGAAATACAGTTCTCGTGGAAGGACCCTCTAGCTTCTCAATTGCTACTGGGACATTTAGATCATTGAATAGGCTAGCAAGATGCTCGTTCTTATGATGTGGGGGGTCACCACCAGGAAATCATCCAAATAATGGGAGGCTGGCTACACCCTGCTGCCTTGCACACCATTCTATAATGTCTGCAACTGCATTGAATAGCTTTAGGGAAGACCTTAGGCCTAACAGAGTGTTTCTACATAGAGAGCCCCCCCCTCATCCCTTCTAGGACATTCACAGTAGCCATCAGTCGTCATGGTGGACAGGCACAATTATGTATGCACTACGAATGCCGACCTTGGCTAGTAATGAGCTCCTCCCTTTTCCGAAGATTGTGTTGGCTGCTTGGCCGACTGAAATCTGAAATGTACGAACAGTGTGCAGGGCTTTTCTGCGATACCATCGTTTACACCCTTACCCTCTGGAGACGATAGGTCCATTGTCACTCCCACATTCCCATGTTCCCCGTGGGGATCACTCCAAAGCAACTTCTATCCACCATAGGATACACCACTGGTTCTAGTGGTCCCAGGACTGTCCCTTCAGCACATTCCTTTGCCAGGTATTCCCTTACTACCTGGTGCTTCTCCACCGCTAATGCCATGTTGTGGCCAGCTTTCTTGTGGGTATTCCCGGCATAGTTGAAGCCGATCCCTAAACCCATCCCGCAGGCCTTGCACAATGTAGTCAACAAACTCTCCAACTGGATGGGATTTCAAGTATCGTACCAAAGTTGCCTATTCCCATCAAGGTAGTAGTCTGGCTGCTCTGCCCATCGGTAGTCGTGTGGGTATTCTTGCTATGCACAGTCTAGCACTTGAAGAGGAGGGGTGTATGGGTGAAGATGTGGGTGTATGGGTGAGTACAGGTTAATATGAGAGGTGTGTACAGGTGAAGATGAGGTGTAAGGGTGAAGATGAGGAGGTTTACGGGTGTAGATGAGGAAATGTATGGGTGTAGATTAGGGTGTAGGGGTGAAGATGAGGAGTGTACGGGTGTAGATGAGGTGTACCGGTGTAGATGAGGAGTGTACGGGTGTAGCTGAGGGTGTATGGGTGTAGATTAGGGTGTAGGGGTGAAGATGAGGGTGTAGGGGTGAAGATGAGGAGTGTACGGGTGAAGATGAGGAGTGTATGGGTGAAGATGAGGGGTGTATGGGTGTAGATGAGGTTGTAGGGGTGAAGATGAGGAGTGTACGGGTGTAGATGAGGTTGTATGGGTGTAGATGAGGGTGTAGGGATGAAGATGAGGGTGTAGGGGTGAAGATGAGGAGGTACAGGTGAAGATGAGGAGTATATGGGTGAAGATTAGGGGTGTATGGGTGAAGATGAGGGGTGTATGGGTGAAGATGAGGGGTGTATGGGTGAAGATGAGGGGTGTATGGGTGAAGATGTGGGGTGTACGGGTTAACTTGAGGGGTGTATGGGTGAAGATGAGGGTGTATGGGTGAAGATTAGGGTGTACGGGTTAAGATGAGGGGTGTACGGGTGTAGATTAGGGTGTATGGGTGTAGATGAGGTGTATGGGTGTAGACGAGGTGTATGGGTGTAGATGAGGGTGTATGGGTGAAGATGAGGAGTGTATGGGTGAAGATGAGGGTGTATGGGCGAAGATGAAGAGTGTATGGGTGAAGATGATGGGTGTATGGGTGAAGATGAGGGGTGTATAGGTGAAGATGAGGGGTGTATGGGTGAAGATGAGGGGTGTATGGGTGAAGATGAGGGGTGTATGGGTGAAGATGAGGGGTGTACGGGCGAACTTGAGGGGTGTATGGGTGAAGATGAGGGTGTATGGGTGAAGATGAGGGGTGTATGGTTGAAGATGAGGGGTGTACGGGTTAAGATGAGGGGTGTATGGGCATGGATGAGGGTGTATGGGTGAAGATGAGGGGTGTATGGGTGAAGATGCAGAGTGTATGAATGAAGATGAGGGGTGTATGGGTGAAGATGAGGGGTGTACGGGTGAACTTGAGGTGTGTATGTGTGAAGATGAGTGTGTATGGGTGAAAATGAGGGGTGTATGGGTGAAGATGAGGGGTGTATGGTTGAAGATGAGGGGTGTACGGGTTAAGATGAGGGGTGTATGGGTGTGGATGAGGTGTGTATGGGTGAAGATGAGGGGTGTACGGGTTAAGATGAGGGGTGTATGGTTGAAGATGAGGGGTGTACGGGTTAAGATGAGGGGTGTATGGGTGTGGATGAGGGGTGTATGGTTGAAGATGAGGGGTGTACGGGTTAAGATGAGGGGTGTATGGGTGAAGATGAGGAGTGTATGGGTGAATATGAGGGGTGTATGGTGGAAGAGGAGGGGTGTATGTGTTAAGAAGAGGGGTGTATGGGTGAAGATGAGGGGTGTATGGGTGAAGATGATGGGTGAATGGGTGAAGATGAGGGATGTATAGGTGAAGATGATGGGTGTATGGGTGAAGATGAGGGGTGTATGGGTGAAGATGAGGGGTGTACGGGTGAAGATGAGGGGTGTACGGGTGAAGATGAGGGGTGTATGGGTGAAGATGAGGGGTGTACAGGTGAAGATGAGGGGTGTATGGGTGAAGATGAGGGGTGTATGGGTGAAGATGAGGGGTGTACGGGTGAAGATGAGGTGTAAGGGTGAAGATGAGGAGGGTATGGGTGAAGATGAGGGGTGTATGGGTGAAGATGAGGAGTGTACGGGCGAACTTGAGGGGTGTATGGGTGAAGATGAGGGTGTATGGGTGAAGATGAGGGGTGTATGGTTGAAGATGAGGGGTGTACGGGTTAAGATGAGGGGTGTATGGGCATGGATGAGGGTGTATGGGTGAAGATGCGGGGTGTATGGGTGAAGATGAGGGGTGTATGGGTGAAGATGCGAAGTGTATGGATGAAGATGAGGGGTGTAAGGGTGAAGATGAGGGTGTATGGGGGAAAATGAGTGGTGTATGGTTGAAGATGAGGGGTGTACGGGTTAAGATGAGGGGTGTATGGGTGTGGATGAGGTGTGTATGGGTGAAGATGAGGGGTGTATGGGTGAAGATGAGGGGTGTATGGGTGAAGATGATGGGTGTATGGGTGAAGATGAGGGGTGTATAGGTGAAGATGATGGGTGTATGGGTGAAGATGAGGGGTGTATGGGTGAAGATGAGGGGTGTATGGGTGAAGATGAGGCGTGTACGGGTGAAGATGAGGGGTGGTACGGGTGAAGATGAGGGGTGTATGGGTGAAGATGAGGTGTGTACAGGTGAAGATGAGGGATGTATGGGTGAAGATGAGGGGTGTATGGGTGAAGATGAGGGGTGTACAGGTGAAGATGAGGGTGTACGGGTGAAGATGAGGTGTAAGGGTGAAGATGAGGAGGTTTACGGGTGTAGATGAGGAAATCTATGGGTGTAGATGAGGTTGTAGGGGTGAAGATGAGTGTATGGGTGTAGATGAGGTGTACCGGTGTAGATGAGGAGTGTACGGGTGTAGATGAGGGTGTATGGGTGTAGATGAGGGTGTAGGGGTGAAGATGAGGGTGTAGGGGTGAAGATGAGGAGTGTACGGGTGAAGATGATGAGTGTATGGGTGAAGATGAGGGGTCTATGGGTGTAGATGAGGGGTGTATGGGTGAATATGAGGGGTGTACGGGTGTAGATTAGGTTGTATGGGTGTAGATGAGGTGTATGGGTGTAGATGAGGTGTACGGGTGTAGATGAGGAAATGTATGGGTGTAGATGAGGGTGTAGGGGTGAAGATGAGGAGTGTATGGGTGAAGATGAGGGGTGTACTGGTGTAGATTAGGGTGTATGGGTGTAGATGAGGTGTATGGGTGTAGACGAGATGTATGGGTGTAGATGAGGGTGTATGGGTGAAGATGAGGGGGTATATGGGTGAAGATGAGGGGGTGTATGGGTGAAGATGAGGGGTGTATGGGTGTAGATGAGGGGTGTATGGGTGAAGATGTATGGGTGAAGATGAGGGTGTATGGGTGTAGATGAGGGGTGTATGGTTGAAGATGAGGGGTGTACAGGTGAAGATGAGGGGTGTATGGGTGAAGATGAGGGGTGTATGGGTGAAGATGAGGGGTGTATGGGTTAAGATGAGGGGTGTATGGGAGAAGTTGTGGGGTGTACGGGTGAACTTGAGGGGTGTATTGATGAAGATGAGGGGTGTATGGGTTAAGATGAGGGGTGTACGGCTGAACTTGAGGTGTGTATGTGCGAAGATGAGGGTGTATGGGTGAAAATGAAGGGTGGATGAGGGTTTATGGGTGAAGATGAGGGTGTATGGGTGAAGATGAGGGGTGTATGGGTGAAGATGAGGGGTGTATGGGTGAAGATGAGGGGTGTATGGGTGAAGATGAGGGTGTACGGGTGAAGATGAGGGGTGTACGGGTGAACTTGAGGGGTGTACAGGTGAAGATAACGGGGTGTACGGGTGCATGCCTATGGGGGTCCCTACTGTATATAACTTGAACTTGGGTCCCTCGCCTTTCTCCTGCACTCGGCTTATTAAATGTTTGGCCCCTTCCCCTTTTCCCTTGCCACTCCCCCTATGCGTCCTCACACGTGATGTGAGGGTAATGCTACCCTACATGGCTCAAGCCTCTGCCCTACCACATAACTCCCTGCATACATAAGCATTATCAGCTTGCATCCCACACATAAACTTAATACCCTGCATGCATGGCAAATAATTTGTTCAGTAATATTAACCACCCTTGGCTTTGTGGGATTTGGAATCTGCTCTTTGTGGTTGGTTGCATGGTTGCCTCAACGGACTATTCCCCTTTCTTCCCGCTGCGGGCTGCGCCATAGGATACATCCCGGTACATCCCGAGCAGACATGGCAGAGTCAGCATCTGGAGTAGTAGCCATCTCCCCGCATTCCATTGACGGCAGACCTCCCAGGAGCAGTGAGGCATGCACCATTCACTTTCCGGAGCCGTTGTGAGACCTCCTCCCGGGAGCAGGAGGCATGTGCCACTCACCCCTTCCTGAGCCAGTGTGAGAAATGGCTTCCGCTGCTGCTTCCAAAGCCGTTAGGCAGTAGGTCTGAGTCAGCCTGTGATGCCATTGCACATTCACTTATGGAGTGGAAGACTGCCAGGCAGAGGTCACCTTGTGTAGCTATAGTGATATGCACACTGGTAGTGTTACATGCATTAATTAGTGTGTGGCTATAGTATGCACGTGTTGCATTCATTAGTGTGTGGCTATAGTGGTATGCACACTGGTAGTGTGTGTGGCTATTGTGATATGCACACTGGTAGTGTTACATGATTAGTGTGTGGCTATAATGGTATGCACACTGGTCGTGTTACATTCATTAGTGTGTGTGGTTATAGTGATATGCACACTGGTAGTGTTACATGATTAGTGTGTGGCTATAATGGTATGCACACTGGTCGTGTTACATGCATTAGTGTGTGTGGCTATAGTGATATGCACACTGGTAGCATTAGTATGTGTGGCTATAGTGATATGCACACTGGTAGTGCCACATGCAGTCCACAGCATGACTTTGGCCCAGCATCCCATTCCATTATATTGAGCTAGTTGCAGGTCAGGTAATAATGCCCTAGCTATAACTATACTACTATAACTAGTGTTAGCTAGAGCTAGTTGCAGGTCAGGTAATGCCCTAGCTATACTACTATAACTAGTGTTAGCTAGAGCTAGGTGCATGTCAGGTAATAATGCCCTAGCTATAACTATACTATATACTACTATAACTAGTGTTAGCTAGAGCTAGTTGCAGGTCAGGTAATAATGCCCTAGCTATAACTATACTACTATAACTAGTGTTAGTTGCATGTCAGGTAATAATACCCTAGCTATAACTATACTACTATAACTAGTGTTAGCTAGAGCTAGTTGCATGTCGGGTAATAATGCCCTAGCTATAACTATACTACTATAACTAGTGTTAGCTAGAGCTAGTTGCAGGTCAGGTAATAATGCCCTAGCTATAACTATACTATATACTACTATAACTAGTGTTAGCTAGAGCTAGTTGCAGGTCAGGTAATAATGCCCTAGCTATAACTATACTACTATAACTAGTGTTAGTTGCATGTCAGGTAATAATACCCTAGCTATAACTATACTACTATAACTAGTGTTAGCTAGAGCTAGTTGCATGTCGGGTAATAATGCCCTAGCTATAACTATACTACTATAACTAGTGTTAGCTAGAGCTAGTTGCAGGTCAGGTAATAATGCCCTAGCTATAACTATACTACTATAACTAGTGTTAGTTGCATGTCAGGTAATAATACCCTAGCTATAACTATACTACTATAACTAGTGTTAGCTGGAGCTAGTAGCTAGCTATAGATATCCAGCACCTCTCTCTTTCTTCCTCTCTTACTATCCAAAAGCATTGTCAAATCCCACTATTCTTTGCTACTGTCACTGGCCAAGCTAGTGCTAAGGTCAAAGGTCACCTTCCACTGAGCACAACACGGAATACTACAGCATTATGTTGTCAACCAGCAACTCAGTGCAGTCTGACATACTGCTTCACTGGACGAACGTCATATTGTGAGCCTGCCTTTAGTGTGTTAACTATAATAATAAGCATATTAGTAGTGCCACATATTTCAGGAAGCAGACTTGGTTTGACACACTTTTTTAAATGGCGTATGTCATAACACAGTTCATCTTGATCCCCACCAGGTGGCGACCTGGAGGAGGCACGTGCCTGCACATTCAGGCCAGCTGCCGTGCGCTGGCGCCCCGCCTCCTCCCAGTCTCTGTCTAGCTAGCACGTGCCAAACAAAACCTGACAGAAAAGCGATGGTGTGAAGTGCAAATAAGGCTGTGGGCGTGGCAAAGTTATAAGCCCAAGTTTGCCAGTCCTCGTCCACTTAGTTTGTTGGTTTCTATTTATTCTTCGTCATTGTCAAGGTACGGGAAAGGGTCGCTAGAATCCTCCAATTTCGAAATTTCTGATGCTGCTTCAGCTGCCACGCCCCCTCCCAGTTTTGGCAGCAATGTCAAGTGCCTCACTCTCATCTTCACCACTTCTATCCCGACAGACTTTGAATGGTTAAGACGATCATCTCTGATAGACTGTGAAGATGTGGTCCGAACACGTGCAGCTAACATGTTTAGAGGTCAAACACTATCCAATTCTGGTTGAAGTGGGCAGGCACTATCGAGAGTGAGCACTAATGGAAGGTAGTCATTCAAGCCTTTTTTTTTTTGCATATGGTCACAAAACCTTGTGGTTACAACTTTGGAGTTCCATGTAGATTCCACACACTTTACTTGACGTGTAGCTCAAAATATAGATCTCTCTGTGTGCACTCTTTTGGTATTAAACAAGTTGCATATGCTAAGTTACATGCAGCCAACATGGAGTACTCCCTATCTTGAAGCCCTGAGTTTGTCACATGTAGCACTTTCTCGGGAGCCAAGAAAGTGCTACAAGAGGAAGGAAGCCCTACTCCAGACAGGATAAGTGTTTTCATTAGGTGCTAAACTGTGAGTAAGTGGTCAGGCTTGTGGGTAATTTCTCACACTGAAAGGAAATTGAATAGGTCTTCTCACCTATACACTTCCTCATCTTCACCCATACACCCCTCCTCTTCAAGTGCTAGACTGTGCATAGCAAGAATAGCCACACGACTACCGATGGGCAGAGCAGCCAGACTGCTACCTTGATGGGAATAGGCAACTTTGGTACGATACTTGAAATCCCATCCAGATGGAGAGTTTGTTGACCACATTGTGCAAGGCCTGCGGGATGGGTTTAGGGATCGGCTTCAACTATGCCGGGAATACCCACAAGAAAGCTGGCCACAACATGGCATTAGCGGTGGAGAAGCACCAGGTAGTAAGGGAATACCTGGCAAAGGAATGTGCTGAAGGGACAGTCCTGGGACCACTAGAACCAGTGGTGTATCCTATGGTGGATAGAAGTGGCTTTGGAGTGATCCCCATGGGCAACATGGGAATGTGGGAGTGACAATGGACCTATCGTCTCCAGAGGGTAAGGGTGTAAATGATCGTATCGCAGAAAAGCCCTGCACACTGTTGTACATTTCAGATTTCAGTCGAAGAAGCAGCCAACACAATCGTCAGAAAACGGAGGAGCTCATTACTAGCCAAGGTCGGCATTCGTAGTGCATACATAATTGTGCCTGTCCACCATGACGACTGATGGCTACTGGAAATGTCCTAGAAGGGATGGGGGGGGGGGGGAGGGGGGGGGGCTCTCTATGTAGATTTTGACCCCTCTTTAGCTGCAGATAACTTTGGCATAATATTATAATGCCTATGCAACATTTTCTGTTATCAGCATAGTGAGAGACCTATCTTTTGAGCTACATATCATGTCCATTGTGCAAAATCTATGTAACTCCAAAGTCAGGGCTACAAGATTTTATTAGAATTTCTAAAAGAATTTGTAGGCTGGTTTTAGTCTCCTCCCCCTTGAAGGTAATACAGCAACTTAATTAAGACACATTCTTTGATGAAATACAGTGAATTAATTAAGACACCTTCTTTGATGAAATACAGCAACTTAATTAAGACACCTTCTTTGATGAAATACAGCAACTTAATTAACACACCTTCTTTGAACACTGCAACTTAATTAAGACACTTCCTTGATGCAACTTAATTAAGAAACCTTCTTTGATGAAATACAGAAGCCTAATTATAATAAGCACTTCCATGGATACACTGCATGCACTAATATTTAATTTTTCTTTAATCCCATTTTGGAAGGAGGGAGGCGTGGCACCACAAGCTCTGAGTTTTTCGTATTTACTAGACTGGAGTTCAGAACAATTCCTTCATCAAACATATGTGGTACCTAGTGTGTGTGTGTATGTGCATGCGTGTTGTGTGTGCCAGTGCACATGTAAGGAGTCTTTCCTCTGCTCTATCCCTTGCGGGTAGCATTTCCTGTATGAAGATCATCCTAACCAACTCTGAAATCTGTGCGGCACTAGCGGTAGCAAATCACTGCAGCTACAAACTGACTAGAAAACAAAGCACCGATTGCATTGGTCTATTAAGAAACATGACTGCACCCATGTTGACCACACCCAGTTAGATGCCCCTTCGAGTGTCACCACCAATATTAATATATAATTCAGTAGGGGTGGGGGGTGGGGGGCACAAAACTGTGCCTTTTAGAGAATGTGGATGGGCCACAATAAATGTTCATATTGCAAACTAAATTTCCATCAATTCTGTATTTTGTGATTTTTAGCATGTTTTTTTAAGCATCACTTGAAGAGATGCAAAGACGCAATCAATATTTATTGAAAGGGATAAAGTTTGGTTTTGTGTGTGTCGACTGATGCTTCAGAGAGAGAGGTCCAAATATTCAGAGATTGTGTGTGAAAACATTCCCATTCACCAGTCACTGCCAGCAGCCAATGCAATGGAGATTCCTAAGGTCCACGATGCCAGCGACGATCTGGCTACCAGTCATGTCCATGCCGAAGAGACTGCATCTCCCTCAAAGATAAAGCGAACACAAGCCACGACACGTCCTATGGATGAAATAAAACTTCAATAAAACCACAATTTTTAAAAACGTAACTCAATTACGATTGGGCCTATCTTGCTTCCGAAGAGCTGACCAGGCGGTCTACAACATTCCTGTAATTTCAAAACTCGACCATATTAAACAGCCGATCGTTGGCATGAAATGCATAAGTTAGTGCGAAGATAACAAACTCGCATTCCATTATCTTCGCCGATTAGTGGAAAACATTAAGAGTTAACAAACTCTTGAAACATATACTTTACCAGTGATTGGGATGGCCACGCAAATACATTGTTTAGTTAATTTTCTACTGTATACGATCACGGGACTCTAGTAATGATATATTTAATGTATTAAAAGCTTTTGCTGGCTGCACAGAATGAGCCAATCGGCGCAAATGGCCGCACTTTCCCACCTAGGGTTTGAATGGTAAAGGGTTATCTAACAGATGGGTGCCATCTTGTGTCCTTGCTCTTTTTAACAAATACAGTTATTTTGTTGGTTGGTTTTGTTAAAGAACTGAGATTTGTTGGGCCTATAGCACAGGCTGCAATGATATTCATCCATCGAGGCAGTGCTACCCAGAAGTGGTAGGACACAAAGCAGACCCCCCCCCCCCCCCCCCCCACACACACACAGCAGTGTGGATCACATTGCAGCTGAGAAGCTGGAGTGGCCTACACAAGACACCCAACCACCGGGAGAAATTTTATAGGTAAATAATTAAAAACCTTGTTTTTTATAAAGCCCACGGGTTCGAGGAGAGAACAGGAAGGCAAGCAGCGAGCAAGACAACAGACAGCACTGTCTAGATTTCCATAGAGGAAGGAAGGGAGCAGCAATGCCAGAGCAGGGGCAGGTCAAAGATGAAGGCCTTGAGAAGGAACAACAAATGCATGTGCAGTGAGTATGCAAAGAAGGGGACATGAACCCCCCCGAGCTGAGTCCACACAGGCTCAGACATGTGGACATGCCAGGACAGAGCAGGGAAGCTTAGAGGTGCAATATATCATTGTAGTCCAAGACCAGGTGAACAAGGGCCAGGTCAGAGCAGAATAGCTTAGCGGTGCAATATATTATTGTACTTCAAGACCAGGTGAGGTGAACAAGGGCCAGGACAGAGCAGGAAAGCTTAGCGGTGCAATATATCATTGTAATCCAAGACCAGGTGAACAAGGGCCCGGAGAGAGCAGGAAAGCTTAGCGGTGCAATATATCATTGTAATTCATGACCAGGTGAACAAGGGCCAGGACAGAGCAGGAAAGCTTAGCTGTGCAATATAGCATTGTAATTCAAGACCAGGTGAACAAGGGCCAGGACAGAGCAGGAAAGCTTAGCTGTGCAATATAGCATTGTAATTCAAGACCAGGTGAGGTGAACAAGGGCCAAGACAGAGCAGGATAGCTTAGCTGTGCAATATATCATTGTAATTCAAGACCAGGTGAACAAGGACCAGGTCAGAGCAGGAAAGCTTAGCGGTGCAATATATCATTGTAGTCCAAGACCAGGTGAGGTGAACAAGGGCCAGGTCAGAGCAGGAAAGCTTAGCAGTGCAATAAATCATTGTAATTCAAGACCAGGTGAACAAGGGCCAGGTCAGAGCAGGAAAGCTTAGCGGTGCAATATATCATTGTAGTCCAAGACCAGGTGAGGTGAACAAGGGCCAGAACAGAGCAGGAAAGCTTAGCTGTGCAATATATCATTGTAATTCAAGACCAGGTGAACAAGGGCCAGGACAGAGCAGGAAAGCTTAGCGGTGCAATATATCATTGTAATTCAAGACCATGAACAAGGGAGAAGGAAAGCTTAGCTGTGCAATATATCATTGTAATTCAAGACCAGGTGAGGTGAACAAGGGCCAGGTCAGAGCAGGAAAGCTTAGCGGTGCAATATATCATTGTAATTCAAGACCAGGTGAACAAGGGCCAGGTCAGAGCAGGAAAGCTTAGCGGTGCAATATATCATTGTAGTCCAAGACAAGGGCCAGGACAGAGCAGGAAAGCATTGTAGTCCAATTGGAATTCAAAACAATTATATGTTAACTCAGTGCTTGTGGGACCACACCTCCCTACCTCCCAAGTTTTCATGTTAATTAATTAATTATTTAAGTGCACGCACTGGTATAAGTTGCTGTATTTCCTTGAACGGTGACTGGCCCACCCTCGTCACCCTAGAATATTGTCTGACCTTTACAACTCGGAATTATTAAAAGTTGGAGGATTCTAGTGACTCTTTCCCGTACCTCGACAATGACGAAGAATAAACAGAAACCAACAAACTAAGTGGACGAGGACCTGCAAACTTGGGCTCATAGCTTTGCCACGCCCACAGCCTTATTTGCACTTCACACAATCACTTTTCTGTCTGGTTTTGTTGGGCACGTGCCAGCTAGACAGAGACTGAGCGGTGTGGCAGCTGGCTGGTGGTGATCGAGGTTACATATGCAGTCAAGCTATGTTTAATTAGTGTATCACCATGGGAAGTGTTAAGTACTTATATGAGTGTGGGATAAATAGAGGCCATGGGCTGATTATTGTTTAGTTGCTAATGGTTACTGAATGATCGCCCCTTCTTCTCTTTGCTGTAGGCATTTGCCAAGGCTTTCAATTCGACCCCTGATGACCTTGACATGCACATTATCTACGACGTCTCTCACAACATCGCCAAGTTTGAGGAACATATATCCTACCTGTGTCTGTCTGTGTGTATGTCTGTCTGTGTGTATACATGTGTGCATACATGCATATAATTTCATGCCGTTTAGCTGATTTTGAAGGTGAAGGACCGACCTATTTTGTCCCCCTCTGAAGTGACATAGGCCCTAGAAATGCAACTGAAGGAATGCTCTCAGGTATTCAAAATGCTTGAACCTTGTTCCCAAAGCTAACTGGATTTTCCCATGAAGCTCTGCCTTCATGCAGAACTTTTTCCTAGTAGGAGGCAGTGTGATGATTGGTGTTCCTGAAATCATTTTCTTGGGAGGCTATCCAATGAAGGCAACATTTTTAAAACAAGTGATGCTGGCAGGGCCAGAGGTGCTCTCTTTAGCTGTGCAGGCAGGCAATGGGAGTGGAGTCTTTAGCTGTGCAGGCAGGCAATGGGAGTGGAGTCTTTAGCTGTGCAGGCAGGCAATGGGAGTGGAGTCTTTAGTTGTGTAGGCAGGCAATGGGAGTGGAGTCTTTCGCTGTGCAGGCAGGCAATGGGAGTGGAGTCTTTAGCTGTGCAGGCAGGCAATGGGAGTGGAGTCTTTAGTTGTGTAGGCAGGCAATGGGAGTGGAGTCTTTAGCTGTGTAGGCAGGCAATGGGAGTGGAGTCTTTAGCTGTGCAGGCAGGCAATGGGAGTGGAGTCTTTAGCTGTGTAGGCAGGCAATGGGAGTGGAGTCTTTAGCTGTGCAGGCAGGCAATGGGAGTGGAGTCTTTAGCTGTGCAGGTAGGCAATGAGAGTGGAGTCTTTAGCTGTGCTGGCAGGCAATGGGAGTGGAGTCTTTAGCTGTGCTGGCAGGCAATGGGAGTGGAGTCTTTAGCTGTGCAGGTAGTCAATGAGAGTGGAGTCTTTAGCTGTGCATGCAAGCAATGGGAGTGGAGTCTTTAGCTGTGCAGGCAGGCAATGGGAGTGGAGTCTTTAGCTGTGCAGGCAGGCAATGGGAGTGGAGTCTTTAGCTGTGCAGGCAGGAAATGGGAGTGGAGTCTTTAGCTGTGCATGCAGGCAATGGGAGTGGAGTCTTTAGCTGTGCAGGCAGGCAATGGGAGTAGAGTCTTTAGCTGTGCATGCAAGCAATGGGAGTGGAGTCTTTAGCTGTGCAGGCAGACAATGGGAGTGGAGTCTTTAGCTGTGCAGGCAGGCAATGGGAGTGGAGTCTATAGCTGTGCAGGCAGGCAATGGGAGTGGAGTCTTTAGCTGTGCAGGCAGGCAATGGGAGTGGAGTCTTTAGCTGTGCATGCAGGCAATGGGAGTGGAGTCTTTAGCTGTGCATGCAGGCAATGGGAGTGGAGACTTTCGCTGTGTAGGCAGGCAATGGGAGTGGAGTCTTTAGCTGTGCAGGCAGGCAATGGGAGTGGAGTCTTTAGTTGTGTAGGCAGGCAATGGGAGTGGAGTCTTTAGCTGTGTAGGCAGGCAATGGGAGTGGAGTCTTTAGCTGTGCAGGCAGGCAATGGGAATGGAGTCTTTAGCTGTGTAGGCAGGCAATGGGAGTGGAGTCTTTAGCTGTGCAGGCAGGCAATGGGAGTGGAGTCTTTAGCTGTGCCGGTAGGCAATGAGAGTGGAGTCTTTAGCTGTGCTGGCAGGCAATGGGAGTGGAGTCTTTAGCTGTGCATGCAAGCAATGGGAGTGGAGTCTTTAGCTGTGCAGGCAGGCAATGGGAGTGGAGTCTTTAGCTGTGCAGGCAGGCAATGGGAGTGGAGTCTTTAGCTGTGCAGGCAGGCAATGGGAGTGGAGTCTTTAGCTGTGCATGCAGGCAATGGGAGTGGAGTCTTTAGCTGTGCAGGAAGGCAATGGGAGTGGAGTCTTTAGCTGTGCATGCAAGCAATGGGAGTGGAGTCTTTAGCTGTGCAGGCAGACAATGGGAGTGGAGTCTTTAGCTGTGCAGGCAGGCAATGGGAGTGGAGTCTATAGCTGTGCAGGCAGGCAATGGGAGTGGAGTCTTTAGCTGTGCAGGCAGGCAATGGGAGTGGAGTCTTTAGCTGTGCATGCAGGCAATGGGAGTGGAGTCTTTAGCTGTGCATGCAGGCAATGGGAGTGGAGTCTTTCGCTGTGTAGGCAGGCAATGGGAGTGGAGTCTTTAGCTGTGCAGGCAGGCAATGGGAGTGGAGTCTTTAGCTGTACAGGTAGGTAGGCAATGGCAGGGAGTCATGCAGGCAGGCAATGAGAGTGGCTTTAGCCGTATAGGCAGGCAATGGGAGTGGGGTCTTCTCGTTTCATGTAGTTACTGGAAGTGTTCGTCGTGGCCATTCATCTTGATTAGACTTTGTGGTTATTAAGTATCAATACTGAGAGAGGCAATGTTGAATGGCAGACCTTGACTGTACCTTGGTGCACTTGGTGGAGGGGAAGCAGCGTACCTTGCTGGTCCACAGGAAGGGATCCACTCGTGCTTTCCCCCCTCACCATCCCCTCATCCCTGTCGACTACCAGTTGATAGGTCAGCCTGTCCTCATTGGCGGCACTATGGGAACATGCAGGTGACGATGGTGTGTAGGCTGGCAACTTATTCTGTTTCTCTCTAAGAAAATTATTTTAACTGGAAGAGTAATCTTCGGTCATAAACGCCGGTGGGAGGTGATTAAAAGAAGAATCATGGGCAGTTTTGATTTGTTTTATTGTTGTTGTGTTTTGTTGGTAAGAGTGGACTGGTGCTGTTGGTCTTGGCAGTGCAGGACTAGTGAGAGTGCACTGGTGCTGTTGGTCTTGGCAGTGCAGGACTAGTGAGAATGCACTGGTGCTGTTGGTCTCTTGGCAGTGCAAGACTAGTGAGAGTGCACTGGTGCTGTTGGTCTTGTTATTTGGGTCTCTTTTTGTAGAGGTTATTCATATATTTCTGGTGTTATCCTTGGTTTATCTGATTTGTTATTATTTTTAGTTATGTCCTGACTGGAACTTCGCAGGGATTTGATGATACATTTGGGTCTACTTGCCATGGTGCTGTACGTTACACATTTATTAACTAAGTGTGCCAATAGTCAAATCCTTATTGCTGATGTGTTGAATGTAGGGGCGAGCACTATCAAGAGCTAAGTCAAGGTAATTGGTGGGGGGTGGGGGGAGTTGTTGTTTTTGTGTTTGAGGTTGTGAGCATTATTGTTTTCTTTATTATGATATCATTCAACCTCAATTGCTTATGCATTTATATTTATTTGTGGTATTTGTATCTATTAGTGGCATTTATATCTATTTGTGGCATTTATATCTATTTGTTGCATTTATATGTATTTGTGGCATTTATATCTATTTTTGGCATTTAGATCTATTTGTTGCATTTATATCTATTTGTGGCATTGTGATATTTATTTCTATTTGTGGCAATTATGTTGCATTTATATCTATTTGTGGCATTATATCTATTTGTGGCATTTATATCTATTTGTGGCATTATAGGCATTTATATCTATTTGTGGCATTATATCTATTTGTGGCATTATATCTATTTGTGGCATTATATCTATTTGTGGCATTTATATCTATTTGTGGAATTGTATCTATTTGTGGCATTTATATCTATTTGTGGCATTGATTATGGGATTATATATAGGCATTTATATCTATTTGTGGCATTTATATCTATTTACAGCAATTATATCTATTTGTGCATTTATATCTATTTCTGGCATTTATATCTATTTCTGGCAATTATATCTATTTGTGGCATTTATATCTATTTACGGCAATTATATCTATTTGTGCATTTATATCTATTTCTGGCATTTATATCTATTTCTGGCAATTATATCTATTTGTGGCATTTATATCTATTTACGGCAATTATATCTATTTGTGACATTTGTATCTATTTGTGGTGTGTTAAATCTGCTCATTCATGTGCCCGCCACATAGGAGAAATCTAGATTACCAAGATGTCCTGGACTCTCTCAGTGCTAAAGGCATCTCCATACGTGTGGCATCTCCAAAACTGGTCATGGAGGAGGTACGCACTGCTGCATCATATAATCGTGACAGTTAACCCTTTAGCCACTGATTTTAGTTGTGGGTTATTAAATATTGTGTTCATAGCTATATTTTTTATTTAACTTTTGTATACTACCCTTCCCCCTACCTCCCCGCCCTCCCCCTCTTCCCCCCCAACACTAGCACTGCTTGGAAAATTGTGATTGCATTTTGATGCTCCAACTGTGAGACGGAGAGATGTTTGATTTTCAGGAAATGTTCCTTCTCGTTGTCTTCCAGGATTAGTGCACTAGTAATCGGCTTGTTTCTGTTACCTCTGGTGGCCACTGTTACCTTGTGGTGGCCACTGTCACCTCTGGTGGCCACTGTTACCTTGTGGTGGCCACTGTTACCTTGTGGTGGCCACTGTTACCTTGTGGTGGACACTGTTACCTTGTGGTGGACACTGTTACCTTGTGGTGGCCACTGTTACCTCTGGTGGCCACTGTCACCTCTGGTGGCCACTGTCACCTCTGATGGCCACTGTTACCATGTGGTGGCCACTGTTACCTTGTGGTGGCCACTGTTACCTCTGGTGGCCACTGTTACCTCTGATGGCCACTGTTACCTCTGGTGGCCACTGTTACCTTGTGGTGGCCACTGTCACCTCTGGTTGTCACTGTCACCTCTGGTGGCCACTGTCACCTCTGGTGGCCACTGTTACATCTGGTGGCCACTGTTACCTCTGATGGCCATTGTTACCTCTGGTGGTCACTGTTACCTCTGATGGCCACTGTCACCTCTGGTGGCCACTGTTACCTCTGGTGGCCACTGTCACCTCTGGTGGTCACTGTTACCTCTGATGGCCACTGTCACCTCTGGTGGCCACTGTTACCTCTGGTGGCCACTGTCACCTCTGGTGGTCACTGTTACCTGTGGTGGCCACTGTTACCTCTGGTGGTCACTGTTACCTCTGATGGCCACTGTCACCTCTGGTGGCCACTGTTACCTCTGGTGGCCACTGTTACCTGTGGTGGCCACTGTTACCTCTGATGGCCACTGTCACCTCTGGTGGTCACTGTTACCTCTGGTGGTCACTGTTACCTCTGGTGGTCACTGTTACCTCTGATGGCCACTGTCACCTGGTGGCCACTGTTACCTCTGATGGCCACTGTTACCTCTGGTGGCCACTGTTACCGCTGATGGCCACTGTCACCTCTGGTGGTCATTGTCACCTCTGGTGGTCACTGTCCAGGGTTGTATACAGAAATTTTGCCAAGGGGGGACGAACTTGAGATATGGAAAAATAAGGGGGGGGCGGAGAGCCTGGATGGTGCGGAAAGGGGACGTGCACCCTGGGCTTCCGCGTGGAGTACGAAAGTGTTTTACCCACAGGTATTTTTGCAGTACTAACTGTATATATAGCTGCTACTTATGATGGCATGCACTTTTTCTAAAATCTTTAGTACAACATTCCATCTTAAATATTTGCTGAAGTTGCATGCTACGGCAATCAGCATATATAGATTAGATATTGTCACTCGTATAATGGAGGTGGGCTTTTGTGAAATCGAATTATGTTGCATTCCATGCATTTTCTTACAAAATCATGGACAACAGGTTTCATACACAATTTTTCTCTAGTTCTCTAGGGGGGGGGGGGGGGGGGGTGGAAATGGTTGGTCACTTGGTGCCCTAATTTTTGTTAATATTTTCTTAACATGTTCATAAGTCGTAAAAGGGGGGTCTGGGGGGAAGATCCCCCCATATTTTTTTTTGCTTTTACAATGTCTGGGGATAGCTATTTTGACTGACTACCAATGGCATTATGCTATACCGAACTATGGCTAGACTGTATATATTTCTCATGATATTGTAGCTGCTTGGAAAAAGGAGAGCATGTGTCATGACACGATGACATCACACACCACCACGTGCTCTCCTTTGTAGGTTTGTCACTTCTTTTGTTTCTCCTTCTTTCCCACTCCCTCTCTCTCAGTATTTTTAACTCAGTCCATTATGTCATGGTCTTCAAGTCTAATCTTAGACATGATGTCATCACACGCCACCACGTGTTCTCCTTTGTAGGTTTGTCACTTCTTCAGTTCCCTCCTTCTTTCCCACTCTCTCTCAGTATTTTTAACTCAGTCCATTATGTCATGGTCTTAAAGTCATCACACACCACCACGTGTTCTCCTTTGTAGGTTTGTCACTTCTTCAGTTCCCTCCTTCTTTCCCACTCTCTCTCAGTATTTTTAACTCAGTCCATTATGTCATGGTCTTAAAGTCTCTATAAAAGAAACCTTACTAGCTGATTTCTCTTCATATTAATATGGATATTCGCTCATACTTTGCAAGTACTTCTCAAGCCTCTTCTCATGCTAATAGCAGCGATAGCGAAGATAGCAGAACAGATAGCTCTGAGCATGTCGAGGCATCTAGTCCTAGCCTTAGTCCTCCACCTTCAAAGAAAAGCAAGCAAAACAAACACCGCTCTTCTGTATCCACGAAGAGAAAATACTCTTAAGAGCTGGGAGAAAGATTTCAGTTGGCTCTATTATGACGAGGATAGCGATGGTGCCTTTTGCAAGGTTTGCAAGCAATCTGGTCTGCAGCGTACTGGAGGAGTGTGGGTCACACAACCTTGCAGAAATTGGAAGAAAGCTGTTGAAAAAATGAAAGCTCATGCGAGAAGTGACTTCCATATCCATGCAACTCAAGCTCTTTTTGCAGCTAAAGGAGCAGCCAAAGGTGGAACAGTTGTACAGCAACTCCAGAATGATTTAGCTCGCAAAAGAGCTCAGAACAGAGCTGCAGTGAAGTGCCTGACCCTACTCACTCATTTTCTTACGAAAGAACAAGTTGCACATTCGACAAAATTTGAGAAGCTGGTTGACGTGGTGGTTCGATGTGGCAGCCAACATTTGAAGCAATTCTTAGAAACTGCACCAAGAAATGCTGTGTACACATCAAGAGTGGCTGTGGTTGAATTCATCGAATCATTGGGGACATGGGTGGAGGAGTCGATTCTGAAGCGACTTCAAAAGGCACCTATGTACAGCCTCATGGCAGATGAGTGCACAGATGTCACCAACGTAGAAGAATTGTCTGTGTTTTGCCGCTGGGAGGAAGATGGTGTACCAGTAGAGTGCTTTCTGGAGCTTATTCCATTGAAGAAGGCTGATGCAGAGACCATCTATTCTAATCTCATCGATTGTTTAAAGAAGAAAGGTCTACAAGTCGGAAGAATAGTTGGATTGGGATTTGATGGAGCTGCAACTTTTTCTGGACGAAAGACCGGGGTTCAGGCACGTATCAAGAAACATACTCCTCACGCTCTGTTTATACACTGCCACTGTCACTTACTGCAGTTGGCTTGTGTGCAAGCTGCCAATAAAACTCCTGGAATTGCTCATGTTTACAGAACATTGACTACTCTTTGGAAGTATTTTCGCAATTCCCCCAAGCGAGCAGAGTGTCTGAAGGAGGTACAGCACGTTCTTGAACTTCCAGAAATGAAAGTGATCAAGCCATCTGACACGCGCTGGCTGGCACATGAAAGGTGTGTCAAAGCTGTCAAAGCAAGTTATTCTGCAATTGTAATCACCATTGGGAACATCTACGAGACGTCCCACGAGCCAGAAGCTCTTGGAATCCATGGTGCCCTCTGCAAATTGTCTACGATTGCAGCTATATATTTGCTTGATTTCACTCTACCACAAGTAGCCAAGCTCAGCAAAGCACTTCAGGCAGAGCAGCTTGACCTCTCGTTGATATCATTCCTTGTTGATGCTACTGTTAAATCCTTGGATGATGCAGTTTTGCCTGGAGCGAACTGGGTGTTGGAGCTTCTTGAAAACGTTGAAGACTTGAAGTCATCTACAAAGGTGTCTATTGACGCTGATAAAATACTTTCGTTCCAGAATGTTGTTGGTAAGCCTTTTGTTGCTGATTTAAAGGCCAACATAACAAGCCGATTTTCTTCATCCAACGCTGTTGTATCAGCATTGTCTATATTCGATCCACGGAAAGTTCCAAAACCAGATTCAGTATCTTTTCCCACTTATGGAGACACGTCTGTTGAGAAACTGATTGCTCACTACGGAGAAGATAGAGATGCAGAAACATTGGATGGAGAAGAAACAGTGAAGACAGCCATGATTTCCACTGAAATACTTACAGAGTGGAAAACATTCCGCCAGCTGTTAGTCAAGCAACCACGGGATACTACTGCATCACAGCTGAAAGAACTTGTTTCAAACGACATGCTCAAGGCCATGTTTCCCAATTTGCACAAGATTGCCTCCATCTGCTTATCGATTCCAGTTTCTACTGCTTCTGTGGAGAGAAGCTTCTCACAGATGAAGATGATCAAGACTCGTTTGCGTAATTCTCTAAGTGACTGCAGCCTTTCTCACCTTATGAGGATTGCTATAGAGGCACCAGAAGTACTCTCTGAGAGCGACCTTGAAGAGATTGTGGACGTATGGCAGAGAAAACCAAGAAGAACCTCAGTTTGACATTCCTATCATTTGAACCTGATATCATAAGCTTATTACACCTTTCTTGTATTACACCTTTCTTGACATTATTTTTAAAAAAATCTCTAATTTCAAGGGGGGGGGGGCGAGAATGATACAAGGGGGGGCGAATGCCCCCCCCCCCCGCCCCCCCCCCTAAATACACCCCTGACTGTCACCTCTGGTGGCCACTGTTACCTTGTGGTGGCCACTGTCACCTCTGATGGCCACTGTTACCTCTGATGGCCACTGTTACCTGTGCTGGCCACTGTTACCTCTGGTGGCCACTGTTACCACTGATGGCCACTGTCACTGTCACCTCTGGTGGTCACTGTTACCTCTGATGGCCACTGTTACCTTGTGGTGGCCACTGTTACCTCTGGTGGCCATTGTTACCCTGGTCGTCATTGTTAACTCTGTTCGTCATTGTTACCTCTGTTCGACACTGTTCTTATGTTTACTCAAGTTACAGTATGTTTAGTTCACCCCAACATCTGATGAGCAAAGCTCGTGCATTCCTGCTCTGCTCACAATAACACTCTTAATACTGGTCCACAATATGTCAGCACACTAGTGTCCCGCCATTTATTGATAAGTGAACATCGCATTATGTCTCATTGCATCGCTGGAAAAGATTATTTATGTCAAGTGATGTGACACTTTGTGAATCCGCCGTGATGTTTGTTAAGTGTTGATGGATTTTTACATAAGTGTTAAGTGGGTGTCACATTTTTGGGGTTGTGGTGGGGGTTGTTGGCATTACTTACCTAGTTACCTGGGGTTACCCGGGTAAAGAGCATGTTAGAATAAGTGGGTACCCACTGACATAGCTTCTGTAAGCTCTGGTTGTTAAGCATTTTGATATTTAGCATATATCAAGCCATAAAGCACCTGCTCGTTGTCATTGCAGACTTGTTAGGCATCCTTACATCGCTGTGAAGAAACATATTGGTTGTGTGCATGCATTTTAGCTTCACCATCAAGGCAATGTATATCACGAAACATTGATACTCATATGACCATGTCTATCGATAGTCCTTTGTTTCCTGATGAGCTTCTTCCTGCTCATGTTCAGAGCACTTCTAGCCTTTGACCACTCTACTAGAAGGTGTTACTGTACCGAAGACTCCTTATCATGTCCAGATGACATTTCGAAGCAATCACCAATCATTATATCTGGTTTGTGCAGGACAGCAACAGCATCGCAATTTTGTTATCTTATCTTTTGCCTGAATGGAGCTTTTTGCAATGAATGGTATTTTAAAACTTCCATAGGTGAGCATACTTTTCTCTGGCTCTTTCTTGGAAAATAGCTCTTTGTTAGTCTGGCTTACGAGACAAGCTTTCTGTCTGGATGGCTAGACCAGCTCTTTCTCTCTGCTCCTGGGTTTGGTGTTAAGGTTATGCTAAGTATTCGTTTAATTTTGGGTGGTGCGGTAAGTCTTATTCACAATAAAGGTCCAGTGTCCTTGCCAGTTGGGGTGAGAAGCAAGGCACTAAACAACCCGAGTTTACAGTATGTATAATACAATACTGTGCTTGTCATCCGATGTTTGATAAATCCTCTAGGCACCAGAGTCCTACAAGAACGTCACTGACGTAGTTAACACCTGTAAGTTGCTGTTACGTTATTCGCTTGTAACTCGACTCCTGCTGCAGTTGCAAATGATAATATTGATGTTATACTTATTTCCACTCCATTAAGGTCACTCTGCTGGGATAAGTAAGAAAGCTATCAAGCTCAGACCGGTGGCTGTTATCAAAGGATGACTACGGCATGCGGTTCCTCTCATCCTCTTCCTGCACAGACTGCTAAATATATGAAACTGGAACTTATCATCACATGGACGTTCAAAATTTATAATAATATATATTGTACCTATTGCATAAATGATGAGCTGGAAGCTGGAGATAAAATCTGTCTTGTCATGCTCAGAACTATTGGAATGGCATTTTTGTATTAAAATAATGTTGTGTGTACATTGTTTTCAGGTCTGTGGATTTAAGCTAGAGAGAGAAGAGCCACATGCAATTCCCCCAAAAATGCCAGGTTAGCCACGATAGACGCTGCACTACACACCTTGGATATTTCTATATAGCCTGTGTAGACAGAGATGAGTTATTGTATGTTGCTGTTAGTGTATAAGTACATGTTGTGTGTGTAGGGCAGATTTAGTCCAGGTGTACCATCCTTTTGTTCATAATGCAATGCTGGGTTCGTGGCATTCATAATTAAAGGGCGGTTTCCACTTTATTCTCTTCAGTTTCCTTGTCTTTTTCCTCCCCCTCTTCGCCAGGTGCCACGTGGCTTTCGGTAGCCATTGTTAGAAGAAAATATTCGGTGAAGGTAGCCAGTCTCCCTATTCAGTTCCCCATCCGACACCCAGAACGGACCCTTGGTCCTCATATGCATGCTCGCACCTCCGTCCCTTGTACAACTCCTTTCAAAATGTCCTGTATCCACCCCTCGTGTGTGTGTGTGTCTAGAAGAGGGGTCGTTAATTCCCACTCGTAACTGCTTCTTACTGAGCTAGCCTGACAACCCAATGATTCCTTTATCTTCTTTCTTACTTGTTAATGCCTTAACATAACAAACTTGGCCTTTTGCAAAGTCTACCCATTGAAGTGTGAAAAGTGACTTCATGTAATTTAATTGTCCACCATCTGATATTGTCATTATTCATAGTTGTGCCCACCAATACCACAACTCCCCTCACACTGTACCCTGTGGTTGGCTCAGGTACAAGATCTCATACCTCCCCCCAACCCTCGCCAAATATCAAACACTTTTACTGAACTGATTTTACTGAACTGATTTTTATATATTTTGTGGGAATTCAAAGAGATCTATCGTCCATAGAAATTCTCCTGTGTTGGAGTTCAGAGAACTTGAACATTTCAAATTTATATTAACCTTCTGAATAATCAACTTGAAATTTGTTGACTTGTAAACTCTGCTCCAAGGGAAGTAGTGCCACCCCAACTGGGTGGGGCATAGGCACCTGGTGCTGGTAGGGTGGACTACCCCTGGCCCCGGTGGTATCTGCCATATTGGACATGATTTTGGATCAAGTTAGGTGGTGGATCGTCAATGCTGCATAAACTGAAAACTGAGCTCTCAATCTTCACAAAAATTGGGCCAGCGAATTTTTCCCTGATGACCGGTCCCCGATTGGGGGGGGGGGGGGGGGGGGGAGTCCAGCCTGCCTGTCGGGCACCCTGTGCCCACTGGTGCCGCCATTGCACTGCTCCAATTCTTACCCAATGTGATTCACAACAACAAACATAGCATCATGAAATCTCCTTTCACAAAATACCTAGAACACTTTTTTTAAACAAGGTCAAATAGCCACTATCAAGGCATGTCATAGACTGTAGCTGATTTGTGCAAATTAATAAGTGGTCGCACATTATTGCTGTGTACTAGCCACCCAATATATTTATATTTCTGTGCACAAGCCACCCAATATATTGCTGTGGATTTCCAAAGCTATGCACGTATGATGAGAAACCTTTTCCAGTCTCGAGATGAAATAGGTTGTGTCAGCAAAAAAAAAAAATTCGGGCTGACAGACATTTACTAATGACGCCATCTCTGCCGATCTATAAAGACTATGGTAATGGCAAGTAAGTCTAAATTTGGATAAGCTAACTGTTAGGGATCAGGGAACAGTAGCGGGATGAGGCAGGTTATTCACAGGGCGATAAGGTAGGAAGATGATAAAACATAATAACTTTCTGTCCACAACTTGAGCTGACTGACTGGGCTTCTTTAAATAGACTGCCATCCCGTGAAACCCAGTCAGGGCCTTATATGGCAATATGCATCCCAATTAGGCAGATATGGGGTCAATGGTGCATTTGATGTGTGCATCTCGCTACTCTACAGCTTATCTGTCCTAATTAGGCAGGTATGGGGTCAATGGTCATTTAGTGTGTGCATCCTGTCTACTCTACTATAATATCCTTTTACAGTGGATTGTTGTGGTTCCACTATGGTTGGGGATCCCCGACACTCCTCCCCGCCCCCTCCTGCAGCAAGTTTGGGGTGTGGTCGTCCAGCCTTCAGGCCGTGCCAGATCCATACGATGGTAATTAGAAGGGTTGGAGATGTAGAGACCATCTCATCAGCCTCCGATGTGTGGAGGGTGTGATAGACCAGGTGCGTATGTCTTTGTGTTCGGGGATTGTATGGCATACTTCCTTGTGTTATGGGAGATAGCTGATTGGGACTCCCATCGAGAGAGCATATTGACATGAAATGTCCTAGATGTGTTCCTTGAACTAGTCATCTTCACCTTGTACGTGGTAGGTGAAAGTACTTATGAAATGAGCCCTTCTACTTCACCAGTGGCTTGTTGGTTGAAGTGGGTAGCAACACCAAGACCAGCTCATCAATAGCAAAGGTTTTGTCTCTAGCTTTGCTGTCATACCACTGCTTCATAGCCTGTTTGGAAGCAGTCTCTGTTGTTGCTGTATTTTGCAGCTTGGAGCTTGGCATATGTTGGGTGCATGTGTGACACCACACTCTCTGGGCAGTTCGTGGGTTTCTGCCATTCTTTGCTGAGGACATCAAGGGAGCCTCGGTGGTTCCTGCCAAACACCAGTTTGAAAACAATAGGTAGTGATACTGGCCACCAACCGCTGTATATATTTCCTAAGTCCACTCTGGGTGGAGTTGTACTGCTCTATGGATATCGGGAGCCAGAATCACGTATGGTAAGGATAAACTTGTGGCCTTCAGCTGCCCATGGTAAGGGTCCCACCATGTACATTGCAATACGTCGGAAGGGAGTATCTATCACAGCGAGAGGCACAAGAGACACCTTGCAGTTGATGCCCTGGGCTATCCACTGGCAAGTCTGACACCTTCTGCACATCCGCCACATCTCGATGAATGCCTGGCCGGAAGAATCTGAGCAGGATTCTGTCGTAGGGTCGTCTCCTTGTAAGGCAAGGTAATATGAGCTGATCCATGACTCACACTGTTTGGGTGGTGGGTCCAGCTCCTGGAGAGCCCACCATCTCTGGTGAAGAAAGGTGACACGAATGCTTTACACTTCTTGTGGACTATTTCCAGTGTTGGGTCGGTGGCCTGGGCCTGTCAGCTCTACCCGAGAGGCTCAGACTTCCCCCATACCATTGCGTGGCTCTGGTGGTCCAGCCTCTTGTGCTGTCTGGGGAGTGTCATTTTCTGTTGGATACCTGCAGAAAGGGATCATTACTGAAAGTTGACAGACTGTCTTCCGAGTCTGTGGTGGAGTATTGCTCTGCATAGTTTATCTGCTGCAGCACATTCTTCTCAGCTGCTTGGGTGGAGTACTCCTCGATGGGCCTGGGCAAGAGACGAGGGCGAAAAGGTTAGGTACATCAGTGCCTAGATACCATGTTTGGATTAACTGATTTCCAAAGAGAGCTTCTTTCCCTTCACTCACAGCTCCACCATGGTCATAGGATAACATTTGGTGGTGAGGTTGGGCCTGGTGATAAGTACACGACCCTGCTTCTGATAACCAACAAGGGGGCACCTGCGAGATATTGCAGGCTATGTTGACCGAGAGGCATTGGACCTCGGCACCATTCATTGTACCTGGGAAAGTGAGAAATGGGGCGCTATATCTGGTCATACTAACCAGACAGGTCCTATTGGGGCATCTGGCAGCCACGTACCCATACTCTTGGCAATGGAAGCACCATGGTCAATCACCAGGTCAAAGTTAGGTTGTTTGGTGCGTAGAGCCTTATCTGGAGTGGGTTGACCTCAGTTGTTCTCACATATGTCGCTTGTGAAATCTCTCTCCTTGTCCCCTGGTCTGGTATAGGTAGGTTGGGTCCACCTCTTATGCTCCTCCTGCTTGGAATCTGAGAGAGATAGAGTCTAACAAGGTAACAAGTTTGCAGTCCAGTATTCTGCTGGAACCTCGAATAGAGTCATGTGACTCTGGAAATTGTTGAGGAACAATGTCCTCAACGTGCTGGACTGCTGTCAGATTTGGGAGCATCTCTAGCAGCATGTTTCTTCTCCCTCTCCACATAGTTTTTCTGCCAACCTCCTGCTGTTCAGCCACTCTGTCCAGGTGAAGGGTCTCTCTCTCTCAGTCTGGACTCTTCATCCCTGAATCTCTGTCTCTCGGCTTCCTACCTCGCTTAGATGGCAGCCTTTTTCTTGGCAGTTTGGAGGGTGACCCAGCATTCCTCATTGGCTCATCTCTCCTCCTTCCATCGCTTCTCTTCTTGGTCTCTATCAGCTGTCCTAGCTTCCTCAGCAGCTTGTTCAGCCTCTTCAGTAGCCTGTCTTCACATGTCCTCTCTCCCGTTCCTGCTGTCTGGCTTCCAGTGCTTCCCAGATCTCTCCTCTCTGTCAGACTGTTGCATCTGTAAGAACATAGCCATTATCATGGCCATCTCCCCAGTCTTGCTCTTTCCAGGACGGTAACAGCAGGGAAGGTAGATGACTCCTCCTCTATGGGTGGCTGGGTGCCCATTTCCAAGTCAAATGTAGGGGAAAGAGTGAGAGGCAGTTTGCGGGCTGCAAGTCGGCCAGAGATCTTGGACTTCCCTTCCTCGGATGCCATGACTCTGAATGTTCTTTGAGAGTCTGCTTGAAGTTGTGATAGCAGTCTTCTTTAGTAGGGGCGTTTAATAGGAGCAGTGTCAGACTCAGCCACTGCCACCAGTGTTACAGATCAGGGAATGGTAGTGGGATAAGTGGGTTATTCTGACAGAGATAAGGTAGGAAGATGGTAAAAGAAGACTTTAATGTCCACAACTTGAGCTGACTCTGACTGGCTTCTTGAGCTGGCTCCTTTAAATAGACTGCCAGCCCATGAAACCCAGTCGGGGCCTTATATGGCAATATGCATACTAATTAGGCAGATATGTTGGTGTGTGCATCTGGCTAATGCACTCCTCTACTTTAATATCGTTATAAGGCAATATGCATCCTTTAGGCAGCTATGGGGTCAATGGTCATTTAGTGTGTGCATCCTCTCTACTCTACTCTAATATCTTTGTATAGTTTCATCAGTAGGTTGTCAGGGTTAATGATTGGGGATCCCTAATACTAATAACTACAAGACAATGGAAGGGTTTTGAAAGTAAATTAAAGGCTAGAGCGTCTAGTCAAAACGTCGAGAGAGTAAATTCCAGGTTGATGTTTTAGAAGGTCATTATAAAGACAATACAAAGTTTTGTCTCTGCTGATTCTTGTCTGTCCGCCTCCGCCAGAGAGATAGAATATAATCGGCAAACTTTCTAAATGAAGTAATGACAATGAAATATTTCGGGAGGTTCCCATACAGTTCTGCAGTAAGTTCACATTCATGTAGACCCACATAGGACTAAGATAAGTGAACTGCTAACAGTGGCGTGCTATCCTCACCTGACTTGATAAGTCCGATGAGCTAACCACAGACTCCCAGGTAGCAGGTGAGCTAACCACAGACTCCCGGATAGCAGATGAGCTAACCACAGACTCCCAGATAGCAGATGAGCTAACCACAGACTCCCAGATAGCAGGTGAGCTAACCACAGACTCCCAGATAGCAGATGAGCTAACCACAGACTCCCAGATAGCAGATGAGCTAACCACAGACTCCCAGATAGCAGATGAGCTAACCACAGACTCCCAGATAGCAGATGAGCTAACCGCAGACTCCCAGATAGCAGATGAGCTAACCACAGACTCCCAGATAGCAGATGAGCTAACCACAGACTCCCAGATAGCAGATGAGCTAACCGCAGACTCCCAGATAGCAGATGGGCTAACCACAGACTCCCAGATAGCAGATGAGCTAACCACAGACTCCTAGATAGCAGATGAGCTAACCACAGACTCCCAGATAGCAGATGAGCTGACCACAGACTCCCGGATAGCAGATGAGCTAACCACAGACTCCCAGATAGCAGGTGAGCTAACCACAGACTCCCAGATAGCAGATGAGCTAACCACAGACTCCCAGATAGCAGATGAGCTAACCACAGACTCCCAGATAGCAGATGAGCTAACCACAGACTCCCAGATAGCAGATGAGCTAACCACAGACTCCCAGATAGCAGATGAGCTAACCACAGACTCCCAGATAGCAGATGAGCTAACCACAGACTCCCAGATAGCAGATGAGCTAACCGCAGACTCCCAGATAGCAGATGAGCTAACCACAGACTCCCAGATAGCAGGTGAGCCAACCACAGACTCCCAGATAGCAGCTGAGCTAACCACAGACTCCCAGATAGCAGATGAGCTAACCACAGACTCCCAGATAGCAGGTGAGCCAACCACAGACTCCCAGATAGCAGCTGAGCTAACCACAGACTCCCAGATAGCAGATGAGCTAACCACAGACTCCCAGATAGCAGATGAGCTAACCACAGACTCCCGGATAGCAGATGAGCCAACCACAGACTCCCAGATAGCAGATGAGCTAACCACAGACTCCCAGATAGCAGATGAGCTAACCGCAGACTCCCAGATAGCAGATGAGCTAACCACAGACTCCCAGATAGCAGATGAGCTAACCGCAGACTCCCAGATAGCAGATGAGCTAACCACAGACTCCCAGATAGCAGATGAGCCAACCACAGACTCCCAGATAGCAGATGAGCTAACCACAGACTCCCAGATAGCAGATGAGCTAACCACAGACTCCCAGATAGCAGATGAGCTAACCACAGACTCCCAGATAGCAGATGAGCTAACCACAGACTCCCAGATAGCAGATGAGCTAACCACAGACTCCCAGATAGCAGATGAGCTAACCACAGACTCCCAGATAGCAGATGAGCTAACCACAGACTCCCAGATAGCAGATGAGCTAACCACAGACTCCCAGATAGCAGATGAGCTAACCGCAGACTCCCAGATAGCAGATGAGCTAACCACAGACTCCCAGATAGCAGGTGAGCTAACCACAGACTCCCAGATAGCAGATGAGCTAACCACAGACTCCCAGATAGCAGATGAGCTGACCACAGACTCCCAGATAGCAGATGCGCTAACCACAGACTCCCAGATAGCAGATGAGCTAACCACAGACTCCCAGATAGCAGATGAGCTAACCACAGACTCCCAGATAGCAGATGAGCTAACCACAGACTCCCAGATAGCAGATGAGCTAACCACAGACTCCCAGATAGCAGATGAGCTAACCGCAGACTCCCAGATAGCAGATGAGCTAACCACAGACTCCCAGATAGCAGATGAGCTAACCGCAGACTCCCAGATAGCAGATGAGCTAACCACAGACTCCCAGATAGCAGATGAGCTAACCACAGACTCCCAGATAGCAGCTGAGCTAACCACAGACTCCCAGATAGCAGATGAGCTAACCACAGACTCCCAGATAGCAGATGAGCTAACCACAGACTCCCAGATAGCAGATGAGCTAAGCACAGACTCCCAGATAGCAGATGAGCTAACCACAGACTCCCAGATAGCAGATGAGCTAACCTTACATGGCATATGTTACTGATGTCAATGAAAGCCTTCTTGTACATGAACATGACAAAAATGTAAAAATGAGCCGCCTGTTAAAAAAGAAATGCCTACAGTGTGCTGTATACCTTCTTTTGAACAACTAGTTACAATTTTGTTTTTAACTTTAAACTTGTACGGTTAATTCTAATTACTAGAGGTTTCTCTTTTAATTAGCTCTAATCATTAAAACATGAAGTGTGAAACCTCACAGTCGTTTTGTTTGTTTTCTTAGTTGTGTCGGTAAAGTTGAGCATTACACACACCAGCACATTCCATGTCTGCTTGTTGTTGACTGTGCCCATATACACGGCACCATGTACACTGCACCATATACACTGTACCATATACACTACACCGTGTACACTGCACAAGTACACTGAACCATGTACACAGCACCTTATACACTACACCATGTACACTGCACCGTGTACACTGCACAAGTACACTGCACATGTACACTGCACCATGTACACTGCACCATGTACACTGCACATGTACACTGCACAAGTACACTGAACCATGTACACTGCATATGTACACTGCACCGTGTACACTGCACAAGTACACTGAACCATGTACACTGCACATGTACACTGCACATGTACACTGCACATGTACACTGCACCATGTACACTGCACCATGTACACTGCACCATGTACACTGCACATGTACACTGCACCATATACACTGCACATGTACACTGCACATGTACACTGCACATGCACACTGCACCATGTACACTGCACCGTGTACACTGCACAAGTACACTGAACCATATACACTGCACCATATACACTGCACCATGTACACTGCACCATGTACACTGCACCATGTACACTGCACATGTACACTGCACATGTACACTGCACATGTACACTGCACATGTACACTGCACATGCACACTGCACCATGTACACTGCACCATGTACACTGCACCATGTACACTGCACCATGTACACTGCACATGTACACTGCACATGTACACTGCACATGTATACTGCACATGTACACTGCACCATGTACACTGCACCATATACACTGCTGCACCATGTACACGGCACCATGTACACTGCACATGTACACTGCACATGTATACTGCACATGTACACTGCACCATGTACACTGCACATGTACACTGCACATGTACACTGCACCATGTACACTGCACCATTTACACTGCACATGTACACTGCACATGTACACTGCACCATATACACTGCACCATGTACACTGCACCATGTACACTGCACATGTACACTGCACATGTATACTGCACCATATACACTGCACATGTACACTGCACATGTACACTGCACATGTACACTGCACATGTACACTGCACATGTACACTGCACCATATACACTGCTGCACCATGTACACTGCACCATGTACACTGCACATGTATACTGCACATGTACACTGCACATGTATACTGCACTATATACACTGCACAAAAATCAGCACATACCATGCTATTGTTGACTGCACTCATGCAGGGTCAGCTAGAGCCTCTCAAAAACTTGATAACAGTTGCAAGGGAGAACTCCACTAACCAAACAGCAAATGTTGTGGTAGATGATCAGTACAGTCTCCTTTGGACTTGATAACGGCTCCCCAGGACAAAACATCCACAAACTAAACAGCAGAACTGAGCACAGGTCTGCTTACAATATAGCAGGGGTGTTATACGATTACATCATCGATTAACCCACTGATCCATATTGATCGCATTATTTCACAATCCAAAAAAGAGATTATTTGTGGATGTGAATTGGAAAATTTGGTGTCCTCCTATGGTCTAAAAGTTCTATGAAGAGAGCCATTGTGTGCAGAGTGTGTGAAGGGAAGAGAGCCATTGTGTGCAGAGTGTGTGAAGGCCATTGTGTGCATAGTGTGTGAAGGGAAGGGAACCATTGTGTGCAGAGTGTGTGAAGGGAAGAGAGCCATTGTGTGCAGAGTGTGTGAGTGGAAGGGAACCATTGTGTGCAGAGTGTGTGAGTGGAAGGGAACCATTGTGTGCAGAGTGTGTGAAGGGAAGAGAGCCATTGTGTGCAGAGTGTGTGAGGGGAAGAGAGCCATTGTGTGCAGAGTGTGTGAAGGGTAGGGAACCATTGTGTGCAGAGTGTGTGAAGGGAAGGGAACCATTGTGTGCAGAGTGTGTGAAGGGAAGAGAGCCATTGTGTGCAGAGTGTGTGAAGGGAAGAGAGCCATTGTGTGCAGAGTGTGTGAGGGGGGATAAAATGGAGATAGAACCTCACACAGAAACATGGATCCTTGAGGATGAATTTCTTTTGGGCGTTTTTGTAATGCCAGTTTACTAGCAAAGGATAAGACATGCTGGTAGCTATTGTTTTTGGTGCTGATATTGGCTGAAACCACCATTTGCACAGCTAAGAAAGTGCATACTTAGGTAGCAGATTGCTCGTGTGTGTGTATGTGGTGTGTGTGTGTGTGCTTGTGGGTGCATGTTTTGGCTAGCGACTCAATTAGAGACAAATTGAACAGAGTGTTGATTAGATTCCTAATTGGTTTGTGCAATTATTTATATCGGCCATAATTAACTAGTGGCTAAGCAGTCATGGATGTGACTGGACAAGTCCTCTATCTGACTGGCTACAATGGAAGCTCACAATTTGTCCCCAATTAATGAGTTTTAAAACCATTTTATGAGAGGGAATTCGTGTTTCAAGCTGTTGACTGTGCCACATATATTGTTACAGGCAGTTTTGGAGGTACAAGATCGAACTTGTTCTCTAGCTGAGGACTAATTTTGTCTAACCCCACCCCCTCCCCCCTTCCCCTCCCTCCCCTCCCCGACAGGATCCAGAATGTGTATGAGCCAGGTTTGCTGTTGAGTACCAGTCAAGTACATAATGGTGAAGATAGAGTAACCATTGCATACAGAGAGTGTCAGCCAAGAAGTGTGGGACCATCTGTCAAGATAGGAATTACAATAGGGTTTCCCAAGGAGACGGCAGAGGTATTGTCAGATAAATCTTCCAAAGAGGCATTTCAGTCAGAAGGGATTGGCAGAGAGACAGTAGCAAATGAAGACTAGAGGGAGATAGCATGGATGCGGGACTGACCCATGTCAGAGTTGGAGGAGAGACAGCCGGAGAGGAGGTGGAAAAACAACCTGTAGAGGGGAGATGGAAAGTAGGTGAGGAGGAATTGGACAAGCCAACTGAAGCAGCAGCCAGTGGAGCAGAAGCAGAATCAGCTGGTGAGAGCCAGCTGAAGAGAAATGGACAATGTAGGAGGAGGCAACAAAAAGAGATGGAGGAAGCACGACTAGGAAGGAATGTGGATGTAGTCCAACGATCAACAGGCTGGTTGCAAGAGCGGGGGTGGAGCAACCTTTCTTTTTGCTACAAGTTAGGTAAGTAAAGTAGATGTGGATAGACAGTGTATGTCAAGTTGTGTGTGCTTATTATGTATTGTGAGAATAGAACTATTTCTGGAGTTGTAGTTGCCGTATCCCCATTCATAGAAGACCAAAAACAATGTACAATGACAATACCTCTAGTCCCACACCTTTTTTGGTGTTCCACACTCTCGAGTGCAAAAGAGTAAGAATGAGGTGCCGAAATAACAAACCCTATTGTCCATTCTCCTTACCACCTTTCAAAATCTATAGGTTGACCACTCCACTTGCCAGGAAGACTGATACATATGCACAGACTAGTGACATTTTATGCATGTAGTCAGGAATGTAAATCTGAGAACTTGATGTGCTCTTCTTTTCACACTAGGATGAGGCAGATGAAACACATGATATGTTTGGGACCTTGGAAGAGAGGACTACACTGCTACCTGACAGAGGACTACTGAGCTATGTTTTGTGTGTAATACTATGATGGTGAACACCGTACTCCCATAATCATCGATTTCTTCAAACTGATTGATGAATTAACATTCCAATGCCAGCTACCCTCTCCTAGCAGGGGTTTTAGTGACATCTCAGTCATTGATCCTTCACAATAATTGATGAGAAGACCACCAAGCTTCTCATTTCTGGTTTTGAATTTCATATAGTTTACAGGCACTCTACAGACATCAAAAACACAGACATGATTCCTTCACTATTGGCCATTACTACCCAGTCCACATAAGAAGAGAGGGGAGGAGGGGGGGGGGGGGGGGGGGTGATTATGCCGGATCTGAACCAATGGATAGGGAGAGTGGTCACCTTTGCCAGGCTTCAACAATGACTAGCCAGTCTGTTGCTGTTTGAAGAACTCACCTAGGGAAGGGAGGAGAGAAGTAAGGAATTGGAAGATGATGGAGAAAATATCCTCTCCCCATTAGCTATGTTGCTGGCCGGACAACATGTGTTTGGGGGAAAATCCAACATCAGGGTCACCTTCATGACCACATGCCACTCAAATTGCAGCTTTCTAGGGCCAAGGATAATTCATTATCGTGAACTCATCTGTTGTGTATCGCATTCCTTGAAGCTTTGGTAAGGCGTGTGTCAGAACTGCCATCGCCAAACATGCATGGGCCACAACCACCCAATCTTGTGGATAATAGAGAAAATGAAGGAAGTTCTGTGCATCCATCCCACACATGACAATCTTAGGAGTATAGGTGCGGTCTTGATCACAACTCGCTAGTCTACACACATGAACCTAACCCTGTATAATATGTTGCTGTGCGGCAACGAAGTCGGACACATCATGGATCATAGCAACTCATGTAACTTTCTTTGGACACACACTAGCCCGTCTATTAAGTGCTTCGTGTAATTTTCGTTTCAACATCGCCCATAATGCCCAGAAGAAAAGCCAAAACATGTTTGTCGAAATGTTGGTCACGTAGTTGTAAGAAAAGTTATAATATATATACCCATACCATCGACAGTAGTTGGCAATGCAATCTGGAGGGGGGGGGGGGGGGGGGGGCAGCTAGTGAAGTGTTATGCTTGAGTCAATCCCTAAATTACGAAACACATGTCAGGGAGACAGAAAACAGCTACACAATTTCACATGCTAACCCACCCCCAACATAGGAAATGAGGTCAGACAGCTCAGTGTGAGTTCACCACACTTCAAGGGTAAGATAAACCCTATTAGTTACCACTGACATTACTACCGTCACTCTCCCAGGCGCACCCCTACGCTCAGACACCCCCATTCGTAATTATTTCCCACCCATAGTAATTTGGCGCCTAGAGGCCAGGCCCACGAAATAGACTAGAATCAGTTAGCTGGCGTTGGTTTGAATTTGAACGTGTCTTTGGGAATGCTATTTTGAAGCCCGGTTTGTGAGCATAGCAGTAAGTCTACAATGTTGTTGATGTGAAAGTGTACTGTAGTCTTGGCACTGTACTCCTTGAGTACTTCTGGGCGGCTAACTTTTAGGCGTGGTTGAGGGGACTTGATGTAGTCAGATAGCTAGCTAGCCCTCTATTTGTATAAAGCTGAAGTCTTGGCGTTAGAAGTTATCTGACCGAAATGGCTCTTGGGGAAATTTGACACTTTATATATGTTTTCTGAACATGTGGCGAGAGTAAGATTCAAGGTCTAAATCAGTAGTTGGCTATTGTAGCTAGTAGTTGTACTATCATGTGCACCAATTGATTGCTCTTGCTGTAAATGATTTGAACATATGAGGATGTTTATGCTAATTTGTATTATTCCAGGATTTGCAGGTTTGTGCAAAAGTGATGATGGCTCCATCCATGAACCTGAAGAATGCCATTCTGAAAAAAGATCAGACTGACTCTATGATGAAAAAAGTCCACTTAAACCTGTTACCAACCATACCAACCAATGACCGTAGCACCTTCTTTGGGCTAGAATTGTACATGTTTAGCGAGGAAGTATCACCTCAGGGAGTGAAAAAGTGTGTTTCTACAAAGAAAACAAGTAGGTTGAAGACAGAACATAATATTTCAGCACCACTGAAGAATGTTGAACAGGACAAAGCGGAGCTGGAGGAGAAACAGAAGCTGGAAGCATCCACTCAGCAAGACGAGTTTGAAGTGGAAGCTATTCTAGGCCATGCAAAGGTTCCTGGTTTACTAAAGTAATTTGGGGACTTACATGCATGATGTTTAAACTAAGCTAAAATTGGGCGTCCTGGTGGCTCGACGGTGCATGATATGTGGTTTTATTTCACTGAACTTCTGTAATATAATTATGGGAAAACCTTAGTGAGGTAAAGTGTATCATATTCAATCTATTACGGATCTTAAATTACCTTGTCAGCTATGAACAAATGTTCACATATAGTAATGTCTTTGCTGAGCTTCCACATGCACTGTGGTAATAAGTTATGGTATTATCTTATCTAAGTTTGAGATTCCTACCTGAAGTGAACTTGAGCTTGTCACTTTACAGTTTACAAACATATACCGAATTGGGAATGGTATCCAAGTGCTTAACTGTGTGATTATGTCTTTTTCCCCCATATTTTTACAGCACAAAGGTGAGTACAAGTTCTTTCTGAAGTGGAAGGGATACTCAGCCAAGTACAATACATGGGAACCAGAATCAAATCTGTTTTGTACACATCTACTCTACGCTTATAAGAAGAAGTTCAATTTGGTCTCCTCTTTCCAGACACTGAAGTCACAAGAAGCTGAACCCGTGCTACTGAATTCCAATGATGAATTTGTTTCGACTGTTCCTGATCGAATTTATCCTAGCTTCCAATCTTCTTATTACAAATCTAAGCTCAAGGACAAAAATTATGAAATTAGTATTGAATGTGCCAGCCAAACGTACCCACAGTCTCAAACGAAAAAGTCCTCTCTCAGCGATACGTTCACGGCTCCTAATGGAAAAGAACAGCTAATGAGAAAATGGTCACTAACTCCTACATCAAAGCAAATACAATCCCAGTTCCACACTGAAGACAAAAACGTGGAGGTAAAGCCTATAGGAATGAAGGAGAATGGCAGTCACCATTGTGTTAAACAGAAGACACTTGGCATGGGGGAAAACCATGATAGACGGAAGAGGACCTTGAAACGAAAAAGAAAAACCATGAAATTGATTGTCAGCATCAATTTAGTGCATTTTTGGCAAGACAACATTTCACAAACAAAATCACACAAGAGTTTGCACAGTCGAGAACATCAGTTCTGTAGGTCGTTGACCAACACAAATGCTAGCACTGCCCTTGTAAGTGCCAGTGCTACCAGCAAAAGTACTAGTACTACCAACATACATACTACTACCACTGCCAGTGTAAGTACTAGCAATGACCCTGTAAGGACTAGCATTGCCAATATATGTACTAGCACTGCCAACGTAAGTATTAGCACTGCCAACATAAGTACTAGGACTGCCAACAGTACTAGGACTGCCAACAGTACTAGGACTGCCAACAAAAGTACTAGGACTGCCAACATAAGTACCAATGGTGCTTCCAACATAAGTACTAGCGCTACCAATGTATGTACTAGCACTGTCGATGTAAGTACTAGCAGTTCCAGCAAAAGTAGCATCAACGAATGTACCTTTGCTACCAAACACTGCTTGATGTGCATGAATCATGACCATGCCTACTGCAGTCTCACTTCTCTGGACTCGACAAAGTGCCCATCTGCAGATCGGAATGTTTATTCCTCCAGCTGCACATTATGTGGACCTCTCTCTCCTCTCCCTAGCCTAACGTATCCAATCTTGACTGACAAGCCTGTGTTAGAAGTTGAAATTTTACCTCATTCTTCTGAAAGTTATCATGTTCCATCTGAAGATAGTGACTCATCAGTGATATGCATCAGCAGTGATACTAGTGGTAAGGCAAATTTGTGTGTTCCTATTTTACGGACAACTCGTGTTAACAATGAGTTGAAGTTATACGTGTCCCCTTCACCGTCGTCGTCAGACTTGGATGTGTGTGAAGTAGACGACGATGGTGACCGTGAGTGTTTATTTCTGCCAGATGCAACGTTTTCTTCAAAGTCAAACTACCTACCTAATCTCATTGAAAAGAGCAGAGTTCCTGTTTTACAACTTTCAAAGTCGGATTTGACAAGCAATCCCCCAAGATGGAGAAAAGGTCCTGTACCCCTACCAAAATCCTTCTCAAGACGGTATTCAAACTTGTCCATGCTACGAACAAAAGCAGCCAAAATCCAGCAGTTAGGGAAAAAGAGCAAGATCCGAAGAAGACATCGATTGTCACAAAAACGCCTATGTCTGAAAAATTCTTTCACTCGACTCTTGCACAATGGTGATAACAATCATGTTGCATCTAAAGTCATCAAAAGTCCACTTCCAGTAATTAAGATCAATGGTGAGAACAACCATTGTGCATCTAAAGCCATTGAAGTTTCAATTCCAGTGATCAACATCAGTCTGAATGACAGAAGGCCGTCTTACCAATTTGTGAGTGAATGTGCATACAAAGACCACCTAATGGATTGGCAGTATGACCTCAACAAGCAGCGAGATGGTACAGATGACATTATCATTGTGGAGAATGAGATAGACAAGGACCCTCCTCCTCTTGATTTCAATTACATCTCTTCCAGCGTATATAGGGAGGGGGTCCCTGATCCTAATAGTCCTGATCTCCGCAGTTCTCTTTGTGGTTGCGAGTGCTATTTCCTTGGCCGGAAATGTGGACCCAAGTCACAGTACTGCTGCGCTCGCATGGCAGGGTCAAAGTTTGCCTACACACAAGCAGGGAAGGTGCGAGTTGTCCCCGGGACTCCAATCTATGAGTGCAACCCAAAGTGTGCATGTCCTTCTAGTTGTATCAACAGAGTAGTCCAGCTAGGCCGAAAAATTCCTCTCTGCATCTTCCGAACTGAGGGTAGGGGATGGGGGGTGAAGACCATGCAGCCCATCAAATGCAATACTTTTGTGTCGGAGTATGTCGGGGAAGTCATCACCAATGAAGAGGCAGAGAGAAGGGGAGAAATGTGTGATGCTCAGGGGATCACTTACCTATTTGATCT
This sequence comes from Cladorhizidae sp. MBARI D1340-BT2, assembly GCA_028752905.1. NCBI lineage: Eukaryota > Metazoa > Porifera > Demospongiae > Poecilosclerida > Cladorhizidae > Cladorhizidae sp. MBARI D1340-BT2. The sequence goes on from JAQNBH010000001.1 coordinate 22,740,851, forward strand.
AGATTTTGAGGATGACAACTCTGCTTTCACCGTCGATGCGGCAAATTATGGCAATGTATCCCACTTCTTCAACCATTCTGTAAGTTGTTTTTTTGGGGTGGGGGGGGGGGGGGGGGGGGGGTGTGCGTAAACACTGGCTGTATAGCAGCACCCTACAGCCTGCTATTTAGCCATTTACTAAATAAAAATTGTGTTGCTATATAATGCAGACTCACTAAAAAAAAAACTTACCATAAAGAAAATTTATACTGGGTCAACGGAAAATGGCTCTTAGCCAATCGAAGGAGCTAAACTCTTTAGCCAGATTAAGAACCCAGTCTGAAAGAGCAATTAAGAGGAAGGAGTTATCGATGACTCTGAATCACATATTGTGACAGCTTAACTTGTCTATTAAACTATTTGTGGCAATAAGCTCCATTTAGCCAAAGTTGAGAACTGGTAGGCTGGTTGTGGATCCTTCACTAACCAGGTCTACAATTGTTGGGCACGACTCTCTTGATAATCAACTTCCTGATGAAGAAAGATCATCTAGCCGAAATGCTGTATAACAAATTATAATTATATGTTGAAGTAATACACATGCATATAACCGATATTTTTTCAACAACATAAGGGACCCAAGTTTCACAATGAGGTACCATAAGGACGCCCAACGAAGAGATATAAAATTGGCAATAGGAAGGATGCTTAATAGTTTTTTGTCCTCTATTCTAAACATCGAGAGATAAACATCGAGAGATTTTACCGGAGTTAACAGTTTTTAGTAAAAAAAAAAAAAAATTGAAAAATCAACATCTTACAAAATAACTATTTTTGGCACTTGAAGTCTGCATTTATTAGGAGTTGATGCACGGGTGTCTAGTATACTTCATTAAGTGCTGCAATGAGGTTCATAAAGTCATAACTCGATATCTAATTAGGACATGAACAAATCGGCGTATTGGTCTTGACATGCCCACCACTGTGCATGTTGGTGAGAACAGTGCAGTTTTCTGTTGATTTACAGGTAGAGCTTATTGTGATCCAGCAGCAGCTGCAATTAACCAAATTTGCTGCTGCAAGTCTAGGGAATAGTTAGCAGGAAGCATTGCTCTCGCGTAGAATGGAACAATTGGTAAAATCAGACGAAGGTCAATTGCAACCACTTTTCAAGTTTCGACTAAGATACAAACAGTATATGATAGATCGACATTTTTGCAGTTCAAATGGGGGGGAAAAAACCCCAAAAAACTAGTAACACTGCAAAAAATCTGTCGATGATGCCTTATTGCTGATTCACTATAGAGCACTTGCTGATCTTTGTGATGCATCATTGTGGAATGCAATGAAATAATGCTCGAGTAGAAAAAGCTTTGTAACAATCAAAATGCTGGAATCTAACGTGATGAACAACACCATCAGCAGCTTCTAGTAAATGTTATGGTGGAATTGTTGTCAAATAGATTTTAGCTAATTGATGTATATACTTTTGCTACCCAGTATAGCTATAGTAGTTTTGTTGCTGTTAAGTGTATACTATGACGCTAGCAGCAATGAAGCTACCAAACTAGTTTCATAACTGAGGTAGCCATGAGAATACAAAATCTCATTTCCACTAGTCCACAATTGCCAAATATGTTCCCCCATGGATTTTCACCTGTAATTGAGAAACATATAATCGAGGTCAAACATTGGAACATTTGAAGTCGTCCGGTACTACTATAATTTTATGAGTGGACTTGCACTCAAGTTTTGCAAGGGAAGGAAAAAACCAGAGATGCAAGATATAAGATGGTGGGAATCATGTGATCATGGAATTTGATAAGCTTGTGTGGTATTCTCGTTAACTACTACGATTGCTCAACAGTTGCCATAGTTATAGCTGTGGCTTGTAGCTATACTTGACCCAGCACTGGATGGTAGCTTCTCTTAGCAGTTGTAGATCTAAGATAACTAATTGGGAATCACTGTAGTACTATGTTGTAGGCTTGCAATTGCATTTTTACAAGTCTTGATTATTGTTTGAAAAATTTTCTTTGCTAGTGGGGCAATAAAATTGATGGACCCTCCAGCATTTCAGAGGGTTATAGCATCTGGAAGAAAGAGGTGGAGATTCAGCCCCTCAAAGTGCCATGAAGGCTAAGTGGAGTGCATCTGTTAGCCATGCAATTCAATGAAGAGCAAATTCTGTACCTTTTGCATTAATTTTTGAACTTCTTTTCAACTTAATGATCAAACGGAATTGGGTAAAATCTGAAATGGAACATGGCCATTTTTTACCCTTTACATGATTGAATCCTTGAACATGGATATCCAAATAATTTCATAGTTTTTATCCGATTGCAAAGCATACTGGGTGTATTTATGGAGCCGATAACTGCTGAAATTATTTTAAGCAGCCAAGAAGCTGCCAATGTTCTTAGCAGTTTTAGGGGGTGGGGGAGCGAGCATAATTTTAAAATATATCCTGGGTGCTCATATATTTCAGTGTCCAAATGTTCTAGCATAGCTCCCACTCAATATTCTAAGGTTTGTTCTGAAGAATGACCGCTTTGATTTGCATTTCTGCAATTGTTTCGGGTAATTAAACTTGTGCTGTTGTCAACATTTCTCTGGTCAGTATAGCAAGACATTAATACATAGATAAACTTCACTTCACTTTCACAATGAAAGACCAGTATGGCTTGAATACATGTGCATGGCATGTAACATCACAGTAAATATGGTGACTCTCTATTTTTTATTTTTTATATTTTTAACAGTGCAGAAAATTAGTCGGACATCAGACATTTTCCGAACATCTCGCGTTGAACTAAAATAAATTTCCTCTCACAAAATGCCCTAGCAACACTAATGCTGGAATATGCGCATGCACACCACCCGGTGTTATTTTGGATGCCTGTTATTACTTGTAGAGGTTTAAAAAAATGCCGGTTATGTTTATTTTGAACGCACGTAGACACTTACCGTTACCAACCAACACTGACCAACGCAAATAAATGGTTAACGTTTACGCGACTTTTGGCCGTGATGCTGACTAAAAGGTCAGCCCATCCGCGCAGCCTTCCTAAGGTCACCAAAGCGCTAAAGATATGTGACATGTGGCAAGTTATTTTTTAGCTTCTGGGCTCATCTTTGCTTTGAGCTGTTTGAAAGTGTCATCTTTGTTTGACTGCTCGTGTTCTACCAACATAAGTGTTGAAAAGATATCCTGAATCCCATGGTGAAAAACTGAGTATATTGTGTGTATGATTGTTTTCAGCTAGTAGCTGGGCTTTCACAGGTTTTTAAGTCATGGCTTCTGTAATTGCTAGGATTTGCTAGCCTTATTAAGTTGTTCCATAAGAAAGGCTTAGCAAAACTTAGATAGCCTTTGTGTGCAACCATTTAGCTACATAACATGCTCTCAATGTATCAAGTGTCTATAGAACTTTATCTTGACTAGAGGATAGTTTGTATATCAGCATTCCCAAACTGGTATTTTTGCAGCATAGAGATTGTTTTGTATGAGTTAGATTTTTATAGAAGAGGAAGTTTGTGGGAGAGGAAAAATGTAGATAGACCTTTTCTTGTAAGGTTATTTGAACATGCTGATTGGCAACAAATAAAAAGTAGTAGAATTTTGGTGATGACGCCTAGTTCATCAATTAACCCTTCCAAGATCTCTACTACCATGTGTCCAAATTTTTCCAGGTGTCTAACCCACATTCCACCAATCTGTTGACACGTTCTTATTTGGAGATGGATAAAATATAAAAGTGGTAAGCATCCAAAATGAATCATGTTATTGGACAATGTGATTGTGTATTTCTTTGGCATACATAATAGAATGTTCTTCATTGGAAAAGAACCAAAGGGACCTAACCCACCGTGTGCCACTTCTGGAGAACAGGTTGCTCTGATAACTCTCCCAATGCCTTAGCTTTCTCCAGTTTGTCTTCAAGGTTCAATGAAGTTGGTATCCCATTTCTCCACCTACCTTAGTGCCAGGCCATCTCCTTTCAGACCGTTGATTTGAAGGTGGTCACTCAAAAGTGGGACTATTACAACAATTTTTTTTAATAATTCCGAACATTTTTCTCAATTCACAGGGGTACAAACAAGAACACAACAACTGAATTGAAACAAACATTTTATCACCCCTTAATTTATCCAGGTAGAAAATATAGATAGAAGCAATTGGAAATTTAAAAAAAATCAAAAATTAACTTTTTTTAAAAACCTTTAAAAAAAAGCTTCTGATGCTCATCTGGACCGTTTTGGATAGGATGGCTAGAATTGTCTTCGTGGTTACAAGAACCTTCATTCTTCCCACATGAAGTAGCTGTTATATACTCCCAATTGAGCGTCGATCTCAATGAAAGCGCAGCAGTGCAGTTGAGCATCTGTCTTCTACCTGAAGTACTTTCGTTCTAATCGAACGTAGGTCTCCACACCTCTTGCTTGCTATCTGCATTTATAGCAAGAAAGAGGTGCGGAGACCTACGCTCGACTGTGGAACAAAAGTGCTTCAGGTAGGAGACGGATGCTTGACTGACTGTACAGGAGGCTTTGATGGAAATACTTGGAAGAGTGAAGGCTCTGGAATGAAGAGAAGACTTGAAAAATACTCACTACGCAACTGAGGCTTGTTACTAGTACACCAACACTAATTGCGAAGTGCTTCAGCCGCTAAAGCGACAGTTTATTCATTTGCTACCGTTGGTTTCCGTTGCGCTGGTTAGTGTTTATGGTGTGCATTTATTTGCATTCATGGTATGTGTTTTTTAACGCATGTTTTGGGAGGGCTTGTACTGTAACTCTGTGTTCTTGGTCATTTGTGCAAATTAGCTTTATGTGTGTTCTATCTTGCTTTTTGCCAACTGGTTGTGGTTTTAGGCTTACATTTTTGGCCAACTCATGTTACAGTTTTAGGGGGGCGGGGCGGTTGCATTTTTTTTTCTGCTAGTCGGATTTTTTTATTTAATAGTAGGTCAATACTTCTGCTCTGCATTTTCTTCAGCATGTTCTTTCACAGACTGTTTTTGCCAACATGAATACTCATCATCAGCTAAAGAATCAGCCAAGCGAAGGAAGGTGAAGCAGAATAAGTGGGTGATCCAGTACAACCATGAATGTCAGACGCTGACAAGGTTTGACTGCGAGACTGGAGTTGAGGTAGATGTGAAAGTTGTGATGAAGCTAAAGTGTGAAGTGTGCACAAAGTTTAGAGAAGGAACTTCAGCAAGAAATGGATACATTGAGCAGACTCTATACCAACTACCAAAGTTGACTACCTTTACTAAGTCCGACCAGCACGTGAATGTGATGAAGAGTGAGCAAGGCAAAGCACAAGGTGCGAGCATTGCTTCGTTGTGTCAATTTCACAGTCACTTACTTTTCTATGAGTGGAGATGGCTGAGGGTAAAGTTTGATATTTCGTGGCAACTGAGCAGCTAGCTTTTTGGTAGTAACCCTGGATCTGTGACCTTGAGGCAAGGCATGAAGTAAACCTTGTCAGCTCCTACCTCACCGAAATGCTGCTAAGGAGTTTGTTCAATATATTGCTGAATTGAGATGGCAGGATTTGCTCTCTGCCATCTCTGAAGTGAAGTTTTTCTATGTATTTATGGATTTCTGTACTGACCAGAGAAATGTTGACAACATTCTTCTGCTGGTTCTCTTGTATGACCAGAACATTGCTGATGAGAAGATGAATACAAGGATGATCTTCTTGTGTGTGCACAAGCCCAAAAGTGGCACTGCAGAAGGGCTGTTTCAATAACTTCAATATGGACAGCAGTGTCTTACCATCATTCAGTGACTAAAGAGGCATGTAGTAAGTTGGTGTGAATTGCTACTGATGGAGCAGCAGCAAATGTGGCTGGTGGTGGTCTGAAAGGATTGGTAGAGAGAGAATTAGAACTTTCAAGGCTATGAAATGCCCTCACTTCCTTCTTGGTGCAGGTTTTCTGAAACATCTGCACCACCTGTACTTTTGCTGCCTCTGGTTTGACTTTCCATTGCCCCACAACATTTCCCAGGTAGATGCAGCCCAGTCCTCTTCATAGTTCGCCAGAACTCCTGCAACTTTCCAAAAACCAATTTTTGATGTTATAGATGTTATCCCAGCCTGCACTAAAGATGACCATATCATCCATGTGTACTGCTAATACGACTCCAGCCCCGTCAGGATGTCATTCATCATGCGTTGAAGCATAGCCTGGGCTCCTACCAGACCAAACGGCATTACCTCCAAATGGTATTTGCCCCATGGTGTGACAAATGCCGTCTTCGGGCATGACTCCGGCTCTACTGGAACTTGCTAGTAACCCTTTGTAAGGTCTAGCACAGAGATGACCTTTGTCTGGGCCAGACCATCCATGAGGTCGTCCATGCTTGGCGCTAGATACTTGTCAGGTCTCGTCACTGCATTCGGTCGTCTGTAAACAATGGAGATTCGCAGTGAGCTGTCCTTTTTTGGTATTAGCACCACATGCGAGACTCATGGGCTGAAAAACAGCTCAATAAGTCCTTCTTTCTGAATCTGCTTGACTTTGGCCTGCACCGTCACCTACCTAACCTCGGGTAGGGTGGTAGTGGGTGATGGTGATGGTGGCTTTACTTGTTTTCCCCAGTGTGTCCACAAATGGGCTCCCGAATCTCTTCACTTTCCACCTGTCGTCCCTCCTCTGGCACCTGCCTGCCGCCTCCTTCAACTCAAGCTCCTTCCATGTTGAGGGTCATCCGTCGACAAGATACGTGTGTCCTCTCCCTCCTCCTCTGCCGCTGTGCACAGGCATACTGCCATAGGTGTCATTCATCTCGCTAACATATTTACATGGAATGTGGTCCGTCGTTCGTCCATCTGTATATGCTATCTGACAGGGCAGGGACCTTGTCACTTGGCCTTCAGCGTATTTGACTCGATCGGCTAACATTCCTACCATCCACCCTCCTCGAGTGTTCTTTTCCTGGCAGTCTGGTCGTACCAGGCTCACATCTGTTTCTTTATCGCTTCTTCTCTATGCCAATGCCATGACACTCCTGCGTATTGCTTTCTCCTGTGGCATATCCAGAGGCCTCCTCACCTACCTGCCATAAAGCAACTCAAATGGGGAGAATACGGTGGCTTGCATGCAGGACTTCCTGGTAGAAGCATAGGTACGGAAGGGCTTTGTCACACCGGGAATCGAACTTGTGGAGCATTTTTTCTGAGCATCATCTTGAGAGCCCCGTTGAACTGCTCCACCATCCCATCGGTTTGGGGATGGTAGGGTGACGTGATTGCCTTAACCCCAGCTACTTTGTACAACTCTCGCATCTGGTGGCTCTTAAAGTTTATTCCTTAATCGGTGAGGATCCCATCCGAGATTCCTGATGAACAGTGTCTTCAATTCCCAGGCCACATGTTGGCTGTCCATTGACCTTAGGGGAATGGCTTCAGGATACTTTGTGCTTTAATCAACGATATCCGGATTTGGACCATAGCAAGGATCCCACTATATTAATGGATATGGCTCTGATTGGCTAGTCCACCACCGGCAATGGTGGTATGAGGTATGAGCGGCACTTTGTAGCTGGCCGTTAGCTGACACTCGGGGTATCCTTTGCACAGTTCCTTGACATCCGAGATCCAGCCAGAAAAGCCGCTGGAGCTGTCTTTCTTTTTTCCGGGGTGCCCCGCCATCTGGATGGCATGAGCCATCCGGAGGGCCATGCTCCAGATGGTGTTTCGGAGCACCAGTTGTCGAATGGCATCCCCTTTCTCCTTGGGGCTTCCAGATGTGGGATGTGGTAAAGCAGCCCCTGGTCAAGCTCGAACAGTCCTCTGTTCTCCTCCTCTGCTTGCGTTCTCACTCCAGCCAGTGACAGGATGCATTCCTAGTCCATTGACATCATCTCAGCTCCACCCAGTTCCACTTAGTCGAATCTCTGTCTCCCCTTCCATCTGGCAGCCCTCGACTTCTCTCTGTGTTCCCTCATTGGCTCTGAACCATGAGTCAACCAGCAGGAATAGACATCCTCCAGCTCATTGGCGTTGCTTTCTCCGTGGCCCAGATTGGCCTCTTCTCCCATCTCCTCCGTCTCGTCTGAGCTCTCTGGCTGGGTTCTCACCGCCTGGCTTTCTTTATCTGCCTTCTCCCAGTCTTGCCCCTCTGGCTGTCTCAGGCCTTGAGCTCTGGTGGTGACTACTAGGACCAGCTGTGGTTCCCACGCTCCTAACGTGTACTTCTGAAAGGCTGGTATGTCTATTCCTGCCAGTGCATCATACGAGAAGGAGTCCTGTACTGCCATCAGCACTCGTGCCGTCTCACCCATGCCCATTAGATTAACTTCTGCTGTAGGTAATACTCTAACATCACCAGCATAGCCAACTACCCTCACAATATCCTTCCTGAAGTGTGCATCTGGGACCCACTTCTTGTTCACAATGGTATAGTAGTCCCCAAGTCCAGTATCTGTCCCAGCTGGTGGATCATCCCCTCGTCATCCTTACCAGCAACACAGTCTTAGTTCTTGTTAGGCACAGGCTGGAAATGTGCTCTTGCTCATGACACTGAAAGTGGGTCCCTTCATTGTGTCGTATTTCAGGAGCATCCACGGCTTACTCCCATCCAGCTCTGTATGTCCTTCTTCATAGCTCCTTTTTTTTCTCCCCTACTCTCTTGTCAGGCCGGTCTGAAGGATGTCTTCGGGATGAGCTTCTTTTCTGCTCCATGGCTCTCCCTGGGTTGGGTGTATTCTTTGGCAATCTGGGCGGTCTCTTTAGCTCTGTTGGGATTCCTATCTCTCACTCACGTCTGCATCCTCTCGGGCATCACAGATATTAGGTCTTCTGAGAGGTACGCTTCTTTCTGTTGCCTTGTGGTTTTCCCCTCTTGAAAGCTACTTCAGCTCTGCAGCCAAGCCCACAACGCTATCCACGTTATCTGGTTTTCTGTGTGAGGCGCCTAGTACCTCTGTCTATACATATTCTGATTAACTTGTAAGAAGTCCATGATACTTGCCTTTACTGTCTGGAAGTCCTGACATGCTTCCTTGTCCCATCATCCTGATGAAGGCCTTCAGGCTATCTGGGAGCAATAGTAGAATGCTCGCAACCCAGTAACCTTTTGCTACTTTGAGGACCATGATACGGTTTTCGTATGCTGATAGAAACAAGACGACATCGTCACCCTCCAACAATGGTGTAAACCTAGGGATACCCTTCCCTGTTGCTTGGTTAGCTGAGTTCTTCTGTAGTTCTGCTGTAAGCTCTGTCACCTTGTCTTTACTGCTTTTAAGTAGGGTTCTGCATTTCTGTTCCTTGTTCTCTCTGCATTTCTTCTCCTTCCTTTCCTCTTCTTTACGTTTCTCCTCTATTTCCATCTGCATCTTCATCATGCAGAGTTTTGACGAACTTGATCTCATGGGCCTTGTCGATCGTCGTGACTGTTTTGAACCCCCCCCCCCGAGCGGCTCAACCGTGTAGACTGTCTGGACGAGGCTGTGGACAAATCCTGGTGATGCTATTCTGAACCTGAAGACTTGTCGTTGTTCTGGCTGGTTGCACCATCCTCGTCTTTCAGTTTGTTTCATTTCTGGCACCTTTTGGTTCCTAGAAAGCATATCGTGCCTGGTCCTTTCGGGATCCTCTCATTGCCCTGCTGTTTCCTCTGTAGCTCTCTTTTTGTCTTTGTTGACATCTCTGCTAAACCTGGCTGTCTCTCTCCTGTTAGTTGTTGGTTCCACAACTCACTTTGCTAGCTAAAATTCTTCTCCGAACTGCCACCAGTTGTAAGTGGGTAGCTGTACTCACTGCTACCTCCTAGTTCTGTTCTACTGCACTGAAGGCTGATTTTATCTTGCCAGTCAAGTCCTTCTGTTCAAACTGTACTCCCAGATAAAACTTATATATTATGAATTTAGTTTCTCCAGACTCACTAATGTGAGAAGCCGGTCCTCTTTTATAGGGTCTCGAGCTATTCCACAAGAATGACCATATATAGACACGATGTACATTTCAAGTGATCTATGGGAGTGTAGTGTATATATGTCGCCTGGTCCTTTCGGGATCCTCTCATTGCCCTGCTGTTTCCTCTGTAGCTCTCTTTTTGTCTTTGTTTACATCTCTGCTAAACCTGGCTGTCTCTCTCCTGTTAGTTGTTGGTTCCACAACTCACTTTGCTAGCTAAAATTCTTCTCCGAACTGCCACCAGTTGTAGGTGGGTAGCTGTACTTACTGCTACCTCCTAGTTCTGTTCTACTGCACTGAAGGCTGATTTTATCTTGCCAGTCAAGTCGTTCTGTTCAAACTGTACTCCCAGATAAAACTTATATATTATGAATTTAGTTTCTCCAGACTCACTAATGTGAGAAGCCGGTCCTCTTTTATAGGGTCTCGAGCTATTCCACAAGAATGACCATATATAGACACGATGTACGTTTCAAGTGATCTATGGGAGTGTAGTGTATATATGTCACAAAGTATAATGTCCCATCATAAACATGCAGAGCATAAGAGTTCCATTACACCAATCCTTTACAGTTGACTTACAAGTCACTGAGATAAGAAGCTGTTTGCAGAGGCTTAGCTGCCTAACTGCTATTAGTCTTCAAATTGGAGGGTGCAGTTTAGGAATGTGTGATTATAAATGATTTGCCTTATTACTGCTGAAAAACCCTTCACCTGCTGTCTACTACTATCTGTTCACTGCCTGCCTCATCTGATTGATAATGGTGGTTTGGTCTAGTGTCTAATTATGACTGCATAGCATTTACAACATTCACAATTATGGCGTAGCACCAGTTTGGGTTCCCTGGTCCCCTTATATGGGCTTCCAGGTCCCCTTACACATATCACCATATAAGGTCAACTACTGTACAACCCATCAGATTATTACATCTGTCTAGCCACAACCAGTCAGATGTCTCTAATTACACAGCACACTGAGTATTGTTCAAAGTCTGTGTCCACCTTGGCCATCACCCACATCCTTCGTTCTCCTAGATGCATTGTGTGTTCATAGAAGTCGTGTCATTGTCAGGGAGCTCTGTAACCTCTCTGCCTGCTGCAGGGACAGTGCTCCCTGACAGTGATCGATTTGAATGAACAACCTATTTCACCAAAGACGGGGAGCAGTGTTTTTGAAGAGTGCAAAATGATTGAGTGCATGATAAATTAAGGAAATGCTGGATTTACTGGATTTATCATTTTAAACCCTCTTGCCAGTAACCTAGGTAATTCTCCCTAAATGGAAGCTGTAATGGAAGCTGTAAATTATAGCTGCTTTCACTAAATTCATTGCAATGATGACATGGGTTCTAATAGCATAAGGTGAGCATCATTTGGAATAACTACAAAGCCGATAGGGTGTTGCCATGGGAGCCCTTGGGAACGTATTACCTCTCTCATGTCATGCGGTAGTCTTAAAATGGAGTCTTAAAATGGACAGAGGATAAAAATGGATAGTTGGATGTAGGATCAATGGAATGTTGGAATGCAGTGAGAAGGGGACCTTTGACAATCATTGACAATGCTCGAAACGTGTCTTATCCATCAACCCCATTGAACGGCTAAGGGAATATCATGGGCTATAGCTTAACTTACAGTTTGACGGATTAACTGGGGTGCTAGCTACTCTATAAATATATCTTCGGCCCATTTGTTGCCTTCAGCCTCAGTAAAGCAAATTCTGATGGAAGAATCCTGAACTATTCTGTTCAGTTGCTTTATTCATTTCCGACTTCCTTCGTGTCTAGAATTATCCTGTAGTAGCTACCCCAAGACTTAACTAACCCATGAGATACGGACTAGTGACTTCACCCTCAATACTCTTCTTGAAATGGTGTTTTCCAACTCAACTCGGCTTACTTAAAAATAAAAATAAATACATTAAAAAATGCATCTCTGCATTCATGTCCTAACTCACCAAAATACCTTCCGTCAGCTGGTAGTCATCATCAGCTGGTAGTCTTCAGTGCAATCATCCCTCACATTTGCAAGCATGAAGAGGACTCCCATTTGCTGTATGCACTTCATGCGCACCTGTCATTGATTCCAATAAGATTCAACCTTTGTCACTATTGTTTAGTTTGCTCTCTGTTTTCCGCATAACTGGCTTACCATGTTGTATTCGGCATTTTCTCTCTCACACTCCTCGGCGCTAATTGTTCATCTGCCTAATATATCTCATCTCCCAACAACTTTATCAACTCCAGAAAGATGCCAACAGTTGCATACTCTTGTACCCTGCCCTGAACTCATCAATGCTCGTTGACTTGTGCCATACTTTCTGCCTTCGGGTCATCTGCGATCCTTGTACAACCTGGTTGTTAATTGTTTTCTACAGTAGCAATACCCATACCATACAGAGTGAACTACCTTTGAACGCCAGCAACAACCCTAGCAGTAAAGACCATTTTTTACTGGCTTTGTTGTTAATTAAAAAAAATAATTCTGGCTATCTTAGCAGCAAGACAATCAAGGGGACAACCTTGTTCTTATTCCATCTCACTTCAGCAATGCAACACAGGCTAGCCTGGCAAATAGAAAGAAGTAGCCTTCGTCCAAGACAAGCTGGACAAAGGTGGTGAGCATGTGGAGAAAATCTGACAGATCTAAGCATGGCCATCAGATGCTGGGGTCTAAAAGTCGGTTCACAATACGATGCTGGGTGAGCGGAACTTTGCATTGCACTGTGTTGCGTTATGTTAGCCGGTTCACAATATAAATGACACAACTTTCTGTTCAGTCGGCCGGTTCACAATATAAATGACGCAACTTTCTGCTCGTCCAGTGTCGTGTTTTCAATTGACCTTTGACTCTATTCATTTCTAACCACGTCAACGGAGATGGCGGCAGCAGCGAAGAAGAGATGGATTTAATCTTGCTATTGGCTAGTACGAGGCAATGAAAGCAGAAGAGAAGGATGTGAATACTCCCAATATTCACTGGCAATAGTTTTACATAATTATTTATGAACTACCGAGTCAGCAGTGTACTGCCCACCTGGTTGCATTGATGAGGAAGACGAGGCTGGCAACATCATCAATGGAGGGTGGAGGACAGACGAGGAGCCATGTACTGGCATGGAGTCCCTATCACGTGCTGGAAGCAACAGGGCTTTTTTCTTTGTTATATATCATTCCTTGTTCATTATATAAATTATCTTTAGGGATTCACGATCCGCTGCTTCCATGAGAGATGCCTTCAGCGACTACTTCTAAGCACAGCTGGAGAAGTCCCCTGGCAATGTTCGGCGTACACAAACATACATTGCATATCTAGTAGGCTATACTAAATATTTTCAACATGTCAGTACACAAAATTGGCTTAAAATATTTTACGTAAATTCATGTTCATAATAATTGGTAGGTGGTAGGGAATAGGGTTCTCGGGGGAATTTGATGTTCACAAGAACCTGCCTTATTTGCAGCTTAGCCATGGCATTCTGCCTCCTGTCAAGCCTACGCAGGTTTGCTGCCAGCTGCATCGCGTAGTGGTACTCCTCATCCTTGACATTGTCCTCCTTTTCAGCCCGCATTTCTTGTCTGTCCTTAATGCTCTGGAGGATAGCCTCATCCACCTCATTCCCCCCCTACCAGTAGATCGTCTCTTAGCAGGTAGCTGCTGCATTATGAAGATCCCAACAGCACATGGGGATGCCACAGTTGAACCGGAAGCCACCGAACATGGCTCTACCTACTGGGAAGCTGCCGAGACATCATCAGGCTCATCCAGACTACATAAAATCATGTGATTAGGCGATAAAATCACATGATTATTTAACCAACACATATTTGTATAGGTGTACATTGACCTGTCCAATAGAGACAGCTCATTACTGACTGGTGTCGCAGTATCCTCCATTGGGGTAGACCCGAAGGAAATATTTGAGCATGTTCTATATATATATGTGTGTGTGTGTGTAGAGAGAAAACATACTCAAATATAGTTACTACAAGTCAATATAATAATATACTTACGATCTATACTTTATAGTGTCCTGTAAAAAGGACAAGATGGCAAACAGTGGCCAGCATGAAATAACCATGGGCCCTGCATCACCACTCTTGGGCCTCTTCTTCTTCATTCCCTTACATAACGATCCTCAGCGTCTTCCACTTTTTGCAACAGTGTTCTGTGGTTGCTCCTCCAACCTATCATATCAGTATGTGGTCGCTCTCTAGAGACGAGTTATAGCTAGGCCATTCTTTCTATAGCTAGTTATAGCCAGGCCATTCTTACCTGACTTGCCACTGCCTTCCAGGCATTCTCTTTGGCATGAATATCCTTGTAGGTTTTTGCAGTCACCTGCCACAAACAGGGGAAGCTCCTGACAGATTCAACCAACTTCTCTTCATCAATGGACATCTTTGATACTGGCTAAACTGCAGATTAGTGGCACGTGATAGAGTATACAGTAGCATTCTGATTGGTCCGCGCTGCGTTTCAGACGCTGGATTAGAACTTTTTTCTAATCGCGAATACCGCACCGTCGCATTGCGCTCTGTTGCGCTTCAGGTTCACAACATGACGCAACGCCACGGAAGGACGCAACGCTCCGCTCGACCAGCGTCGTGTTGTGAACCGGCCTTAAGACCATCTGATTTTCCTGCCAAGCTATGAATAAAGGATCGAATAGCTATGGTAGCAACTTTCTTAGTGATAGATAAGTACAATGGTGTACAATTTCAGTTGCAGTGTGATGCCACAGTCATCATGAATAGGGTGATGCTCCTGCTTCAAGGCTTCCAGTCTTGCTTCACTGCTATCAGCCAAAGTATTTTCCGGGCAAGCATGCCTAATACCAAACCTTGTGAAGTCCCCTCTATTGGCTGATATTTGAAATGCCAAACACTTCACAAGATCTTTTGAGATTTTTGGTTTTCTTCCTCTTGACTTTCACAGGGAACTGATGAAGGGTCAGTAGCTAGGTTAATTAATTTGCTTGCTCACTGTAGAAGCTAATAAGCAGCTGCCACCCTCGCAAGAGAGATCCAAAGGTAATGGATACCCAAATTCAAAGTCCGAAGGCAGTGGATACCGAAATTCAGAGCCGTACCCAATAAGTGTGGTCATTGCTATTCATCACAGCTGAAATGTTTGCAGAACACACCTTTGAGCTTCTTGGGATCTATTTAAGTGTCTTCACTGATCTCCTAGGTGGAAATGATATAGATGGTGATGATATCAGAGAAGGAGGAAGCTGGGAGGAGTGTGAATTTAAACTATGTTGTTTCTCTGACGATCTTGAGGCTGAGGTTGAATTAAGAAGAGGGATGGCATTTGCCTGTGTACATGGTTGAAGGCACACAGCCCAACACGACTGAGAATATTTGCCATTATTTTTATTGTTATTATTAATACAAAATAATAATAACTTGAAACAAATAACTTGAAACACAAGAACAAAAGCTTCCCTAAACATTAGCAGACTAACTAACTACACACTACATAGAGGAAAAGTTTGTCCTAGAAAGGCCTCCACAGACCTCAAAACAGAGATTGTGTTCTCTCTTGGATGCCATTTTTTCCTGGTGGATACCAATCCGAGTGCTTGCAAGTCAGTGCTGTTGCACTTCAGTTCATGCCAGAACATAGCCTACAATACTGGAGTGCCCAAAATAATTTATTGTTCCTTTCGAGTGAGTTTACCACAAACAGTGCTCAATGCTAAGCAGAGCTGATATAATAAAACATTTTTGGAATTTGCTGGTCCTATAATTATACTCTAGTTTCTTGTGCCAGCAATCATCAGGGAAAATCAGGAACTGAGATGAGAGATGGGTATACATGAGGTGAACGCGATGGATATGTAAACGATGTGATGATTGACAGATGTAGGTGTCAATCGGTGTGTTTTTTAGGAGGAACTTGTGGTAGTTGTTTATTCGTCATTTAAAAAATTACATCTTTTTGGATTAGCTTTGTTTTACTATTGATGCAATCCAAGAGTAGGATCACGAAACGTTTATGGTTATTTTCTTATGCTCATAATTGCTATAAACATGAGTTGGATATTACTCGTTCCCTTGTTTTCCATGATAGTGATCGCTCAAGTAAAGCCAAGTGCCAGCATGATACCCATACCCCCCATTTTCTATAGCTTCATGCTGACCTAGATTATCTAGGATGAACTTCAACATTTCAAATTGCCTATACACTTCTGTACTAAGTTTTGTCTCTTGCAGATAATGAACTTCCTAATTAACAGAATAATTGTCTTTATTTCTTGTGGATATAAAGTTGTCTCATTTATGCATGACCTCATGGAAGTGTATGTCTGACACATAATATGTATCAACCACTGCATGTTTATATGAAATGTTACAGTCTCTGTTAATGCTCATAATAATGACAACCTTGTATATTATTGCCTTATAGTGTGACCCTAACTTGGTAGTCTACTCGGTATGGATCGATACTCTTGATAAGCGGCTCCCTCGGCTGGCCTTCTTTACTACTCGTAATATCCTCATAGGTGAAGAGCTTACATTCGATTACCAGATGAGTCGCAACCGTGATTATTCCAATGGATCTGTTTCTAGGATGCGTTGCTTGTGTGGATCAAAGAACTGCTTGGGATACATTGATTAGCTGGTGTACTTGGCCAGAACTTCTGAACTGTGCACATGCCTATATTTTATACACAACTTGTTTACACACCATCCAACACATTCCTTCATCATCCTGATGCTTGTGTGTTATCCAATATATACCACTGGTATAATATATATATATATATTCGAAGTTTCTCTTTTATACTAAACAAAATGCACGCACTACAAACAATTCTTCCCCCCTTCCCCACAAGGTATATACTAGATTTAAGATTCACTTCACTCATTCACTACATACATGTACCAATGAGAAGAAGCAACACCCCCAAATCAGTTCTGTAGTGCTAGAAGATGAATAGCAGACCTGTGATTAGGACTGTGCTATATATCCATAGTGGACTGCTTGTGTGGGAGAGCTAACGAATGAGTGACTTCTGCTAGCAGAACAAGAGCCATGTTAAAAGTGAGTTTAGGTATATATATATATAGTTTTTATTATACACTGGAATTCTACTATACTTTCCCATAGGGGTTCTATATAGCACACTTAGCTGTGTCACATATGATGGACCCAGAACACTTTCTGGCAACTCCCCCATTGTGTACTATATACTAAGCAAACCACTTTATGTCCTGCTGAGATTGAAGTGCAATCACTCCTATGGCCTAATGTGGTCATGACATGCGGAATAAAACCTATAATTATACCTCTATTGTAGCTGTTCACGCTCCCCCTCTCTCCTGGCAATGCACAATTGACCAAGTTGTGGCCCTTTGCACTTGTGGTGTCACACTAGATCCACTTGGCCACTGCAGTTAGTAGAGCATCCTGTCAAGTTGGTGTCCACACTTGGTACATTTGCACAATGGGCTTGTGACCACTTGGTATCACTCCTAGTGGCAGGGACCATGGCCCCATCATAATTGTTGGGTGAGGTTACCCTCTTCAACCACTAGTGGCACAGCCCATGGCCCAGTCATAATATATAGTAACGTTTAGCCTATACTTAGCACAGAAACATAACTCAATGCTATATACCCTTAGTGGCCTGGAACATTGTGTCAAGGTTGTGTGTTCTATCTACTGTTAACTTAGTGTTAGGATTTCTTTTGCTTGCTGCATGTATTATCGGCTGGATGCTTGTGGCGCTTTGAGAATGCAGAGCATTTACATGGTTATATACACCGAATACCAAAAATATAGAGATGCCTTGGCTCTGAAGCTACTGCTAGATTTATATAGCAAGAAAGTTATTCTACTGTCTCGGTCATGGTTACAATGGTTGCTACTGTGATGGATGATATAGCTACTTCCTCCACCAACATCCAGATCTATGAAGTTGAATATACCTCACCTTGGATTCACCGCTGCTGCCATTTTACTTGGAATTATCAAGAACTGCCACTTATCATGCAAAACCACCTAGTTTAACCATATCCGTACTTATCTCTTATCGAAACTTGGTGCAATCCAGCACTTGATCATGATTGGGGAGGGGAGACTGTTTCTCCCCACCCTTGCATAGTCCTGTTCCCTTGAGGTCATGTGTGAACTGCCCTGTTAATATACACATTCTCCCCACTTGTAATTTTTTCTCAGTGTTAATTGTCTTTCTCAATAATGGCCAGTCATTCCTTTCTGAAATGTAAGAGCATTGTGAGTTGCACAATACTGTGCAATAGCTAGATAACATTATACACTAGCATCCTCATACACGACCCTTTACCCATTATTGGTACGCATGCGCAGAACATCAATACTGCCAGTTAATACCAGCATTGCTATTCTTAAGAACCTATTTATACCTAGTTGCATCTTTGATCAAATGAGCAATAGCTCTATTATCTATGCTGGTATTAACTGGCAGTATTGATGTTCGACGGACCCCAAACTAAGTTGCAGCCACACGAAGAAGCCAGCAGATCGGAAAGGAGACTAACCCGAATTAGCGCACACCATCACGATGACTGAAGTAGAGTGCCCATTCGCCGGCTGTACGTATATCCTACCAGACCTAGAACCCACACTAGCAGCTGCAATGCTGTCAACCCACGCCCTGAACCACAGAGCGACTGCATCAACACAGGCAGCCAGGGTAGAGAAGGTGAGGAGGCCAGACATCATGTCAGGGGGGACCACGGAGGATTGGATTTACTTTAAATCCAGATGGGTGTATTATGTGAGAGCAACCAAACTAACCGGACCGGACCTCTGTATCCAAACTACTGGAATGCTGCGATGACCAGCTGAGAAGGGATTTGACCCACAATGCAGGGGGGACCCTAGTAGATAAGACCGAGACGGAGATCTTCGAATCTATCCAAACCCTAGCAGTAAGGGAGGAGAACACTATGATAGCCAGACCGCCCTGCACGCCATGAAGCAGGACAGGGACAAGCCAGTGAGAGCTTTTGGAGCGATACTAAGGGGACAAGCCAGCGTCTGCCAAATTCATTAAGTTATGCGCCAACTGTGGCCACCAGGTGGATTATGCAGAGGATAACGTAGCAGATGTACTATGCAGAGGCCTGGCCGACCTGGACATCCAACAATATCTGCTGGGGGAGCAAAACCAGGACCTGACAGTGGAACAGACACTCAAGTTCATTGAAGCTGGCAAAAGATCAGCCTCCAGACTGTCTATACCCCACCAAGTAGAGGCCATGGGGAGCACCTACAAACGCTCAAAGAGGCCAGACATAGAGAAGAGACCATCCAGGACAGGACCACCCCAGAGAGAGGAAGCATGCTCCTATTGTGGATTAAGGGGCCATGAGAAGAACGCCCCCACCAGGATCAGAAGGACAGAATGCCCAGCATTCGGGACCACATGCGCCGGCTGTGGCAAGCCCCACCACCTGGAAAAGGTATGTAGACAAAAGCACACACAGCAGGAGAATGCCATGAGTGATTACATGTGTGTCATCAATACCCCCAACACCACCATGGAGCACCACACATACGACCAGACCAGCGGCAGATGGGCCAAAGGGACATCGAAACCACAACCACATGTACAGCTCCAAATTGAAATAACCACTGAAGACTATGCCCACCTTGGATACACCTTGGCCACAGGTGACAGGAAGATCACTGCATGGGCGATGGCGGACACAGGATGTCAGAGCTGCCTCACAGGTACACACATCCTCAAGGAACTAGACTTGACTGCTAACAACCACATCCCTGTAAGACTACAAATGAGAGCAGCCAACAACAGCCACCTCCACATCTTAGGAGCAGTCGTCCTGAGATTTACTGACACCAGCTCAGCGCTATCTACCAGACAGATGGTATACGTGTCCAAAGACGTCAAGAAGCTATACCTTAGCAGGGAGGCCTGTGCAGACCTGGGCTACATCTCACAGAAGTTCCCAACACAGACAATCTCCACCATGGAAGCAGAAGAGGACAGCCCCAGGCCCACCGCAACTATACTAACCAGCAAGAGCTGCCAATGTCCCAGAAGATCCACTCCACCTCCACTCTCCAAAACCCTGCCATTCGCTGCAAAGGAGGAGAACAGGAAGAAGCTGGAAGACCACCTCAGGAGCGCTTACAATAGCAGCACCTGCCCTCACCAATGCCTCACACTCATGTCTGGGCCACCCCTACGGCTCATGATAGATCAAGACGCTACACCTACAGCCCACCATAACTCCATACCAGTCCCCATCCACTGGCAGGAGGAAGTGAAGGAAGGCTTCGACCGGGACGTCCCTAGGTGTCTTGGAGAAGGTACCTAAGGCACCCCCACTACATGGTGCCACCGCATGATCATATGCCCCAAGAAGAATGGCTCCCTCAGGAGGACGATAGATTTTCAGGCACTCAACCAACATGCCACCAGGGAGACTCACCACACCCAGTCCACCTTCCACCAAGCACGATCAGTCCCCAGAGAGACCAAGAAAACAATCTTTGATGCCTGGAATGGATATCACTCCGTCCCACTCCACCAGGCTGACAGACATTATACTACTTTCATTACCCCATGGGGTCGATACCGCTACTGCACCGCTCCACAAGGCTACATAGCCTCCAGAGACGGTTATACCAGCAGGTACGACAGTATAGTATCCCTCATCCCAAGGAAGACCAAATGCATTGACGACACTCTCCTATGGTCCGACTGCATCACAGACTGCTACCACCAAGCCACTGAATGGCTGGACATCTGTGGTAGAAACGGAATAACCCTAAACCCTGACAAGTTCAAGTTCGCAGAGGACGAAATTGAATTCGCAGGATTCGAAATTACCAGGTCGACCGTTAAACCCTGCAGCAAGTTCATCAGGGCAATCACAGATTTCCCCACCCCAAAGAACATCACAGATGTCAGATCCTGGTTTGGGCTCGTGAACCAGGTTTCGTACTCCTTCAGCATGACTAAAGAAATGCAACCATTCAGGGACCTACTCAAACCCACGGAGAAATTTACATGGAGTGTGACTCACCAGAAGGCATTTGCAGACTCCAAACTAGCCATCACAGCTGACATCGTCAAAGGAGTAGAAATCTTTGATAAAAGCAGAGCCACATGCCTGGCAACAGACTGGTCCATGGATGGGATTGGCTACTGGTTATTCCAAAAGCACTGTCATTGCCCATCCAGGGACCTATTCTGTTGCAAGACAGGCTGGAAGATAACACTTGTTGGCAGCAGATTCACGTATGGTGCAGAATCTAGGGTATGTCCCCATAGAAGGAGAGGCCCTAGCAGTCGCTGATGCCCTGGATAAAACCAGACATTTCGTCCTAGGCTGCACCCACCTTACCATCGCAGTAGACCACCAGCCACTGCTGAAGATCCTGGGGGACAGGTCACTGGACAAGATCAGCAACACACGGCTCAGGAACCTGAAAGAAAAGACATCAGATACCGGTTCAACATCATTCACATCCCTGGGGTCAAAAACAAGACATCAGATGCCCTGTCCAGATACCCCTCAGGGCCACCACACCCAGCGAAGATGACCCTCCCTGACGACATCCACTGGATTGATGACCAACCACAGCAGCCACCAACCCGCATTCCATCTAGACTGATGGCAGGCATCCCCACAGATAATCACTCCACATCTCACAATTGGTAGAATCCACAATTTTGGACTTGCTAATGGCAGCCCTGGAGTCGATCAAGCCCATAGACTGGGAGCAGGTTCAAACGGCCACCTCGTCTGACCAAGACATGTGCCTCCTCCTCTCCACAATCGAGGAGGGTTTCCCAGAGGACAGACTCCTCGTCCCACACAACATCCGGGTATTCCATAGCATCAGACACAATCTATATTCCATTGATGGAGTAGTGGTATATGGCGACCGACTTGTCAGCATTAAGGCCAACCTGCCTGATGGCCCTACATGCAGCCCACCAGGGGACCTCATTGATGACATCAAAGGCAGATACCTCAATATATTGGCCTGGCATCAACAAGGACATCAAGACCACCAGACAGGAATGCAGCGCAGCTGCAACAGGATGGCTCCATCTCAGGCAGCCCAACCCCCAACCACACCTGTCTCACCAGCCTACCCATTCAAATACCTATGTGCAGACTATTTTCACCACCTGGGAAGGTCATACCTGGTCATTATTGAACGGTACTCTAACTGGCCTATTGTGTCCCATGCATCTAATGGGGCTCAAGGTCTCATCAGCATACTCCGCACCACATTCTCCACATATGGCATACCAGAGGAACTAGCCACATATGGCATAACAGAGGAACTAGCCACAGATGGTGGACCAGAATTCGCGTCATACCTCACCAAGACCTTTCTCAAAAACTGGGGGGTGCATCACCGGCTGAGCTCAGTAGCGTTTCCCCACAGCAATTGCCGAGCGGAGGTGGGGGTTAAAACGGTAAAAAGGATACTTGCCGACAACACCAAGCCAGATGGGAAGATAGACATAGACACCTTCCAACAGGCCATCTTCCAATATAGGAATACCCCTGACCCGACAACGAAACAATCTCCGGCCAACTACATCTTCTACAGAACGATCACAGACCTCATCCCCATCCTCCCTGGGAAGTACAAGCGTCTACAACCTTGGAAGGACCTGCTGGACTCAAGGGAAACTGCACTTACACACAGGCACCAAGATGCCCAGGACAGATGGACCCTCCACACCAGGCCTCTGACCCCACTCAAGGTTGGTGATCACGTGAGGTTACAAAACCAAGTAGGCCACCACCCCACCAAATGGGACAGGACTGGCTCTGTAATAGAGATGCACCAATACCACCAATAACTAGTCGGACTTGATGGCTCCGGTCACACAACACTGAGGAACAGAAGATTCCTGAGGGTCTACACCCCCATTCAACAACCAATACCAAGAAACACCTCTACTCCCAAGACTCAGGCTCCAACACCCCAGGAGAGCAACTCCCCAACCTGACCTACCACCCCGCACCCACCAGAGATCTCGAACCCAAGCCAACCGATCCAGACTCCAGCATCACCAGCTGCCCCCCTCATTCAGAAACAGGGCAGCCCCCAAACACCAGGCCCCCCAACCACCTCCCCACCACTCGGAAGATCCACCACAGATAGGAAACCACCAGACCGGTTACACTATTAACTCAGTCTTTATGGCATATATAAAGACTTGGACGGAGATAGACAATACTGTGCAATAGCTAGATAACATTATACACTAGCAGTAGACACATCCTCATACACGACCCTTTACCCATTATTGCCATTCATGTACGCATGCGCAGAACATCAATACTGCCAGTTAATACCAGCATTGCTATTCTATTTATACCTAGTTGCATCTTTGATCACATGAGCAATAGCTCTATTACCTACCCACTTGTAATTTTTTCTCTGTGTTAATTGTCTTTCTCAATAATGGCCAGGCATTACTTTCTGAAATGTAAGAGCATTGTGAGTTGCATGCATGTTGTATTGCTGTAGTCCAAGACTGAGAATCTGACTGTGTCAGTTATTGAATCCTAATGTGGATGGCAATAGTTGGTTGAGATCATTTTCCCTGCTTTGCTGGAGATAAATGTCTACAACACAGTGGAATAGATGACAATTATATTGTTTCAATCTACTGATACAGCTAAAATAGTCAACATATATTCTAAGCAACAACAAGAGTTTTATCTACCTGGTCATCGATGAAAAATGCTATGGCAATGAGAGTTTCTGTCCGTCATTGATGTTTAAATCAGAGGTACTTGATTAAACGTGTGCATACAGGTCTATCCACTAAAAAGCTGTCTACTAATGCCAAGGTTCAGATCACTACTCTCATCACACTTCCGAAGTCTGCAAAGCACTGCTTTCCTGGGTGCAGGTGCTGCAAGAAACAGATGCAGCAGGAGTAGTCAGTACATCACGTGTGCTACTTAGTGATACAGTTGTTGTTGGTAAGTACGTGAGATACTCCATAGAAGCAAGCAGGCTGTATGCATGTCTTACAAATGTGATGCTGTGTTTTCCTTACTTTAGTATACTAAGTCTTAAAAGGACTACACCACAACAAAGTAGGTGTTATATCACTGCCCTTGCTCATCAAGAAACTACAGGTTGACCAATCTGACCTGATCATCCAACAACAGGATGCTTGGAAATTTACTCCTGTGATAAAAACTATAACCAGAAGCAGGTCATCATTGAAACCAATGGCTTTGACCAGCTCAGGGTTCACATCCTATTTAGGTGGCAACCGGTTAGGTAGAATATGCAACCAACTTGTCCAAACCATGAATGCACATTCCAAACATAGCACAGGGTGCATGATATTGCAGCGACTATGTGAAACAGAGCAGGTGGTCTTGCCATAGTTTGCACCTCACTTCTGGCACATGGACACTAAAAGCATCCCAGGACATGGCAATGCCATAATACTGACACCTGGTACATGCATGTGTTTTTATCATGGTCAACTTTACGCACACTCCATTCATGACACAGGCACACGTTATCCTACTGGATATAGTGACTAACAAAGGTCCTCTCTGCCTCATACAAATCCAAACACAAGTCTACTATGTCCTTGTGCCATGTTCTGCATCCTGGACAATGGACTTGTCGATATTTCATGCACTCCTTTCTTTGCACAACCATAGGGTAACTGCATGACATTGTTGAAGCAAAGCCCATGGCTTTGTCATAGTACCACCACCCTCACCGTTTGCACGGGTGCATGATATATCTGCACGACATTCGCTGCAACATAGGTCAAAGCGTTTTGATTGTGTGGCACACTTGGAAAAGGCATATGGTGCCACTGCAATGATCAAAAGTGACACAGATCATTAGCATTGCCACAGTTGCTAGCACTTACTCTTTGCACAGATGCACAATTCTGTATAGACCCATGGTGCCTTAACTTGTCCATGCAATTCAATCATTGCCTAGAAGCAAAGCTAATATTTGGGTATCTTTTTGTTAGCAGCATGGGTAGCAGCATGGGTATATAGCAGAACATCAACCTGGAGCTTGTGCTTCAATGCTGGAGTTGCAAAATGGTTATTCGGCTCTCACTGTGGGGAACAATGCTTTCCACTGTCACATCACAATCACAATGATTACTACCTCTCAGCGCTGGATGATGGTGAAGCTATTCCTCTTCCAAGATCCAAGTCCATTAAGTCGCAATATCTTAACTTGGTGTAGATGCCATGCTAAGTCTATAGCTATTATCAATAAATCCCTACAATATTTGTTTGGATGTCACCCATTCCAGATGTAAACTTAACTGATATTTAGAACCCAGCATTCTTTATGATGGGGCATGGTCTTCAGGAGATTTTTGCGATACCTCTTTGCACCTTCGAATGTATTTTTCCAGCACTAATTTTGGCCTCTGGTAGGAAATGGATAAGCTACTTGTGTGTAGGTTAGCACTATACCAACATAGTAATTGCTGCAGTGGTTGGATCAATTTACTGCCAGTATTGGGTGAAGACTCAAAAGAAAAGGAGTTTACCCCTCTACAGAATGGTGGAAGAAAAGGTTTGTTGTATCAATCCTGTTTGTTGTACCAATCTTTTGGAAGAGTCGGTATGACCATAATTGCATGTACAGTTAAAATATGACGTCTTCAACTAGAATGACAAGATATACTCCAGCCTGTACTGACAGTTCACCCGGGAAGGGGGGGGGGGGGGGGGGGGGTTGCTTGACAATCCAAGGTCTATCTTGTCAGAGTTTTGCTATTTCGGAAGTTGCTTATCAGCTCAAGGTACATTCAGTAATGTTACAGTTTGAGTTAATATAATGGGATGTAGACCTGTTGGTTCTTGAGGACCTGTGGTAACCTGCAGTCTTGCAGGCCCAGTCTCTCAAATGTCGCATCTCCCAATTAGCCCATGGACCTAGTTGGCCCAGTAGGCCCACCACATCCATGCAGTCCAGCTGAATTGTACTGACCCAGCAACCCTTTTTCTCTGACTTTCAGCTGGTCCCAACATCCCTGCAGGTCCAGCCTGGAAGAAATGTGTTCACCCATAACCCTATGGGGATATGGTCCAACAGGTCCACTGTAGTTTGCAGCATCCCACAACCCATCTGGACTATATTGACCAAAACTCTCTCTCTCTCTATGACTGCTCCACTGGTCCAATTAGTTCCAACAGGTTGGGTAGTCCAACTGGTTCAGTGGGTCCAGCAACTCTCTACAACCTAATGGCCTGCATTCATCCCACCTACCTTTAAGTCTGGTGG
This sequence comes from Cladorhizidae sp. MBARI D1340-BT2, assembly GCA_028752905.1. Classification (NCBI taxonomy): domain Eukaryota; kingdom Metazoa; phylum Porifera; class Demospongiae; order Poecilosclerida; family Cladorhizidae; species Cladorhizidae sp. MBARI D1340-BT2. The sequence continues at coordinate 22,767,054 of JAQNBH010000001.1, forward strand.
AATAGGTCCGACACTGGATCCAGCAGGGCCTTACAACCTGGCTGGACCACATTGAACTACCCATAGACTCTGCTCCTGCCGAAATTTGGTCTCAATCTCATTGAGTAAAGTGATCCAGGCAGTGGTCTTGCACGTCATACACAGTATCTTCAGAAAGGATGGGTACACCGTAGAGGTTAACTTATCATCCATATCCATGAGAGTGGATGAAAATATGGAGCTCTACAATTTCAATCCTCCAACTGACAAGTGTGAGAAGTGTCAACGCTATATTCTTCCATATTCTTCTGGGTTCCCACTATTATTATATCTCATTATGAGTCTCATAAGGTGCTACAAGACCAACCTGCTTACGTACTTGGACACATGTGGTTGGATCCTAACTAGCTGATAATTTTTTACATATCGAGAGACCTGCAATGCTCCAAGTTCTACCCCATGCTTCGTGATTTTTCTGTATAAGGTCACACCTATCGACAGAACTTGATGAAGCACAAAAACCATCATTACGATGTTTCACTCGACAGCGAGAGAGCTTTAATCCCATCTGAGAAAACCTCTCAGCTGAGAGGCACAAAAATGTGTCCATACCCAGAGCTATTACAACATTCTCTGATGTCATGTGGATTGTATATCAGATCTTGACCAGAGGGACATATGAGAAATAGAGCCGACTATGCAGAGGGGGTCACTCAAGAAGACCTCATGAGAGCCTACCATGAAGCCACAACAGGGACATATGACCTTTTGATGATCAACAGCACGGTAGAGCTCATCGTTGCAATAAGAAGTAGAACTAATACCAACTACTCATCGGCACTCCAAACCTGGAGAAGTGCCTGCCTATATTTGGATGCATCTTGAGTGCAGGAATTCTGCAGCCAGAACTGCAAGGATTTTTTCCTTTCTTGGCTATGTCTTTACAACTATGTTGTAAAAGAAGGTGGGGTAGTCCATGTGATCCAGAACTGTATGTTTGCAAGAAGCCGGTAGTGTGTCATGTTAAGAATCTTTCCAAGATACCTGAGGTCATCTATCTTCCTTCTGCATGGTTGTGGATGCCACTCACCATCAGAGTCAAAGTCTCACTTACATCTGAATCCTGCTCCATTGGATCATCATATCACAGCCATAGGCATTTGATCCATATGGACACTCCAATTTTCCTTGCTATAACTATAATTATATCTATATATATATAATATTGAGACATAAATCAGGACTATACAAGCTAGCTAAAGGTACCACTCTGGTGTTCAATATCTAACAAGGGATATTTTCGTTGTGGATGTCTTTTGTTCAAGTAAAAAAAAATCTAAGAAGCTTCCATATAGGAGTTTCTTATCTTTTAAAACAGAACCGGTGGCATGCAAATTTGCCCTGCACACTAAATTGAATTATTTCAGCAAATACGGCTGATATAACTTTGAAAAGATTAGGGGAGAATTGGCCGATACTCGTAAAGCCATAAATGTGAAGCAGGATTAAGATATCAGTGCATTCCAAGATACATGTCATAAAGAAGAACCAAGGGAATTTGACATTCTCCTTGCAGACAAGGAGAGTAGTCCTACAGTAACAGATAATACAGCTTCCTTGAAGAATTGCCTATTGAAGCAGTAAGTTTAGATGATCTCTAGACAATCAGCAAGAGCTTAGGGTGTAGCAACATGATGCATGTCTACTCATTGCTACTTTGTTGGTCATTCGTAAGGTTTATTTTTTAAACAGCGCCTCTAACGGCAATGAATAAATTTAAAATAATATTTACATATTATAATGTGTAAGTTACAATGCAAGTTTGAGAATCAATCATTCTACAGCAATCTTTGAGAAGGTGATATATACATCTTGCTTGACCACCACAGAATTTACACAAATTTAATGAGGAGCTTGAAAATAAGAATTTGTTCACAATTTGAAGTGGAAGCCATGACACGAGTATCTTGTAATTGCATGATGATTATCCCTATTTCCCTTACTCCATTCCCTATTTACCATGCCTACCGATTGATAAAACTCCAGAGGGATGGCACAAATCTTTTCAGTGTATGAATGGAAATGGGAAGCTAAAGCAGGAGTGAGCTTTAAAGCAGGGATAGATAAATATAGGTTCTGAGTAAGAGGATCCTCGCTCGTGACAAAGGGACAGCACCAGCCTATTCTTGGTGTTTGCAGATAGACCCAAACATTTCTTCAGGTATGTTGTTTTCACCTTATCTATGATCTGAAAGCCTCTTTCATTCAGATGTTCCCAGAAAGTCGAGATGGCATAGGTGATAATGGGACAAATTTTAATTCCAAAAAGTCTAATTGCACTGTCGAGAGAAAGAAGACAGACATTCTAAATAGAGAATGTAACTGAGGAACAGGCAGTATATTTCTAAATCTTAGATAAGTGTTGACTGAAAGAGAGGGTAGGAGTCAGGCTTATACCCAGATACTAATAGGATGCTGTCATTGGGATGGTTGCTGATCCATAATGTGAAAGTGTCTGCTTGAGCAAGTCTACGAAATTTGAGAATTTTTGTTTTCAGTACATTCATTTCAATTTTGTTTCTTGAACACCAGGTGCAGAGAATGTCAAGAGCTCCCTGAATTGGTCCTCATTCAAGACTAAAAATCAGAATGTCGTATTTGTAATCTTAGATGTGCAGTGATCTGAGGAGAACTGTCAACATGTCTAACAACATTACAGAATGGATGGCATGAACTACTACAAGAATCCCAACAAATTTGTCGAGAATCTGACCCTGAACTACAAATTTTGGTAAGTGGAGTTTTCCAACAACATAGCCATCTGAATGAGTCAAGGTGACCTCCACAACTCACATGGCTGATGGAGCTCTCACAAAGGTCAAGCATTGCCCGATTCAAAGTTGGTATCTATAGAAAATCAACCTTTTGCAGTGAAGTATCTAAAGATGTCATGTCCGATACCTTTGCTGAAAAGGTGAAGGCATGCAAACTGTGATTTCCCAACCAACAAGTGTTCCAAAAAGGGGATCAAGAAGATGCAGGCCACCATCTACAAACTCACTAATGCTAAGAAAATTACCACAAAATACAGAATAGCCACAATAGTAATGCTCCAACCATGAGAGGGAGAAGTGTGGCCATCAGACAGTAGATTTGTTAGACCAGGCTGGTTTCGAGAATGTGAGAAATAGTTTCATGCTTGCTCCCTATCTGAGAGTGTTGGTAATAGTTAAATAAAGAAAAATGGCCTTCTATCTACTGGTACTGCATTTTTCTGGTGCCATATACAGTGCTATGGTGATGGTCTTTTTGCATTCCAAATAGGCTACAGCCACAAGTGGTAGCACAGACCAGGATTACACAGTCGACTAACTTCTCATTACCCCTACCTCTAATGAAATATAATATAGCACTTGTGGAAACAAATGTGTGATGTGCTTGGCACAACATCATGGCTCCAAGTAAAATGCTACTGTTTGAAATCCCAGCTCAAGTGGTTGGGATGATGGTGCAACATGTCATTTTTCATAGAGACCTAATCCTAACACTAGGATACCAGACATCCATGCAGTAATCCAGTTGGAGATAAAGGCTAAAGGCATTTTGGGCAAACATTAGCATGCTGCGCATAGCATGATTGAGCTAAAGATGAACTAACATTCTCCATTCCCCAATTTCTAGGCTTCAAGACTACATGACCTCATCATGGATAAGATCCATGTGTCGGACAGAAGGTAGACATCACCCTAGTGCAGATGATGCTCTTCCACTGCTCCCTTGTGGGAAGCAGGTTGAACAGACAAGCCAGTGACTTTATTTATAGTTTTGTACCATGACAGACACTGTGTTTACTTCTTGACAGTGCAATTGATAAATGTCCCAGTATCTAACATGAGTAGATCTTTAATTCAGAGGCACATCACTGACCAGAGCAGCATGCAGTCCACTTCCCAGTGCAAGAGGGACATTTTTTCGAGCTTATGTTGCTGGTGTCAGATGATATTTTCGTTCTGCGTATTTTGAAACCCAGGGTGAAAATATCACATGACATTCTCACTCCGGGATGAATATATCATATATCCACCCTCCATGTACAAGAATAGTTGCATATTATATGGTAGATTATGTCCACCCTCCTATGAGATTCTGCCCTCTCCCATACACACACACACAATTCATGTTTTATTACAAAAAGGATGGCTTAATTAACAATTCTTTGTAAGCCAAATGGGGAGTACTTTTAAGTCTCTGAAGTATTTAACAAGTTTTCTTAATTTCAATCAAGGTAAGTAGATTTGGATCATGATTAGTTTTTGTAATTACTAATAACTGTTTGATGGTTACTGGTGGGGAGAGAGAGAGGGGGGGGGAGGTGAAAATATCATAGGGAAGTGTGTGGTGGGGTGGTTCTGTATATTATATTGTTACCATAATATATTCACCCAAATGAAATTTTCACCACCACAACATTCTTACTCCAGGGTGAAGGTATCGTTACGATATTCTCAACCTTGGGTGAAAATTTTATAGGGGAAGTGAGAAGATATATTCACTGTGGGGTGAACTTATTGTGGGGGTTGAAGTATTGTCTGAACTGGGGCAAGTGAACATTTTCCAGACAAAGATGCAGATTCATCATTCCATGTGCGCATGAAGATCATAGAGGACAGCCTCCTGGGAAACATCTTAAAAATTTACTTAGGGAGATCAAAGGAACTTTCTGATGGTGGAAAAGCTGCAACACTGCAGTTTAGACAAAAATCAGATAGTAGAAAGGATACAATGCATGAATAGTTCAATCCTAAAGCTGTACACAACATGGTTGGTGGTCTATCTAGGAGAAAAGTCAAGCAGGCATCTGAAAATGCAGAAGGAGGGGGACAAGAAAGCAGTTACAAACAAGCTTAGGCAAAGGATAAAAACATGACAGCCAATGCCAAAAGGTGCATATCTGCAACTTTGTCAACACTCGCAAATCCAAGATGGCATGCTGTATGCATGACCAACACCTGCCTCTGCAGTTGATTTTCCCAAGTAATTAGTATAGAGAAGGAGTATAGAGAAGGTCACAATGCTGAATCTGACAATGGTATCTGAGGAAAGAATTGCCTTTCTGTCTACATAGGACTAAAGGAGTTCCTTGACTAGACAGTGGGTAGTTGTGCTGTAACGACCATGCTCATCTCTTATGAGGGTCTTAATGGTTATGTGTGCTCCTCTTGACTCGACACCAGAACCACATAGTGAAAAACAAAGCTACCGCGAAGGGAAAGGGACTCATCGTTTCCAACGACAGCTCTTGGTCATGATGTAAGAAAAAATGTGTATAGCCGCATCTTTGTTTGCTTCTAGCAGGAATAGCTGCACTGCAGGTCCTCCTCTCCTTTGCACAGGTGGGGTATGTTCCCGGTGGGGCATGCATTGGTGAAGGAAAATACTCAGAAGCTACAGCTCCACATAGAGGGACTGGCTCATTGCCTGAAGAGCTTCCATGGTATTACAATAACCTTCTCAATAATCAACTTGAAATTGTATGCTCTTGACATTTCAACTAGATGCTAGTCTTCATCAGAATTGCTGCACTGCTTTTCCATTATATATTCTCCAAGGACATGCTGCTTTTCTAGGTCAAACAGGGTAAGGGAATTGTCGTCAATCTTCAGAGTTTAATGGATGGACATGGCATATACTGGGTTGCTTTTTGAGCAAACAGTTTCTCCATGGGATACTTTGACAGCTTTGGATTGCCACAACCATAGAAGCAGGACATCAAGAAGGTCGGCAAAAAGCTCCAAGGACATGCTGCTTTTCTAGGTCAAACAGGGTAAGGGAATTGTCGTCAATCTTCAGAGTTTAATGGATGGACATGGCATATACTGGGTTGCTTTTTGAGCAAACAGTTTCTCCATGGGATACTTTGACAGCTTTGGATTGCCACAACCATAGAAGCAGGACATCAAGAAGGTCGGCAAAAAGCACCAAAAAAAACACCATGAGTCTGGGTAGAGATTATCATAAACGTCTCATGAGATTCACTGTTGCTGCATGTCTAGGTTTCTGCACTGCATCTTTCAGATGACTATAGAAGGATGTCTGTATCACACTTTGGTGTTGGTAAAATGGTACCAGTGTGAAACTGGGGCCCTGCCAGGCTGGATGATCACCATGTCTGGTATGTGAATCCAGTTATGCCAGGCTGCAGGAGCCTGATAGACCACAGGGCTTCTGGAATGCCTGGAGCACGTGGATCAGCAGAAATACAGGGTGCCATAGGTCCTCATGAATCAACAGTTCCTGAGCTGACCTGATGTAAATAGTTTTGAAAAAAGTCAAATATCAGTGACATAATAAGTGGTAAAAATCTGATGAATGTTAACATTTCTTCTGAGCAAAGAAACACAGAAGAATGCATTATTGGTCCATGTATGACTTTCTTCATTTCTTAGACCAACTTACATATATTCTACTTAAATGGGTCACATGCAATTATAGTTGATCACTCAAGTGGGCGATGACCACTCAACTGGGAGTGTTACTTTCAGTACTGTCTGGAGTATGTTGAGTATGACTGGAACCTGGCTCCATTGTACATCTATACTACAGCCAGTCTATAGCATAGGATGGTATCGGTGGGAGAACGTGACCCCACCAGGCTGACCTGTTTGGGCTATAGGATCTGATAGACCCAGCATTTGGAGCTCAGGAACAATGTGACCAGCTGTAGAAACTGGTGCTATAGGACTTCAGGTTATCACAGGCCCAGCAAATGCGCAGTCCACCATAGTTAATTTTGGGAAACTTCCAAATACCGAGTGATCAACCTTAAGAATTTTCCCCAAGTGATAAAACATTGTCCACTGGTTCAGAAGACACAAAAGAGTGGCTTGATATTGTAAGTCTACCAGAATCATTGAGTAATCATAGGTTATGCTAAAACCCCAAGAGATGGACCCATTGGTGCAGGTTCAAATACACTAAGTATTACTAGTTCATTGCAGCTTTCAGAGTTAGGTATAGGCAAATGTTATTACTGTTTGGTGTTGGTGAGACAACAATTGTGGGAGAACGCAGTCCTCCTGGAAGGCTGAGACTGACTGAATCTACAGAATCGGTGTGAACATGTTCATCCTAGAAGTGAAGGACTGACTGAACCAGAATGATCAGTTGGTGAACTTGCAGGGCCAGTGGACTAATGAACCCACTGGACTTTTCGATCCATTTGGCCTACACAGATGATGGGACCATCTGGAGCAGTCAGAAAGTGTGGTAAGTCAACAAGGTCTGGACCTGCTGGGCTGCAATGAACTACTGGGTCGAGGGGCCTTTCTGGGCCAACAGGGCCTGCAGGTTTATTGCCTGATACAAGGATTTGGAAGGGGAAACATTTACAAGTCAACAAGTGCTGTGATAATTTGTCATCTGATAGAACCCTTTTTAACCTTTGGTTCCAAACAATTTCATATATACCTCAAGTCAATCTTATTGGGGTCACATTCTAATGGAATATTAATTTTTTGGACTACAATAGTTCCCCCCCCCTCCCACAATTGGACCTGTTTACAAACTAGAGTATGATAATAACCTTCTCAATAATCAACTTGAAATTGTATTCTCTTGATATTAGGACTAGATATTGGGACTAGATGCTTCAGATTCCAGATGTAGACTAGAGTATCTAGTTGAAACGTCGAAAGAATACAATTTCAAGTTTCAACTGAGAGTTCATTGAGAAACTAGACATATTGTTAGTTGCATTTATTTACATACTAAGTATGGTCACTTAGCCATGGCACACACGCACACAAAATGTTCCATTTGAGATCCACACAATGATGGCAAAGGAGACTACACCGAGTACCATAAATGGTTAGATATCACTGAGTGTCTTGGTATCGGGATACACCAACGTTGCAGAGGCAATGTCACTCAGACAACACCTCCAACCAATGAGCACATAGCAGAAGATACTATTGCCAGATGCTAAGCAATACCTGACTTCTCAAAAAATGGGATTAACAGTGGAAAAAACAAACAAACAGAAGCAGACAAAAATACCACTGTAAGTGTACAAGCAGCATGACACACCTAGGCTGGAATGCCCCTATAAGAGAAGGGATAAACTGCATCTTCTTAAATCAGGATAGGAGGCTGATTCTACAGTTTCGTTATCAGGTAAGTCATTTCCCTCCCATATGCTCTTTGATTGTGTTAACACCCTAGTCTCGTTGGTTTGTGTGGTTTTTCCTGATTGAGCCTCTCAGCCAACAAATTACACCCATTTCTTCTTCTTGTTTCCCACCCTGCCACTCCATCCCTAAATTGTCATTCTTCTTCTCCCGCCACTGCCAAGTTCCACTTCTTCCCCCCATTCCTCTCCAACAAACTTAACTTTGCCCCCTCTGCCTAACTTAGTATGATACTCCCTCTGATCCACTTTTAGTCACTCAACATACTGCAGCTTCTTCCCCAACATATTGATCTTCTTTTTGTGCCCTCAATCCTATGTATAAGGTGAATCTACACGTCTCCCATTTGTGATAATTGGCCAGTATTTAGTTGCCAGTTAATTAGCTTTCCCTGGGTGCTATATAGATATGCTCCATCCAATCCAGAAATCCAGCCAATCTATAGATTATGCTGCAATATCTATGAATTCATACATTGCCTGCCATTCTATAGATTGGCATCCAACCTTTAGATTGGCATCCAGACTTCAACACATACCGGAAACAGATGATTATTGCAGCAGAGAATGTGATGTGATCTATAAAAAAAAAGGTACCATGTCAATGGATAGGTTCCTGGATCATGGTTGCCTATGTGCGTTCCCTTATGCGGATATATCATTACCAGACTCCAGAATCGAGCTCTGGTGGGAGGAACCGGGAGCCTAGCTATGTAAACACACTGAAAAAAATAGTTCTGTAGATTAAGAACAATGACATGGCTTCTATAAAAAAAGTAATTGAAGACCGCAAGGAATCCTATGTAAGTTATGGCAGTGACAGCTCTCAAGCAAGAGCAAGACCAATGCAAAGACCAGAGGAGCCAAACATAGTGGGAATACTGAAAGGAAGCCACAGAGAATAACACTCGCCATACAATCAGCACTGGATAAAACAGAGAAGTCTTCAGCTAGTGTCACATTCATCACCTGGACTGAATGATGGACTCTGTCTCTGTGGAGCACAAGAGCTCAGTAAAGAATTCTGGCCACCTGATCTATTCCTCAGCATCAGAGTTGGAAGGGAAAATTGGTTAAGTAATACGTATAATTATCAATGATGCACAAACACTTTTGCAGAAGCAGTTTGCAGCGGTCAATAGTCTGAAGAATACGCTGCTTGGGAAGGTTAACCATTGGAAAGAAATGGAAAAATGAAATCTAATGGAGTCCTTGAGAGAAGATTGTGTATTCAATGTTTACTGATGATGTCCAAGTATATGACAATCTCAAAACCACTATAATCAGTAAGAACTTAACCCAATCATATTAAGACCAAGTCAGATGTCAGAATTAATTTTTTTATGAATGCACAACAACAAACTGATGCAGCAGACTGTGGCCTCTTTGCGATCACTACAGCAATTAAACTGTAATATGCCATGCAAATCCCCCCCGCCCCCCTCCCACTCCCCCCCATAGTGTGTGGGTAGAAAATGATACTTCAGATTGCATAGCACTCATCCTTCTCCCCTCTCAATGAACAATGTCCACTGTAAAAGTTTAAAAAAACTTCAAAAGTAATAGCATTGATTATCTGATTGTAATTCATCACTTTATTTGATCTTGGTTTAATATTCCTGCCTACCGCAATGATAGATTAGTCATTGGGAAATCTGTAAATTGTGCAAATTTGTAGCTATATATTGTGCACTATCTGCATGTGCCAACCTATACATTGACAGGCAATCTATTATTAGTGCAGCACTCTATAGATCGGCCAGGTGGATTAAACACATATACAGACCCCTTAGTATCTCCTTCTTCAAAGCTGCCTGTAGTCCAAATAGTGTTTATAACCTTGACTCCTTGACTTATCTTCTCTCCCTCTCCAACTTATTTCTCCTTTAAACACTTCTCTAAATTTCAAAAAGCGTATAGCATTAGCCTTCCATATATATCCACCATTGCTTCAATCATCTCCTACCTTGCAAGCTTATTTTTCACACTACGTCTGGCTCTTCTACCCACCACTTCTGCCAGCCTCTTCCCTGACCAAGCCATCCCTCTCCTCACTCAAAACAAACTGTATAGACTGACAATTCTCTGGTGTTCAATTTCAGCCACATGCACATTATCACTCTGAACAAGGATATTTCAAGGCCTGAAACTGAGATTCACCTGCATCGTAGCAGTTAATCAGTATTGCAGGATTCTTGGTGGGTTATTATCTTTTCATGATTCGTTGGGAACTCTTAATTTTTTTAATTTCGATAGCTGTTGAAACTATTATTGATCTTGGTAAGGTAGATTTATAAATGGTACTGCCGCTCTATATGGACCGAGAATTGTTGGTATATATAGGATAACCGATCCATATATCATAGCCAGTAGAGGGGAGAAGTGCTAATGATGGAGGGCATAATGAAGACACTAAATCTTCTCTGGGATCAAAACCATCACTTTCAAGTTCTTGTCAGCTTCTGCATAATGTTCCCTTAAAAACTCTGATAATTCCTTCAGAAAGCATTGCCTGAAGCCCTGCAATAAAATGGGATGGTGAATTCTGAAACACAAACATGTATGTGGAAGGAAGTTTGACTATGAAAGGAATTTTCAAAAAAATACCTGTAGTCAACTCCCTTTGATGATGGGAAGCTTAGTACACTAAGAGTGAAGTACAAACTTTACAAAATCATGATGACATCTATAATGTACGGATCAGTACTGTATTAGACCTTCGGCTATTCTAAGGAAAGTGTCAGGTAAACAACCCCTGACATGATGTCATTATCAGGAATAAACCTGCAGAGCCACCTGGAACTTGATAACTGGAACTATAATTATTACTAGATTGGTGGAAGCATCTTATTGGTCAGCTAGTATTTGTTTTCCTGTTAACTTATCCTTATATGGTCATTTTTGGAGTGGACGGGTCGACCTATAAAAGGAACTCAAGCACACATTGCTATAGTCCTGGATCTTGTGTCATGTAATTTAGTTGACTAACCAATCTCTCTGCCCTGCACAAGGCTAGAAGGAAAGTAGACCCTAAACAGACAGGACAATGGTTAGACCAATTCAAATCTGACAATAGGATCCAAGTAAGTTTTTCCCCATTTTTCTTCTCTTGCCACCCAATGCCGGTTCCTCATTCTCATTTTGTGTACCACTACTAGACATTTTATCCTTTTCCAGGCAACGTCAGAGCTTCTGCCAGTCATTGATAATAATTGTCACCTGTTAGTGCGTGGATGATTCATGGAACAACTATGTGCATGCTTGTCAAATAATCTTGACTAGAAGCCATCCTTCAATTGTATGTGCAGCTCTTGAAATAAATATAATGCGCACATTCTAATAGAGAAAGTACAGTACACATTCTTTTTTCTCTACTTTTACCCTCTCACCAGCTTATGATGGACTAAAAGCTGCTGCTAATTAATAATATAAAAAATAGCCATTCAAGAAGAACATCTGAAAAATTACCTGAGCATGTCCCAGAACATTACTCGATCACTATGTGAAATATAAGGAATGTAAGACTTAGGTAACCATGGTAAACATGATGTTGAAATTCACTTTCGGTTTCAGGAAAAGAAATGGCGATTTTGTTAAAACCGGAAGATGAAGTTGTTGGTCAACTGTTTCAAGATGACTTGAGCCTCTCTACAGTGGATATGAGGGAGAAAGTACCTATGCTTTTACCTTGGCAGCTCTGAAATTTATTGTAATCCATAGCAGCCATAAGGTGAGCTATTGCCGATGAATGGTGTAGCTGTTGCCACATACTATATAGTGAAGCTTCTGATGGTAGTGATGACCAGCATGACTTGTTCCAAGGTAAGTAATGATAAAAGGCATGGTAGCTATGTATAAAGCCAGCTTAAATAAATAATAGTATACTCGAGCAAACTTTTTCCTGGAATTTTGTAGGTAGCTATGAGCAAGTAATAGAATGGGGTGATAGGTTTATTCTCTAAGAATAGGTTCTGGATCCTTATCTCATTAGAGTCCATGAGTCGAAGACAGTGGGAACCAAACCTGCTCAATATATTGATATGATAGTTGCATTCCCAATAGGGCCATTCTTCTCAACCTTCATCATTCATCGGACCCTGATGAGCTGAAGCACAGATAACCTTTCCTGCTTATCAGGGCTGTAATTGCGGCGAATCATTTCCTCTAGCCCACCTCCTGGTGGCTCTGCTATGGTTTTAGATCAAGTTAGAGATTCCTGGACTAAAAGTGAGCCTACAATTGCTTATAAGTGGGACACACTTTACATACCATATGTGGTGGTGCAAACTTATTTTTATTGACTTATTCAACAATTTATTTTGTGTAGGCCATGTCAGACATGTTTGAGACAAGAAGAGATATAGTAATTATACTGATAGCAGCACCCCCAAGCTTATCCTAGGGACGATCGCTGTGGAGGAAATGAAGGCATTTGTGCATTATGTCATTGTGTATTATACGTCTGGAGCTCTACTGGAGCACATAATATCCTATCTTCTGTAAAGCTTGGATTTCCAACATCACGCTAGTTATGACATTTCCTCCAGTTGGCTGATAGCACCTAGCAGCACATTTGGCCACAACAATGTATTCAAGTTGAAGAAACTCCTAGACTTAGTTCTAGAGAAATTTGAACCCGAGCATGTACTCTGTAATAAAATTATATGAGCATTATATTTTTATCTTCAAACATTTGATATTCTTCTTATCTATGGTTGTTTGCTAAGCAACTAGAATTTTTCAACTCGGCAATTATTATTAACTGTTGTTGAAGTTACTGGTCAATACGGCTATTAGTGCCAAAAATTGTTTTACTGCTTATAATTATATTACGGCTATGTGGCTAGTTGCTAAGCAACTAAAATTCATTCTTTGGTGCACCAGCAAACACCTTGATACAATGCCATTATCATTAACAGCTTCATCTGCGTATCTGCAAATCTAGTATAACTGCAGCTGGCCCTTATATCCTCTCTCAAAAGCAGGTGGGACAATCTCCAGTTATCTGGGATTTCCTTCTGTTACCATGATAATGCCAGAAAAATGTGGTTGATCACCAAAAAGGACTCTGATATCAACATCACTTCAAAGGGAGGACCCTATCTAGGTGCTGCTATGGGCTCCGTAGAGTTTTGTGAAAAGGTTGTGACTATGAAAGTGGCTGAATCAGCAGTGACACTACAGACTTCATTCATGACTCTGTCCTGAAGTTCACTTACCTTTCGAAAACAACCCCTAGGATTCTACAGAGCCTGGAGAACACCAGCTAATCAAACCTTGGATAGGTAGAGCCCTCCAGGTGATCATCAGTGTAATTCTTCAGATTTTGCCTGCCTGCCTGTTTTTGTGGATTAGGTATTGTCCCTCCCTTGGCTTCTCCCTCCATAAGAGTACCCTCAGAGATGCCTTGGCCCTGAGATATGGATGGCTTCCATCAATGGATAGACAGCAAATAGGCTTCAGGGGTGATCACCTTGAGAGAACTTATTTGACATTCGTGTATTCAAACCACTAGCTCCCTCAACTATCAACAATCGCCTGAAAACATGCGAGTATATGGGAAGTGTAACAGGGTTATGTTCCTCACTGGAGGTTGTGGGAGAGTTGCAAGTATCATCTACCAAAGACTGGCACTGATGCTTGGTAAGAAATGGAACCAGTCTTACAGTATGGATGAGAGATGCAAGCTTGCCTTTACACCTGCATTCTTCCATCCAGTGCATACGTTGTGCTCCCTCTTGACACAGCCCATCCCTCCAACAGACAAGGAGGTGGCTGAGTGAAAGGTCTCCTTCTGAACCATCATTCAGAAGCCCCTTAATTTTAGTTCACTTTCATTATTATGACTCCATCTATCTATCTTTTCATATGGAGGGGGGAGGGTGGGGGTGGGGGGAGGGGGGGGGGGATCCTGTTGATTAAATTTCAGGCATGTGGAAGCGCAATAATTTTTTTGTATTAATTCAAGCAGACAGTTCTGGAAGTATGGAGGGTTGAAATCCAAATGTATTGAGTGCATCTGTGGATTTGTTGCTAGTTCTTCTCAATACACTGGTTCAATACACTGGTTCAATACACTGGTTCAATACACTGGTTCAATACACTGGTTCAATAGACTGGTTCAATACACTGGTTACACTGGTTCAATACACTGGTTCAATACACTGGTTCAATACACTGGTTCAATACACACTGGTCAATACACTGGTTCAATACACTGGTTCAATACACTGGTTCAATACACTGGTTCAATACACTGGTTCAATACACTGGTTCAATACACTGGTTCAATACACTGGTTCAATACAGACATTGGTTCAATACACTGGTTCAATACACTGGTTCAATACACTGGTTCAATAGACTGGTTCAATACACTGGTTACACTGGTTCAATACACTGGTTCAATACACACTGGTTCAATACACTGGTTCAATACACTGGTTCAATACACTGGTTCAATACACACTGGTCAATACACTGGTTCAATACACAGGTTCAATACACTGGATCAATCAATACACTGGATCAATACACTGCTTTGTCTAAAAGAAGAATAGTTGAAAATGGATAAACACCAAACTTTGGCAGCAGCTAGAATTTTCATCCATTAAGCCAGAGAACAGGAATAATGGAGCATGATATCTTTGTTGCTCTGGCAACAGGCTTCGGGAAAAGTACCTCTGTTGTCCTTTTGTTACAAAGGACTGCTTCTAGATCATGATGCCTCTCCTCTATTGTGGTAGTAATTACTCCTCCCACAGCTGTAGCAAGAATCAAGCACTTGCATCATTGCCTTGTAAATATCAACTTTCACTTCTCTACAAGGCTGTCAATATATATAGCATATTTCCCCCAGTCACTTGGTTCTTACCCACATCATACAATAATAGTAAAATAATAATCATAGTCGGGGATGTATACAGAAACTTTTGTCTGGGTGGAGAGGAGGGGGTTTATTGTGTCTTTAATATGGTTTAATGCTACACTTTTATTTTGTGTGTGGTGGACCAAAGATCACATAGGTGGCCATAGGTAGGTTATCAGCGATTTGCAAGAAAATGACTCTATTATTGAAAGCAAAAACACTTTCACAGTTATGAGTCATCTGGAGATGCTGAGGGATAGTCCTTTTTCAGTTCAAAAGTTTTGAGTGCAGGTGGCTATTCCCCTTGATATACTGATATTATTAGCAGCCTAGTAGTTGAGCTTGTTGTCTCAGCCTCAGTATATTTAACCCAGCCCTTCTTCCTGATGAGGAGATACTTCTCAGAGCTTATGGTAACCCTCAGCTCTTGACCTTGGCTAACTTCCGTGGAGAAAAAGAAGAGATGAGATTTGAATGTGTTGGATATTCTTATTCTTGAAGAATTGCTATATAGCAGGTTTTTAAGAGGGATGTTTTCCAAGAGAAGAAGGTTATGATGGCTGAGAACACCAGCCTGTCAAGGCATAAAGGAAGTTATGCTTGTATATTTCTAGCTGGCGTTTCCATCAAGGAAGACCTAAACCTAAAAATAATAATTATAATAATAAAAAAGAAGTGGCTGGCTCATAACTTCTGAAACGTACTTCCTATGCCAGTCACGTTATGCTCAAAAGATAGCCCTCTCTTAGAGCTTTAAAATAACATAAAAATATTGGGTATACAGTCATAACTAGACTCAAATAAACCCATTTTTTTGGTAGGGCTGCGCATGCAACTCCACTTATGGAAGGTTCTAAAGTGGTTGTGGTTGTCAGTAGGCCAATGGGTGCAGATCGATCATCTGTGGAATGATTGACAGGCTACATAAATCACTTAGCAGAAGTGATTGACAGGCTACATAAATCACTTAGCAGAAGTGTGGCAGAGCTCACGAGGATATCCATCGAAGGGCATGAAATTGATGCAGTAAAATTTGAGGAAATGCTAGACATTTTTAAAGAACTATTACTCTGCTCTGCTATATAGGTTATTGATCCCAGGGTGCCCCTCTCTGTATTCCCCCCCCCCCAATACCATGTGTACTCTGCACTAAGTGTATCAGATGGTCCCGCAGGGTCTCAGTGATCAGTTATTTAACAATACTTCTCGAGAGGTGATAGCATCTCTTCTGAAGTAATTTGTTGTAGGAATAGTATACAGTAATATACCGTGGCATCCAGGGAAGGAAACAAGGATTGAGTTATGTTTTGACATAAAATAGTTGAGTAGGGGTACAAGTGCCAGTCCCATGAGATTCATAAAAACCCTCTGCCATCATCTAGTTCTGTGTTTCCATGATATCAAGCTGGAGTTACTGGATTGTCATTGAGAGCCGAGGGCTTTTGGAGGTGATACAGTCTTCAGCATTAGCAAGCTATTGTGTCCAAGCAGCAATGTTTATACTATCACTGCACACGATAGAGAAGCATAGCTACAGTCCATCACAGATTTTTAGCAAGCAGTTATCCGTTCCAAGTAGTAGCACCACCACGCCTGAACAGAACTTTCGAAATATCACATGACTGGAACCACACCTTTTCGTGTAAACCACACACCCGTATCTCAGATGGGATGCCCCGCCAGGGAAGGTACAGGATCGCCACCACCAGACAACTTGGTTCATATATGAATGGCTCTTTAGCATTGCAATGACGGTTGCGCTCCTTACGCAGTTTACGGATTCTGACAGCACCGCGACAGCAAGACATCCTAGCTGAAGTATTGCCCAAAACACTCCAGGTCCCTCCTCCTCCCACCACTCCCACTGACACCATCCAGCCCCTCTTCCCACCACTCCCCCTGACACCCCCATGTCTTGATTACCACAGATGGTGTAGTCAAAACCCTGAGTCTTCATGGCTCAGGTGGTCCCTCCAAGTCACAGGCTAGCCACCTCAAGGAGGCTATCTTCTGCCCCTCCCCAGATCTGGCCAGTCATGCCCTTCTCGGTTTGGACCAATTGTGCGCTGCCTCTGTCTCACCCAATGTAGTGCCCCATCTCTGTGGCACCTCCCTCTTCACCTGCAAGAAGAAAAATGGTGTGTATTGGCCAATAGCTGTGCGAGAGGTTATTTGTCGGTTGACTAAAAAATGCATCTCTCGGGTTGTTAGATCGGAGGCCATTATAGTTTTTACACTTGAACAGGTAGGAGTAGGAATCCCTTGTCGGCTGTGGAGGCAATCGTTCATGTGATGAGTAGGTTGCAGGAAGATGACAATATCCCTCCTAACCATCGATGGACGCTACTTTTTTACTTCAACAGTGTGGACTGTGGGGAAATGTTCCAAGAGATCAGGACTCATATGGGTGCTTGGATGAAGCTTTGTTGTGGAGCTCAGCCTTTCCTTCATCCATTAGAGCAAACAATCCTCAGCTACCATGTGTTCAGCACTTGAGGCACTGTTGGACCCCTTGGGTTTTGCCACAACTCTTCAACCCACAGTTAAAATAATCAGGGACCACGTTCCAGACTGTCTTATCAATGTGTGGTACCTTGATGATCGGACTTCATGTGGTGTACATGCAAGGATCTTCAAGCTACGCTAGCCATCATCAAGGAAAATGGCTCAGCTTGTGGTCTTCACCTGAACAGGGACAAGTCTCGCCTTCACATTCCCAAAGCTATTTCCCCTTCCTGCTGACATCCCCATCATCAGAGAAGGGTCTGACCCCCTCGGTTCTCCCATTAGCCCTCCCTCTCACTGTGATTCTTTTCTCCACCTCATCAGAAGAAATCCTTAGCAGGCTTCCCAATCTTGAAGACTCATAGATGTACACCTCCCCTCTTACGCTCAGGTCTCTCCCTGCCTAGGATTGTCTTTGCCCTCAGATCATGTCCCCCAAGCCATGCTAAAGGTGCCTCAGTTGCCTTCGATTCTTCCATGTGGGAAGTCGTGTCATCAATTGTTGGTGGTTCTATTTCTGCCTGGGCTTGGTTGAAAGCCATCCATTCAGTCACTCTAGGTGGCCTCTCCATCAAATGGCCTCCCTCTAGGCTCCCAGCTGCCTTTCTAGGCTCCCTCACCAGTCTCACAACCTTGTCGCTAGAAAGCTAGGGCGATTCCTGAAGCTTCTTCCCAAGTGTCCACTGCTCTGGTTTATCTGGCTCTGGCCCTAACAATCCAGCTTGATTCTCACTGACATCCCCATCCAGCAGCCGTGTCCTCTCCCACTACATTGATCTAGCTTTCTAAAACAACCTGCTAACTTTGGCTCGCAGTTTCCATTCTAAGGTCCTGGTCTATCCACTGCCATTCCCCATATGCAGGTGACTTGTTGAACCCCATTCCCTGCCGTTGGCTCTCCATTTCCTGGATAAGGATTTCCGTCTCTGCCTCCAGTACTGGCTTGGCATTGAGGTGTTTCCAAAATAGTACTCCTTGTCCCATATTCCCAGTTGCATCAACCCTTTCAGTAACCACCTGGTGAGGTACAGTGGGAATGGGAACAGGATTCATAGGCACGATATCATCATGGATGTATTTTCCCCTGCAGCTCAATTTCTGCCCTCACGACCAGGAAAAAAATGCCAGCGCCCATCTCCAGATCCGAGTCATCCCACTGATCTGTTCCTCCTAATTGGAACATGCTACTGTCGATGTTCATGTCATTTCATCCCTTCAGAATCTTAATGTGAAAGGAGCTGTCTCCACGGCACGTTCTCACAATATAGGCACAGAGAGGAAGATGACCACCCACTCAGATAGTGTCATTCTGTTGATCCCTCTGGTATAGAGTCCCTGGGTGGCTGGGGTCTAGAAGCGTGGATCTCATTAAATCTAGCCTCCTTCAAGGTCAAAGGTTAGGCATCACCCCTTCAGAATCCACGTAACATCTTTTTGAGAGGCTCTGGTTAGGAAATGTACTTTGGGCCAATTCCCCCTCCCCCCCACGTTGACGGAGTCTTCTAGTTTGAACATTCCTTAGTTTACATTGCTATAAACGACATTTTCTATTTGGCCGTGATGATACAAGAACTAGCTAAACAACAGGACATTACCAACGGCATTGACGCTTAAATGACGCCCACCCGCACTCTGGAATGGTAAACATTTTCTGACGTACGATGACGAAATGAACTGAGTTAAGGCTGACCACGTGCCACAACCGTCCAATGAAATGTCCCCACATGTTCATCAGCGCACTCGCGTTGTGGTTTCTAGTTACAAGACCACAACAAAAAAAGAACTGCTGCAAAACAAGAATTTAAAAAAGGAAAAACAGCGACTCCAAATTCTTGACCACGCAGTTTGTGTCACCGTTATTTCGTTAACAGTCGGCTTTGGGAGAAATTAGAATGTTCCTGAAAGTAGCGCTCGTTGTGTCGGCGGTGGTTCTCTGTGGCTGGGTTGTGGATGCTAAATTGAAGGGTGATGATTGTGAAGGTAATTAAATAATACGGGGTTGCAAATGTATATTAGTAGTAATTATGATGGTAATTTTGTTGTGTTAGTTTGTATACAGTTTCTTACCAAATTCAAGAAGAGACTGGCAGTGAATAATGTGGAATCCAAAATTGATTTATATGAGATAGAATTGATGAAGGCTTGCAGAGAGGCAAGAGGAAAGGATGAAAGACTGGTAAGCATTTGTGAATTTTATTAACACCTTTATAAGATCTCGGGGGGGGGGGGGGGGGGGGGGTTAAGAATGTCATGGTCAATGTCCAGTTGTACCCAGTGGGTGGAATGTCCCTCTTATGTGTAGAATGTTTACCCTTTCCCTTTGAATAAATGATGAGCAAGATGCAATATTCTGAAGAGAGACCTATATAGCAAACTAACTTCATCATATACCGAGGTTGGCTGATATAGATACACTATTTCATACATGCGCAACATTTCCAATACAAACGTAATGCCCACCAATAAGGTTACAGCAGGTAAATTTCCTGTTTCTGATCCAGCTAAAAAGCTAAACAAAGCTGTGTCAACAAATTGTGACCCCAATAATCTGTGCTGCAGTTTCGAAAAGTTCCTACTTGAAAAATCAATGTGGAATTGAATAAGGAATTATGTTTTGTTTTGAAAGATATCGATGCAGATGCTCCATCGGTATGTCCTTGGAACAGCGTCTTGTTATGCCAGTCCCACATGGCTATGTCCCATCACTGCAGCAGCTGAAACAAGCACAAGGACACACACGCACACACAGGATGATGAGAAGTGAGAGTTTTTTTATTGGGAGGTGGGTGAGAAACAGGAAATTAATCTGCCGTGGTCAAATAAAGATATATAGAGCTGTAAACATGCACAGACTTTTGCACACATGTACACATACCGTAAAGTCTAATATTTTGGAATAACCTTCTTTGGTGATTGGCGAAGGGAAAGTATGTTACCATGGGATTACAATTGTTCACTAGTCGGCCATGAAATCCTTGGCTGCTAATGTTGACCGAGTTGAATAAGCAAGGTTTCTCATGTTTATTCAGCCATCTATCAAGCCTGTTAGCCAAAAATAACTGCAGCTATTTTTGTGCATGCAGCTCGGGGATGAGTTACTAAGCATACTGAGCTAGCTACCGACTCCATGACCTGATTATGGACTTCCATCAGCAAACTTCCCTCTCAGCAGTTTCTATGATTTGGAATATCTGCTGGTAAAGGGATAGATTTGCATACCAGAATGCTGTATTCATATTCAACACACATATATGCACGCACACATGCGATGTTTGTTTAGAGGATGCGTTTCCATAAGTAGGTAGATGAATGTCTATAATACTATTGCTGCTGTAGCCACAGTGAGGTTGCATCTGCATTATCTTTGGATGCTCCGAGTTGATTTTTAAGACATGATAATGTCTAAGTGTGCTTTAACCGGGCGATGATAAATTCCAATGTGTGAACTTTGAATGACGGTTGACACCAATTTGGCTTCAATAGCACTTCTAGTGTCAGATGCTTTGAAGAAGAGCTAGTATTGCAACTTCTAGAAAACATGGCACTGCTTATAATCTCTTGCTATCATACCTAAGCCCATATCTCTGTCTAACAAAGGTAAGCTAGCTAGCTACACATTCAATGTTATTGGCATGCAAAATAAATCATGATATAGTTGCTTTTTCTTACCAGTGCTTGGCATCATCCACCAGCTAGAGCTTCCTTAAGCTCAGGTAAAGCTTCTATACTTCATCTGTGCATTTTTCTATAATAATTTTTCTATAAGAGAAGGAGCGTCACAAAAGTTGTTAGCTAAATATTGCCTAAACATCAACGATAGCCTTTGAGATTGAGAAACACGAACTCCAAATGGCCAATAAAGCATGCATGGCAGACTAGATTGTTTTCATAATCTGGTAGCCAAGACACTACTTCCTTAGGACAGATGATAGTCAAAGCTCTTAAACCTCTAGTCCAAGTTTCAGGCACTCTTTTTCTCCCTCGTACTGAACTTGAAAATAACTTCACCTCACATGGTATAATAGTTTTTTTATGACGCAGTATATCAGTTAAATATAAATATATATATTTGGACTAAGGTAGGAATTGGGTTAGTGTCATGATAAGTAGTGGAGGCATATTGGGCACTTTTTTCTGTAATGTTTATCTCAGCAATAAAACATTGTGACCAGCTCATATACTAATATCTAACTCTATTAAATCGAGGCAATTTAATGAATAATTGTGTACGGCATTTTGTCTACTACAGTTAGCTCCAAACATGCAGAAAACCACTGAATTGAGCTCATCTGATGCTGCAGTATAGTAGTAAGCATGAAGTATAGCTTAGGACACTTATACTACTTACTATACAGCACATCAATGTCTGAGAACTGCATGGCCTCCACAACATTTGCTACTTTCCTCATGTCTCCTGTTTATGGATAAAAATGTTTCTTGCCCTTCAACCATCTTGTTAAAAGGCTGACTCAGGTCATAGTATGGCTAAGGTTTTTGAGAGCATGCTTAGTGAATCGATACTTAGAAATATTGCATAACGTTTGCAAGTTTACAATGGCAAGCAACTGCTGCCTCCAGAGATCCCTGGTCCTATGTACAAGCATCCTCCTGTTCAAGCCTTCCTGTTAATGGTTTCCCAAAACAGTTTTTATATTGTTATGACAAACTTATGTGGATTTTGTTGATATCTTACATGTAGGCTTTAGTTAATGACATTTTTCATTGGCCAATGATTAGCTCCATTACAAGCTTACAGTATCCTCCTCTTCTACCCAACTCAGAAAATGCCCAACTCAGAAAATGGTGCACATAGACTAATATGCACTAACACTAATGGTTCACCTAGCAGGGTTTCATTTAAGGGTGGGGGGTGGGGGTGGGGGGGGGGGGGGGGGCGGCTTCCAACCTTTTTGCCCCCCCCCCCCCATTTGAAATTGTATTATTAAAATTCATTAGAAACTTTGTCACATCTTTAACCATCATGCCCCCCCCCCCTCCACCCCTTGGACAATTTTCTAAATGAAACCCTCCCTAGACTAATATGCACCTAGACCAGCTCTGACTATTGTGTTAGTTGTGGTGTGAGCTATCAAGAGAATGTTGCTATTGCAAATAAAAATGTTGGTTGGGTACTAGGTGATGGCTCACAACACTTGGTTAACACACATCTTGAGCAACATGTACGCAGGTTAAGCAGTGTGCTTTTGTGTTCCTGAATACTTCCGTTACTTAGCCTATCCACTGGTGTACGGTGTACACTTTGAAGCCAAAATTTATTATTTGGCTATAAAAAAAACACAATAAAGGGAGCATCCAAATTGAATGTTACTAGAACTACGACAGTACAACAACACAAAGTCCACAAACCCAAACATTAAAAAATGACTTGGTCTGTCAAATTTTTTCTCGCCCACACATGCCCAGTAGATTGCTGAATTAGCTAAATCTTTGTAGTTCCAGTTTGAGAGGGTGTAAACCTTTTTGTTCTGATAAAATGGTGATGATCTCATCTTTTGTCTTGGAGTATATCTTGCTGTTGGATGAGGGTCAAATATAACCATGCCTGCAACCTGTGCATGTTGCTGATAATTTCAACAGAAATCATTTTAGACTGCTTGTTCTGGGCCACTGATGCTATTGCTAAGACTTCTCCAGTTGAAATCCATACCCCATTGCACGCTGCTTTCTCGGTCCAACTCAGCTATGCCACCTTTCAAACTGTTCTAGTAATTCCTGCACATCAAGTAAAGCATACCCAATTTGAGACGGCCATGCCCATAGGAATGCACCGCTCTGAAGACCAAATCCCACAAATGAAGCACCAAAAATGCATCTTGCTTTTATTACCTCTGCCAAGGAGGTAATGTCCTTTCTGTCTATCAGCATGACTACACAAAACTTACAGATGGATTTCGATGGAATTTTATGGACCAGTTAGGCATGGTTCAAGCACCAATCCATTATATTTTGTTTGATGATCTGGATTTGCTAGAAGCCACCATCACCTGAAATTGTATGGCACTTGGCGTTTGTCTGGGTGGGGCAGAGGTTTGCAGTCTCTGATTGCTCTTGTTAACTGTAAATCCTTAATATTCAGAGACCATAACACCGATTCACCACACTGGACAGTACTGGACGGGGTAATATATTCGTACAGCGTCTCAACATGCAGGATTTTTTTTGGGGGGGGGGGGGGGGGTTAGGGAGGAAGTGTTTTGTGTATCCTGTTTAGGTCCACCCACTTTTACAAAGGTAACACCAAGACAAAAAAATTGTGGAAGGACTAAACACTAAACAAACAAACGGAGTGTTGCTTCCTTTGAAGACATGCTATTACTTGCCTGGTCTAGGGGTGTAAATTTCTTTTGGTGGGGGGGGGGGGGGGGGGGGGGGAACTGCATGACATGTTACATGCGGTATAACATGATATGTTGTGATTCTTTTTGTTATTGCTCCACTGATGGTGGTTGTTTCCTTCCCCCTTCCCAACACACATACTTCCTCTTTATTTCCCTGTGTGAACACGACAGTGCTACTACATTGGGGCCAGTGACATATCATCTTATAAAATGACCTATTCCATCACAAAACCTATGTCCTTCAGCAAGCCAGTGGAAAAGATCTGTGAGGATCTCAAGAAGAAAGATATTCAGATTTGCGAACTCAAATATGGTGAGTGGGTAGGGGGTGGGAGAAGGAAAGGGGAGAGACAGGTGGGTGGGGACCTGTACATATCCAGTGGTGCTATGCTTAATTTATCCTGGGAATCTAATGTTGTTTTCCTCCTAGTATACTGGCTAGGACTGGTTGGTTGCAGTAGTTGTAGGGTTAGGCTAGTCTTGGTGGCAGTAATTATTGGCTAGGCTAGGGCATTGTAGTTGTTGGCTAGGCTAGGGCATCCTTGGTGGCAATAGTTGTGGGCTAGGCTAGACATTGTAGTTGTTGGCTAGGCTAGTGCATTGTTGGTGGCAGTAGTTGTTGGCTAGGCTAGATGGTAGTTGTTGGCTAGGCTAGGGCATCCTTGGTGGCAGTAGTTGTGGGATAAGGTAGGGCTGTGGCAGTTGTGGGCTCTGCTAAACATCCTTGGTAGCAGTAATTGTGGGCTAGGCTAGAACATTGTAGTTGTTGGCTAGGCTTAGGGCATCCTTGGTGGCAGTAGTTGTTGGCTAGGCTAGGGCATCCTTAGTGACAGTAGTTGTTGGCTAGGCTAGGGCAGGGCATCCTTGGTGGCAGTAGTTGTTGGCTATGCTAGGGCAGGGCATCCTTAGTGACAGTAGTTGTTGGCTAGGCTAGGGCATCCTTGGTGGCAGTAGTTGTTGGCTAGGCTAGGGCATCCTTGGTGGCAGTAGTTATTGGGCTAGGCTAGGGCAGGGCATCCTTGTGGCATTAGTTGTTGGCTAGGTTAGGGCATCCTTGGTGGCAGTAGTTGTTGGCTAGGCTAGGGCATCCTTGGTGGCAGTAGTTATTGGGCTAGGCTAGGGCAGGGCATCCTTGGTGGCATTAGTTGTTGGCTAGGTTAGGGCATCCTTGGTGGCAGTAGTTGTTGGGCTAGGCTAGGGCAAGGCATCCTTAGTGACAGCAGTTGTTGGCAAGGCTAGGGCATACTTGGTGGCAGTAGTTGTTGGCTAGGCTAGGGCATCCTTGGTGACAATAGTTGTTGGCTATGCTAGGGCATCCTTGGTGGCAGTAGTTGTTGGCTATGCTTGGTGGCAGTAGTTGTTGGCTAGGTTAGGGCATCCTTGGTGGCAGTACTTAGTTGTTGGGCTAGGCTAATCCTTGGTGGCAGTAGTTGTCGGCTAGGTTAGGGCATCCTTGGTGGCAGTAGTTGTTGGGCTAGGCTAGGGCAGGGCATCCTTAGTGACAGTGGTTGTTGGCTAGGCTAGGGCATCCTTGGTGGCAGTAGTTGTTGGCTAGGCTACCTAGGGCATCCTTGGTGACAGTAGTTGTTGGCTAGGCTAGGGCATCCTTAGTGACAGTAGTTGTTGGCTAGGCTAGGGCATCCTTGGTGACAGTAGTTGTTGGCTATGCTTGGTGGCAGTAGTTGTTGGCTAGGTTAGGGCATCCTTGGTGGCAGTACTTAGTTGTTGGGCTAGGCTAATCCTTGGTGGCAGTAGTTGTCGGCTAGGTTAGGGCATCCTTGGTGGCAGTAGTTGTTGGGCTAGGCTAGGGCAGGGCATCCTTAGTGACAGTAGTTGTTGGCTAGGCTAGGGCATCCTTGGCGGCATTAGTTGTTGGCTAGGCTACCTAGGGCATCCTTGGTGACAGTAGTTGTTGGCTAGGCTAGGGCATCCTTGGTGGCAGTAGTTGTTGGCTAGGCTAGGGCATCCTTGGTGGCAGTAGTTGTTGGCTAGGCTAGGGCATCCTTGGTGGCAGTACCTAGGGCATCCTTGGTGACAGTAGTTGTTGGCTAGGCTAGGGCATCCTTGGTGGCAGTAGTTGTTGGCTAGGCTAGGGCATCCTTGGTGGCAGTAGTTGTTGGCTAGGCTAGGGCATCCTTGGTGGCAGTAGTTGTTGGCTAGGCTAGGGCAGGGCATCCTTAGTGACAGTAGTTGTTGGCTAGGGCAGGGCATCCTTGGTGGCAGTAGTTGTTGGGCTAGGGCAGGGCATCCTTGGTGGCAGTAGTTGTTGGGCTAGGCTAGGGCAGGGCATCCTTAGTGACAGTAGTTGTTGGCTAGGCTAGGGCATCCTTGGTGACAGTAGTTGTTGGCTAGGCTAGGGCATCCTTGGTGGCAGTAGTTGTTGGCTAGGTTAGGGCATCCTTGGTGGCATTAGTTGTTGGGCTAGGCTAGGGCAGGGCAGGGCAACCTAGGTGGCAGTAGTTGTCGGCTAGATTGGAACAAAGGGAGTAAGGAAGGATGCAAGATATACAAGATATACAACAAGTAAGCTTGTGGTTGCCAATAATGTTCTAGTAAAACTTGGCTGGTCCACCCATCTTGCTGTTAGGCCTTCCCTGTTACGCTCCTGTGGAAGTACATGACAGGTTGGTGTTAACAAGGATTCTTCTTCGCACATACTTGTGTCTTAAGTAGAGGAGGGAGGGGGAGGAAATGTTTCATAAGTCCGAAATTATTTACAAATTTTCAATGACATGCTAACAACATAATATTATTTGCATGGTCTGGGGGGGGGGGGGGGGAAATCCTTCGTCTTTCCTGTACGAGAGACCCTGATGTCAAAACATTTCACAAGCAATTACTGATAGTATTTTGACCAAATGCCTGGAAAAGTAATTTAATCTCATAACAGGAAGTATGGTCATCATCCCCATGACATGATCTCATAACAGGAAGTATGGACCTCATTCTTTGCATATGCCATGTCTATTGATGGTAGAGATGCCTTCTCATGTACTTGTTGCAATTTGACTGTAGAGCGTGTTACTGTCAAGTTATGTAGTTTGTTATCGACATGGTTTTATTATTTTACGTGGAGTTATTCTAAACATAAATAAAACTCATAGCTGATTGGCACTGCTAGTAAAATAACAAGAGTAGCCTTTGATAGGGACTTCAGGAAATGCAAAGACAGATTATTTTTCCCCATTTATGCTCGATCTGTTGCTTCCTTCTGGCACCAAAGCTTAGGTGTATTTATAGGCATACCGGTTATATGAATGTGCATTGTAATGTATTGGAATAGATATGATGTTGCTACATGTATGCTATCATATGTTCCTGCTGTCCAAAGTGGTCCTTAAAATGATCGTGGACATTTGAATTTTTTTTGTGTGACTTCAACTAAATAACGTCTTGATGGAGCTTTTCCAAGTATTTATGCAGATTAAGTACCATGTAAGGAAATAGAGAAAAATGCAGGCGAAACTTTGCGTGCAAGTTCTGTTTGCTATTTTTAATCCTGCGTCGACATCTCAATGGATCACGTGTGCTGGTTAGCAGCTGGGCAGAGTCCAAGTTCTGTTTGCTTTCGGTCAATCGGTCATTCAACTGAATCTGGACATGTCAACCTTTCCATTCTTTTCCTTCAAAAAGAAGACAGATTTTGACTGAATGAAGATTTGCCTCAGCCAAATGATGTTTCAAGGGGTGCTGCATCAATTTGCAAATCATTCGATACAGGCTGTTCTCGAGGCTATTCCTATCATACCTAACAGAGCTTAATGTTGGCAGGTTTGCACTGGTACATGGAAATGCTGCTGCTGTAACAAAATGCAGTACAGAGCCGAGTATAAATATATGTGAGAGTACTGTTGTTTATTTGAGAAGTGATAAAGGGGAACTTACCCCAGGTCAGCCACATCAGCAACTGGATCCAAGCCGTTGGAACACATTTCCTCCTGTCCCATTGAAATACAACATGGCTTCAAGAAGGCTGGAATCTTGGATTATCTAACACCAGGATCTAGCTGAGCGAACTTGTATGTAATTGTGCCAAAATTTGAAATATTGTACAGTGAAACCTCCCATATCCGCACAGTGTGGGAGGGGGTGCGTGTAACTCTGAAAATGCCCATAACTCAGAATAACTCAGAAAATTAATTAAGTATTTTTCTTGATACAATATTATACACTGCTACTCACTGTGGCCTTGGTCTACTCCTTGGGAAAAAATCTCCAGTTGAGCTGTGCTGTATCACAAGCATCAATGCCGTGGTCTTAGAGAGTAAGAAACAGGGTGGGGCTGGAGTAATAATTATCAGTGAAGAGGTGATGCTATATTCCAATAGCTCCAAAACAACTCGTACATGGTCCAACACAAGTGTTCCTTGCGGAACCAATAGTGGGACCCAAGCCCTTCCCTGTGTATGTCTGAAAATTGGTTGCGTAGCCATTGGTGGCATCAGCTAACATGAAGGACTCAATGCCCACTTGGTTTGCCTGCCCCCCCAATTGGTTGGCTTCCTTCATGTACTGCTTGAAGGTGATACACCCCTAGAATGGTATCATTGCCTCATCAATTGCGACCTGCTGGTGAAGAAGTACTTCCAGAAATGCCAGCACAACCAGGTCCAATAAGGGGTGCGCACCTTGAAGAGACAGTCACGTGATTTTGAGGGTGGAGCGGTAAGACTGTCGGTGGAAACTCTGTCTGAATTGTGTGAGTGTGTGAGGGACATAACACTGGGGGTTTGCCAGGGGTCTGAATATTATGTCTATGTGGAAGAATCAGAATGCCCATGGATGTATATCATTCCAATGAATTTCTTCCATGCCGACATCTGACCAGGGACGCGATCGTAGAGAACTGCCTTGAGGAGTCACGGTGCTTAGCTGCTGCTCACGCACAAATTAGTCTATTGGTCTCGGTAGCAAGAAGCTGCCAGATCTGATTGAAAAATCTGAAAATAATCTCAGATGCTGACAAACTGTCTGTCACCTCAGATGAGGTTGGGCTAGGTGTCAGGGCGTACCAGTACAGGCACTGACATGGCTCCTAACCCCCCCAACTGGAGTTGAAAGAGATGAGCTTGACACAATCAATCTCACTGAAGTGCTCACTCAAGCACTTGATGTGCTGGAGGAGAAAGCAGCAATAGAGCTGGAGGCAGCAGCATAACTGGAGGAGGCAGCAGCACTTGACTGTAGTCTGCGTCGAATAGGACGAGCAAGCTGAGCCGTTGGGGTAGCAGCTGGGTGAGAGGATGGCATATGCTGGCAGGAGTGATGCGGCACACATGAAACCCCACTCACACTCACACTTCCAGTAACACTCACATGGCAGGAGGGGGTTGCTGGACGAACAACAGGAGAGGGAGTTGCTGGAGCAACAACTGGAGAGGGGGTGGCTGGAGCAACAACTGGAGAGGGAGTTGCTGGAGCAACAACTGGAGAGGGAGTTGCTGGACAAACAACTGGAGAGGGAGTTGCTGGAGCAACAACTGGAGAGGGAGTTGCTTGTGCAACAACTGGAGAGGGAGTTGCTGGACGAACAACTGGAGAGGGAGTTGCTGGAGCAACAACTGGAGTGGGAGTTGCTGGAGCAACAACTGCAGGGCTGAGTCCACCACTACCATCCATCATCAAGTCTGTCAACAAAATTATTCAACATATTATTATCATATCCTTTACCAGGGAACTAGCCGTTTACCCAAGAAAAGCTTTAGCTTCTGGGACACCTAACAGGACTAATACTACAGCTAGAGCCTTCACGAACCTGAGAACCTTCTTCATCTGTGTCCTCCCCATCAGATAGGGGACCATCACCGTCGGCTAGAGTGCTAGCATGTGTTGGTTGAAGGGTTGCAGCTACCAAGGATTCAACTGCTTCCTGGTCTAAAGACCTCGCTCCCAGATAAGCATGAATGCCTTCTCCTTCATCCTTTGACTCATCATCAGAGTGATCCCACACTTCTCCTGTGACCTCGGAAACTACCTCGGCAAGATTTAAGTCTTTTCGCCATTTCTAGATTGTGGAGCATCTTGTTTCAACATTTCCCCCCCCAAGTTCCCTCCCACAATCTGCCATAATTTTTGGAATGGATTTATAAATTATGGGCCATATATAAATTATGGGCCATAGACGATGTGCATATTAAAAGTGTGCTTCCCAAGATTAGGGGAAGCTGCTTCAATGTCTTATCAAAACCCTTAGATATCTCAGCACACATACATTTCTCATTAATAATCGGCCATCCCATTTGTGCAGCCATGCATCTAGTTGTGCAGCCATGCATCTTGTGCAGCCATGCATCTGGTTGTGCAGCCATGCATCTAGTTGTGCAGCCATGCATCTAGTTGTGCAGCCATGCATCTAGTAGTGCAGCCATGCATCTAGTTGTGCAGCCATGCATCTAGCTGTGCAGCCATGCATCTAGTTGTGCAGCCATGCATCTAGCTGTGCAGCCATGCATCTAGTTGTGCAGCCATGCATCTAGTTGTGCAGCCATGCATCTAGCTGTGTAGCCATGCATCTGGTTGTGCAGCCATGCATCTAGTTGTGCAGCCATGCATCTAGTTGTGCAGCCATGCATCTAGTTGTGCAGCCATGCATCTAGCTGTGCAGCCATGCATCTAGTTGTGCAGCCATGCATCTGGTTGTGCAGCCATGCATCTAGTTGTGCAGCCATGCATCTAGCTGTGCAGCCATGCATCTAGTTGTGCAGCCATGCATCTAGTTGTGCAGCCATGCATCTAGTTGTGCAGCCATGCATCTAGCTGTGCAGCCATGCATCTAGTTGTGCAGCCATGCATCTAGCTGTGCAGCCATGCATCTAGTTGTGCAGCCATGCATCTAGTTGTGCAGCCATGCATCTAGCTGTGTAGCCATGCATCTGGTTGTGCAGCCATGCATCTAGTTGTGCAGCCATGCATCTAGTTGTGCAGCCATGCATCTAGCTGTGCAGCCATGCATCTAGTTGTGCAGCCATGCATCTGGTTGTGCAGCCATGCATCTAGTTGTGCAGCCATGCATCTAGCTGTGCAGCCATGCATCTAGTTGTGCAGCCATGCATCTAGTTGTGCAGCCATGCGTCTAGCTGTGCAGCCATGCAGTTCTGCAGCCATGCATCTAGTTGTGCAGCCATGCGTCTAGCTGTGCAGCCATGCATAAGTTGGCCACCTGTAATGAACATACATAAATGTACATTTACCATTATGAACAAAATGGCAGGAAGCAGAAAGCTTGGCAAAGTGCTTCAGCTTGCCACACAATGTGTTTCTAGTGTTCTATATACTCGGTGTATAAGACACACCCCTTGAATGGAGAGCGAGATTTGGAGCTGCTAATGTGTGACATACTAAAAACAACCACACAGGACATACCATGTAGACCACAACCTGTTGCCAACTAAAAACAACCACACAGGACATACCATGTGGACCACAACCTGTTGGCAACTAAAAACAACCACACAGGACATACCATGTAGACCACAACCTGTTGCCAACTAAAAACAACCACACAGGACATACCATGTAGACCACAACCTGTTGCCAACTAAAAACAACCACACAGGACATACCCATGTAGACCACAACCTGTTGCCAACTAAAAACAACCACACAGGACATACCCATGTAGACCACAACCTGTTGCCAACTAAAAACAACCACACAGGACATACCATGTAGACCACAACCTGTTGCCAACTAAAAACAACCACACAGGACATACCATGTAGACCACAACCTGTTGCCAACTAAAAACAACCACACAGGACATACCATGTAGACCACAACCTGTTGCCAACTAAAAACAACCACACAGGACATACCATGTAGACCACAACCTGTTGCCAACTAAAAACAACCACACAGGACATACCATGTAGACCACAACCTGTTGCCAACTTAAAAAACCACACAGGACATACCATGTAGACCACAACCTGTTGCCAACTAAAAACAACCACACAGGACATACCCATGTAGACCACAACCTGTTGCCAACTCTGCCATCATTTGTGTATATAGACTACTAATAAATGCTAGGCATTGAGATGGCAAGCAAGAAAAAAGCTAGATATGTTGATGAACCCGAGTAACTGTCTATTTTCCTTTCCTTGCTTGTTCTGTTATCTGGTAAGGAAGTTTGAGGTCAACTATTGACCTTGCACTGCAGCCCGTTCTGATTTGCGCAGCACAGCCAGGCCAATTTAGCTTTGAATTGCCGGGCATTCTCTCCATCGCTCTCTTCACTATGGAAACCATTCCTGGTTTACCTAGAATTAACCGTGATAGATGCCAATTGGTGTCACGTGCTGCAAGCTTGAACGGCGCTTGATGCCAGGTGTCAATAGCAATTTTAGTGAAGACTGGTCCACTAAAAAGCTACAGTAGACCCTCGCTAATCCGGACCCCGTTAATCCGAAATCTCGCTAATCCGAACTGCATTAGGTAGCAAAAAAATAATAATAATAAAAAAATAAAAAAACGATTCGAACTTCGAACCTACCACGAGCCTGTCATACGATGCAGCTGCAGTGATATGGAGAAGAAAAGAGCACATAAGAGCCTTACCATCGAGGAGAAGGTCGAGATCGTGGACAAGATCGGGTAGAAAAGCTACAAGTTACTATCTGAACAGTATGGAGTTAGAGTCCCAACTAATCTCAGACATAAAGAAGAAGGGCAGCGAGTTGTGAGGATGCAAAAGGAAGATGACTGAGATGGGATTCCGGAGATCTTCTAAAAGAATGAGGATGGGAAGGGATCATAATGATTAAAAATAACTTGTACTCCCACCACCCAGTATTCAACCCACACCTGCAAAAAATAAACAAATTCAGAGTTCAATATAATGATATTCATAAATTTCACTAATCCGAAAATTTCACTAATCCGAACATTTCACTAATCCGAACATTTCACTAATCCGAACTACTCAGATCCCCAGGCTATTCGGATTAGTGAGGGTCTACTGTAGTTGGTTTTAAGCTTGTTTATATGGCAGTATTGCACTCCTAGAAAATAGGGCACTGCTTACAAGAATCCATTATTAGTATGCCTAAGCCCTATAGATCTGATAAGAATTCGAAAATTATTTGCGCATAAGATTATAGTTGCTAGCACTTGACGTCGTTCACCGTCTAGGAAAGCTTCCTTAAGCTCAGGTAAAGCTTCCATGCTTCACCTCTGCATGTTTCTATAGGAGAAGGATCGTCACAAAAGTCTATCGTTAGCTTAACATTGCCTCAACATCAAAGATATGCTTTGAGATTAACCCTTTCACCGTCGGATTTAGGAAGCATTTTTTTTTTAAATTGGACTCGGGTGCAATAAAAAATCAGGAGTGCAATAAAGTTCCTAGCAACCATGGTTGATGGGATAGCATTGGTGTTAACAAACATTGTGGTCAACTTTACCAACCAACCACAAATGATGAAATCATTATGTAATTACAGCCTATGAAAGCTCTTACTTCTGACTATATGCTAGACAATGCAACATGATTATGTGAATATATATATATGCACACACTCATTGTATTCACAAAACTTGCATAACATATATTTTAATATTTATTTTCTGATGAAAATATTGTTAATTTGTTGGTGTTGTATGAACAATTATTTATTACATCTTCCCACAACAGGACAACAATAGCAACAAAAAACATGCACAACAGCCATTTAGCACACACACACACACACATAGAACAGAGAGAAAAATGGAAATACCATAGAAAGTAAAATTAAAAAAAGTGAAGCAAAAGACTAGGAAACTACTTGGTGAAATCTACCATGGTGTGGTACTTAAAAAAACAGTCCCTCTTTGTGACACACAGTGGTACTTTGCAGTGACGGCAAATATACTTGATCTCATGGCGGTTTGAGATTCCAGACATGTTTCCAACTGCTCCACAGACAACACACCTCTGCTGTTTGTCAGTTAGTGCTGCTGACCAATGCCCAAGCGTGGTGTTCATCCGGTCTAGACACTCGTTATGAACTGAGTGAGGGCGGCCAGTACGCTGATGTGAGCAGAAGCATACCACTAGTTCCTTAGCTAGCTCCAACTGGAAGGTCAAAAAATCTCTCTTCTTGTAACCCCCGGCAAGGTGATCTGCTCTGCGGACATGAGAGTCTAAAACATAGCTGTTCAGAATGCATGCCTCAACCATAATATATGCAAACACCCTCTTCCACCACTTCTTACTCCTCCTCCCTACATTATAATAACCAGTCATCTGGTCCCCAACATCCACACCTCTCATATACTTCTGGTAGTCCACAAGTAGAGGTGGGCAAGACACAACCACCTGAGCTCCATCAAGGCGATGCCTCTTCACTGTGGTGGCATGCTCAGCAGCATGGAATGTGGACAAAAAATTAATACTTTTCTTGTCCACCCAAACTACACCAAGTAGTGGGCCATTGGACCTGAAGTCATAACGCCCACGGTTGCCTTTGGTTGCCTTCAAAATCAAGTCCTTTGGATAGGATCTGCAATTACTCCGCACAGTACCGCAGGCATTGATTCCTCTGTTGTACAGAGTAAGGTAGAGGATGGGGCTGGTATAGAAGTTGTCTGTGTAGAGCTCGTGTCCACTATCTTCCAAACCTTCCATGAGCTCCAGAACAATCCTTGTGCACAGCCAAACATCTGCCTAGTGCCTTACCAGTGTAAACCTGAAGCTTGTCGATATAGCCATTAGTGGCATCAGCCAGTACAAAGACCTTGATACCCCATTTGGTAGGTTTGTCTTTCATGTACTGTTTGAACCCCATGCGTCCCTTGAATTTGATCATGGCTTCATCAATTGATATTTGCTGGTGAAGGTTATATTCCTCGGCAAACTTCGGAACAATTAAGTCCAAAAGTGGTCGCACCTTACTAAGGCGATCATGGCCAGGCTGGCTAGGTAATGTGGTCACAAGCAAACTAGTTGGGTGAAAAAAACGAAAAATCTGCTGAAACCTCACTATTGGCATAACCCCTGAAATTCCAGGAGTTGAAATATGGTGATCTAGTGTGGACCAATACTAGTTCAATGGAGGCAATTTCAAAATCCCCATGTAAATAGGAGCCCAAGAAAAGCTTTCATCTCAGGGACAGTAACAGGTACCCAGTCGCGGGGACGTGGGGTGTGACTGTGTCCTCTCAGCATAGTGATTAGTATCTGTTACAAGCAGGGTCCACACTTCCTCAGTAAAAAAAACTTAAAAAATATATCATATGCTGAAGAAGAGGAGGTTACATCTGGAGAAGTAGGTCCAGGCACTACTGAATAAGAGAAGTGGGTACGTAGATGATGACTCCTCCTTTCTCCAACTTCCACAGCCAAGTTGTTAGTTACTGAGCTACCAGATGGAGGTGCTCAAGCAGATTGGGCTGCTGGAAAATTAGAGGAAGGACTATCAAAGGTACTAGCAGAGGAAACAGTAGAAGAAGCAATAGCCGGAGCTAAAGAAATGCTGGTAGGTGATGTCCCAGAAAGAAAGAGAGGACTAGCTAAAGGCAGAGCAGAACTTGAAGCACTAGAAGCTATTTCACTACCACTACTCTGACAAACTCGAGCATAACGAACACTCCTAGTGCTACGACTAAGCTGAACAACTGGCATGAAGGAGTGCATACTTCACGAGAAGAGGACACAGAGTGCGAGGGTGAAAATAAAGGAGGGCATGACTGGAACAGACAATGATGATGATGGAAATAGTATAGGAGTGACTACAGACGTCACATAAGTCATAGAACCTGATGCAGAGGTTACACAACCTACAGTTGCAGATACTGGTAGGAACAATGGAGAAGGTGATGAAGCAGCCATCACAGCAATAGGAGGGCTAGCAACAATAGATAGGGTCAGAATTGATGAAGCTCTGTCAGCTGCCCAATCCATCGCTTCATGCATCAAACCTGAAGGGGATAAAAGAAATTGGCATCAAATAATTTTACCACAGACTATCCGCAACAAGGAAACTAAAAGAGCATTGCAGTTCCATGCTCTGCTTGCTAACAACAAAACTAGCTGTAGCTAAACTGACTGAATACCTTCTTCATCGCTGGTATTCTCATCTCCATCTAGATCGTCACCTCGAGTGAGAGCGCTACGCTTCCTTGAAGATAGGTCATCAGCGACTATTCTGCCAAGCGATAGCAGAGCTTCAGGGTCAACATGGCTCTGGCCAAGGTAGGATGAGATGCCATCGCCTTCTTCATCACTGCTTTCATCCTCAGAAAGTCCAAAATCGTCACCCCAAACCGGAGAAATAACTTCATCCAAGGACAGTAGAATGGCCATCTTCAACACGCTTTGAAATTCTGAAGGGTCAGACTTTTCAATATTTCCACTTTAGTTACCGAACGTCTATGCCTTTATATTCGGTAGGCACATAGAGGAAGAATGTAGCTAATTTTTGACCTCTATAAGGTGTCTGTGAACCGTACGATCGATTTTTTATAGTTTTTATTTTATTTGATAAACAACTTTTTGCAGATATATACGCTTGTGACAGTGAGTGGG
Source organism: Cladorhizidae sp. MBARI D1340-BT2 (assembly GCA_028752905.1). Taxonomy (NCBI): domain Eukaryota; kingdom Metazoa; phylum Porifera; class Demospongiae; order Poecilosclerida; family Cladorhizidae; species Cladorhizidae sp. MBARI D1340-BT2. Next base: position 22,803,458 of record JAQNBH010000001.1, read on the forward strand.
TCAAGAAGAAGCACAAACTCCAAACGGTCACTAGTGAAACTTTAGGGTGGATGATAGTTGAACTCTTCGAACTCTAGTCCAAGATTCAGGTGTATTTTTCCCTTTCTCTCTCACATACTTAACAAGGCGGTCTCTTGAAAATAACTCCGCCCCATGCATTATAATAGTTATCGACGAGGTTAATTGGTTAAGGCTGGTGAAGGGTTGTTTACGGGTGAAGACAACACACTTCTCTCGCCAGTTATGTGAAGCATCCTATAACTGGTTGTTCATGGGTCGTCTCGTTTTCTTATAGAGATCCCCCCCCCCCCCCCCAAATTAGAACATGTATTATTACTCTCATAGTATGCTTAATTTGTTTCGCTCTGTTGGATGTCACTGGTGTTGCTCCTGGGACGTAGCTATCAACAGTTTCATAAGGGTGGAGTTGAAACATGAAAAGTCCACATCCAAGCGTGAATTCACACTTGTCAAGGCTTTCGAGATGATCTATTGGTTCTTGTCTTCATGACTGCCGAGTGGCATGCTGGAGATTCCCTCATGACCCAGTGCTGTGCTTGGTGACATCACGAGGGAATCTCCAGCATGACACTTGGCAGTCACGAAGACAAGGGCCAATAGGTCGCCTCGAATGCCTAGACAAGTGGTGTGAATTCACGCTTAGATGTGATTAAATGAAATTTCCATATGTAGCTGCTCTATCCCAACATTTTCATGGCTGAACAGATCTTGTTTGCTGCTAAGGACTTTCACATCTTTCCTAGTTGACACTCTTTAGAGGGTTCCTTCTCTCACTCACAAATTAGTAGTCATTCATGCTAGCAATGTCATCATTAGCTAGCAATGTCATCGTTAGCTAGCAATGTCATCATCATTAGCTAGCAATGTCATCGTTAGCTAGCAATGTCATCGTTAGCTAGCAATGTCATCGTTAGCTAGCAATGTCATCGTTAGCTAGCAATGTCATCGTTAGCTAGCAATGTCATCGTTAGCTAGCAATGTCATCGTTAGCTAGCAATGTCATCGTTAGCTAGCAATGTCATCATTAGCTAGCAATGTCATCATTAGCTAGCAATGTCATCATTAGCTAGCAATGTCATCATTAGCTAGCAAAGTCATCATTAGCTAGCAATGTCATCATTAGCTAGCAATGTCATCATTAGCTAGCAATGTCATCATTAGATAGCAATGTCATCCATGCTAGCTAGCAATGTCATTATTAGCCAGCAATGTCATTATTAGCCAGCAATGTCACCGTAAGCCAGCAATACCGTTAGCCAGCAATGTCACCGTTAGCCAGCAATGTCATCCATGCTAGCTAGCAATGTCATCATAGCCAGCAATGTCATCCATGCTAGCTAGCAATGTCATCATTAGCCAGCAATGTCATTCATGCTAGCTAGCAATGTCATCATTAGCCAGCAATGTCATTCATGCTAGCTAGCAATGTCATCATTAGCCAGCAATGTCATTCATGCTAGCTAGCAATGTCATCATAGCCAGCAATGTCATCCATGCTAGCCAGCAATGTCATCATTAGCCAGCAATGTCATCATTAGCCAGCAATGTCATCATTAGCCAGCAATGTCATCCATGCTAGCTAGCAATATCATCATTAGCCAGCAATGTCATCATTAGCCAGCAATGTCATCATTAGCCAACAATGTCATCCATGCTAGCTAGCAATGTCATCATAGCCAGCAATGTCATCCATGCTAGCTAGCAATGTCATCATTAGCCAGCAATGTCATCCATGCTAGCTAGCAATGTCATCATTAGCCAGCAATGTCATTCATGCTAGCTAGCAATGTCATCATTAGCCAGCAATGTCATTCATGCTAGCTAGCAATGTCATCATTAGCCAGCAATGTCATTCATGCTAGCTAGCAATGTCATCATAGCCAGCAATGTCATCCATGCTAGCCAGCAATGTCATCATTAGCCAGCAATGTCATCATTAGCCAGCAATGTCATCCATGCTAGCTAGCAATGTCATCATTAGCCAGCAATGTCATCATTAGCGAGCAATGTCATCATTAGCCAGCAATGTCATCCATGCTAGCTAGCAATGTCATCATAGCCAGCAATGTCATCCATGCTAGCTAGCAATGTCATCATTAGCCATGCTAGCTAGTCTTTGTTTCTACTGGTCTGAGTTCCTTCACAGCCTTCTCAATTTATTCCTCTCGGTAGTTTGGCTGTTATGTGCTGGCTCCAGCAGCTTCAAACTCCTCAGCTGGAATGTAAATAGTAGGCTGGCAAGTGCGAGTTGGCGCATGCTTAGGTGCGTCTCTGTACACCGTTGTAGGGAATGGGTGTTTTCTCCCCCCATCCCATCATTGCTTGCATATAATTCAATATGTATATAAGCTAATGCTAATTCTCAGCACTTTGGTATATGAAAAACATGATTGGTGTTTGTTTGTGTGTAGATAAAGAGATTGACTTTGACACTGTCGACTTGAAGAAACTGCGAGTTAAAGAACTCAAGAAGATCTTGAACAACTGGGGTGAAGACTGCCGCGGATGTGTGGAAAAGGTAGAATTTATCGACAAGATTAACACAGTCAAAATCAAGCATATACGTACGGAATTGTAATTTCCATCCAAAGAGGTCATAGGGGAAGGCTAATGAACTGCTGGAACTTTTTATCTGACAGATTATTTATAGTGCATCGTATATACATGTACACGCCAGTCCAACATACTGAAAACTTGAGCAATACGAATTATTTTCATAATAATTATTTATTACTGCTATTCTCTTAATAATGTTGATCTGATATTCTCAAGTTCCAATTACTGTGGTGACCAATGCTGACACTTCCAATAACCTGTCCTGACCAAAGCTTGTAATACTGGGGGGTCAGATGGGAAGAGGATTTTAATACTGGGGGGTCAGGTGGGAAGAGGATGAGGTTGCTGGTTTGTTTGTGAGCAATGCTACATATCACAAGAGCATTGCATGTGAGGAACACCACAAATGCCACAGAAATCCTTGAACATGTTCATTAATTAGTTGAGCACGCCAGACAACGAAGCAATAAACAGCCTCTGTACACATGCAGAATAACGGCATCGTATTTCTGTGCCCGCATTTCATTGAAATGAAATGAGAAAAAGCTTGCTGTATATATAGAGCTGGGCGATGATTTTTTTAACTTTCCCAAGCTGTGCAGCATACAGGGGCGTCTAAACAAACATACATTATATAGATATCATTCTTTTTTGGTCGAAGCTGTCTGTACTATTTTGCCTTTGCAAAGTACTCATTTTTCTAGAGCCTCACTAACTAGCACGCAGCTAGCATAGTTTATAGGTAATTACCTTCTAGGGTCCTCCCACAGCTGTAAAGTCTCTCTACCTTTATCTATATAGCTCTAGCTAAACTCTATCCTTTCCTCCCTGTCTCTCATCTCTGAGTCTCTGTCCCTCTCGCCACCTCATTGAATCTGTTTATAATAATGATAGCTTGACTTCTCTCAAGCCAAAAATATTCCAGAACTTAAACCATCCAAAAGATGAGTAACCCACACACGGGTTCCCAACACCAGTTTCAGAGTTTCAAACATAAATGTTGGTTGGTGGGGGGAGGGAAGCAAAGGGAAGTAGTGAATGCTACCACCACCCAGGATAGAACACAACCTTGAGTCATAGAAAACAGAAACATTCAATTTCCCCATGAAATATAAGGTACGCAGAATGGGGTACTTGCATGATTACGCGTTTATACGTCAATCCAGTGCATGTGATGAAACACATGCTACTGAGATCCCAAGGTTAACTATAAACGTGTTGCATAATCTGATGAAACCCACCTACCTTTTGTAAGCAGTGGAGCAGACAATAGTTCAGAGGTCAAATGGGCTGATCTTGAATTTAATACATCTCGATTTAAATCAATACTAAATGAGCGTAGGTGTGGTTGAGACTGCATAAACAATATCTGCAGAATTTAAATCGTACAAAAAAGTTTAGATGGGCACGATATACTTGGAATAGTTATAAGCATATATTAATATTTTGCTCGGTGAAACTCCCCAACACAGGATGGTTGGCTTGTGATGTTGCACCAGTTCACTAGTCAAAGTTCCTAATTAGAGTTTACAGTAGAAGACATGGAGAAAGTTTTCAAGTAGGGCGCGAGTTGCTGAGGCTTTGTGAGGGACTTCTCCACTGGTGCTAGCACGTCAAATTTGAAAGACTCCACGGCCCTGCGTCCTCTGTGTACCGGGATAGGGAGTTCCGAGTGGTGGGCAGGCAGGGGAGGGGTGAAGAAGTAGGCATGTAGAAGACCCTGCAATTAGCACAAAATCATTAATTTGTGAGTATAGTTGTGTTTTGTCAATTGGAACGAGATCCATTCCATAGCTAGGAATGTAACAAATACCCTAGCAGCATGTTGACATAGGCCACTTTGTTATTCTAGACACTACTCTAGCCCTAAACCTTGCTACAAGCCTGGCTCTAACCCTGGCCAGATTATTCTAGATACTACTCTAGCCCTAAACCTTGCTACAAGCCTGGCTCTAACCCTGGCCAGATTATTCTAGATACTCCTCTAGCCCTAAACCTTGCTACTAGCCTGGCTCTAACCCTGGCCAGATTATTCTAGATACTACTCTAGCCCTAAACCTTGCTACAAGCCTGGCTCTAACCCTGGCCAGATTATTCTAGATACTACTCTAGCCCTAAACCTTGCTACAAGCCTGGCTCTAACCCTGGCCAGATTATTCTAGATACTACTCTAGCCCTAAACCTTGCTACAAGCCTGGCTCTAACCCTGGCCAGATTATTCTAGATACTACTCTAGCCCTAAACCTTGCTACTCTAACCCTGGTCATCTGACTAGCCCTAGCCTGAATCCAGCACTGATCTGTACAGTGTTGATGGTGTCATCATGATGATGTAACAGGATTATGCCATGAGCAAGCAACCTGGAGGGAGAACTGCATTCACAAGGGGTTGTTGATGTCTGCCAGTTGGTGATGTATATACCATAAGCCAGGTTTACAAGGGTCTCTTAGCTACATGCAAAACCCTCAATCTGGATTAAAAAAACAAAAAACAAACAGTTAGTTAACCCATGCCAAGGTAGATGACAAACCCAGTTAGCTAACTCATGTCATGCTAGTTGGATTACAAACCCAGCTAGCTAGCCCATCAATGCTAGGTAGATTAGAAACCAAGTTAGCTAACCCATGTCAATGCTAGGTGTATTACAAACCAAGTTAGCTAACCCATGTCAATGTTAGGTGGATTAGAAACCAGGTTAGCTAACCTATTTCAATGGTACAGTGGATTACAAACTCAGTTAGCTAACCCATGTCAATGCCAGGTAGATTACAAACTCAGTTAGCTAACCCATGTCAATGCTACGTAGGTGGATTACAAACTCAGTTAGCTAACCCATGTCAATGCTACGTAGGTGGATTACAAACTCAGTTAGCTAACCCATGTCAATGCTAGGTGGATTAGAAACAATGTTAGCTAACCTATGTTGATGCTAGGTTGATTAGAAACCAAGTTAGCTAACCCACGTAAATGCTACAGTGGATTACAAGCTAATCCATGTCAATGCTAGGTGGATTACAAACCCTTAGCTAACCCATGTCAATGCTAGGTGACAAACCCAGTTAGCTAACCCATGTCAATTTAGGTGGATTACAAACCCAATTAGCTAACCCATGTCAATGCTAGGTGGATTATAAACCCAGTTAGCTAATCCATGTCAATTTAGGTGGATTACAAACCAAGTTGGCTAACCCATGTCAATGTAGGTGAATTACAAACCAAGTTAGCTAATCCATGCCAATTTAGGTGGATTACAAACCAAGTTAGCTAACCCATGTCAATGTAGATACAAACCAAGTTAGCTAACCCATGTCAATGTAGGTGAATTACAAACCAAGTTAGCTAACCCATGTCAATGTAGGTGAATTACAAACCAAGTTAGCTAACCCATGTCAATGTAGGTGAATTACAAACCAAGTTAGCTAACCCATGTCAATGTAGGTGAATTACAAACCAAGTTAGCTAACCCATGTCAATGTAGGTGAATTACAAACCAAGTTAGCTAACCCATGTCAATTTAGGCGGATTACAAACCAAGTTAGCTAACCCATGTCAATGTAGGTGAATTACAAACCAAGTTGGCTAACCCATGTCAATGTAGGTGAATTACAAACCAAGTTAGCTAACCCATGTCAATATAGGTGAATTACAAACCAAGTTAGCTAACCCATGTCAATGTAGGTGAATTACAAACCAAGTTAGCTAACCCATGTCAATGTAGGTGAATTACAAACCAAGTTAGCTAACCCATGTCAATGTAGGTGAATTACAAACCAAGTTAGCTAACCCATGTCAATGTAGGTGAATTACAAACCAAGTTAGCTAACCCATGTCAATGTAGGTGAATTATAAACCAAGTTAGCCAACCCATGTCAAAGTAGGTGAATTACAAACCAAGTTAGCTAACCCATGTCAATGTAGGTGAATTACAAACCAAGTTAGCTAACCCATGTCAATGTAGGTGAATTATAAACCAAGTTAGCTAACCCATGTCAATGTAGGTGAATTACAAACCAAGTTAGCTAACCCATGTCAATGTATGAATTACAAACCAAGTTAGCTAACCCATGTCAATGTAGGTGAATTACAAACCAAGTTAGCTAACCCATGTCAATGTAGGTGAATTATAAACCAAGTTAGCCAACCCATGTCAAAGTAGGTGAATTACAAACCAAGTTAGCTAACCCATGTCAATGCTAACTGGATCAAGCTAAAGTGAGCTGGAAAATACCCCTGCAGACAAGGCTCTAGTGGAGTCGTGCAAATGAGCCTTCACACACACAAAAAATCTACTCGCTGCTATATAAGATGGCGGATGTTCGAGCACATATTTAATGAAAACGTGCCCTCTCAACCATGACTTTGTAAATGTAGAATTTTGTCCTGACCTTTGTAGCATTTTTTCTGTGTATCCCTTGTACCTTGACATGCACGACAAAAACTGTTACTGAAGCTACTGCTATTGCTAAAGCTATTGATACCCCTGATGATGGTGTCATGAAGAAGCAGCGTGTGAACTGCCCAATCTGCGAAGAACAAAATTTTAGAATCGAACACAAAGAAAAAGAAATCCATTTTTTGTGATGGCGATTGTCAGGAATGGGTACACCGTCGGTGTGCCGGTCTGTCACAAGCCAAGTCCGCTGTACTGTCGAAATCTAGCTCCCACTTTTCGTGTCCCAGATGCCGCCTATCTACTCTGGAAAAACTCAGTTGCTACATTGGTCCAGGAGGTGGAACTTTTCAAAACCACCCGACTAGCTCAGCGCAGTATCGTCGGAAGTGAGGGCTCCAAGAACCTATGGGCAGCGGCAGGCACCTTATCATATGCCCAATCTCTAGGAGTGCAAGGGGTATCCACTGCAGCTATCCCAATAAGGATGAAGGAGTCAGTTCCTGTCAGTAAGTCTAAAGATCGAAGCATGGTAGTGAATGTGCTTAGGGTACCAACTGTTTAGAGAGATCCTTGAGTGACTTGGGGGATGTTGGTGGCATTCTCTCTAACATCGACGTGAACATTAACAGTAACTCGATAATAGAGTGCAGAAGGATGGGTAAATTCAACCCCAATAAGAGCCCACACCCGATTTTGGCAAGGATGTCTAGACCTATTGATGTCCAATGCATTTTATCAAAACTGAAGGGTCGCACTGGTAACATATCCGATTTAACAAAAGAAGAGAGAGCTAATATGAATTTGCTTATGAGTGAGAGGTGGGCACTGATCCAATCTGGTACCAGTAGGAGGGATTTTTCGCCAATCAACTATCTAGGTCAAAGTATTGTACAAGCTAATGTCATCAACACCTTCCTGGTTAGATCAACACCTATAATTGATGAAACCACTAATGATGAAGAAGATGAAGAGGTTGCCAAGACTTCCTTCAGTAACCAAACTATTGATTCACTCAATGTAGTTGACCCTCCACCACTCTCTGACAGGGTTGGGATCACCATCCAAACCAAGGATTCCGACAAAGCCTGTATAGACCCAAAGCCTGCCTTGCCTAGTCAGATTGACTAGCCCGCCAGGTGAATGTGTGTCTGATGAACTGCCAAAGCCTGGTAAACAAACTTCCAAATTTGATATCCTTTGTATACTCAACCAGTTTTGACGTCATCTGCTGCACCGAAACCTGGCTGTCTGATAACATCTATGATAACGAAATTGTTCCATCTGACTATTCAATTTACAGGAAAGATAGATCGTCCCGTGTTGGGGGCATCCGAATTGCTGTTAGTGACACCTTATTATGTTCGCAAGGGCCCTTTCCAATTGACTTGGAAGTAGTGACTGTTACAGTCGGGACCACCAATCGGGTAACAATCTGTACTGTCTACAACCCCCTCCCCCCCCCCCCCTCTGCACCTGACCTCTACCTCGATGAATTGATCTTGCACCTTACTCACTTGGCCTCAACCACACACAACCTTGTTATTGTTGGCGATTTCAATCTTCCTAACATTTGCTGTAACTCACTTAGCGGCACAAGTGCATTTTCAAACAGGTTTTGTGATTTCATCTTTAATTGTAACCTTACCCAACTTATCCACAGGCCTACGCACATCAAGGGCAACACTCTAGATCTCATGCTGACGAATGATGAAAACCTAATACACAAAACAGTAGTCCATACTTCTGATGACACGCCCCTTTCAACCTACCACTTTATGGTCTCTTTTCAGATTGAATCCTTCAACGGCCATGATGGCCACAGACATTCCACCTCTTTGGTGTATGATTGTATGAAAGCTGACTGGGAAGGGAAGGCCTCTGTAACCATCTGATGGACGGAGACCTGGAATTGTGTATGGAATTAGAAAATGTTGAAGATATCTGGGCTATCTTCAAGCTCATTGTGATCAATGCCATGACGATGTTCATCCTAAAGGTTCAGTTGAGGAAATCACAACTTCCAAAATGGTTCACTGCTGAACTCCGACTTCAACACAACACAAATGCCTGAAATCCATGCGTAGAAGTTGTACAAAGCACCAAACGGTAACCATGCTTGCCCAAAATCGGCGGAGGCATCCTTCCAGCAAGCATCAAGGGAAGCCAAAGCACTATATGAAAAAGAAATGATCTTAAAGTTTGCAAATTCCTGCAAATCTGGGATTTACTAATATTTACGCAATCTCAGGAAGGGCGGTGCTATTCCAGCTACAGTTTTCCATGAATTCACGATTGCCACGTCTGACTCAGATAGATCATTGCTGTTTAACGAGTATATACTTCAGTTCAGTATACAACATCAGTACACACAAACCACCCACCAATGAGGAAATGCTGGACACCGAGTTCGAAGTGTCCTCTGAAATCACAGAAGAGAACGTATACAGTGAACTCCAAATGCTTGACACATCCAAAGCCATGGGTTTAGATGAAATTGGACCTAAGGTTCTTAAATTTTGTGCCTTGGCAATCTACAAACCCCTCCATCACCTATTCAACTCTAGTCTATCCCAGCACACCATCCCTGCAGAATGGAAAATCCACAGGATCACTCCCATCTATAAATCTGGCGATCGAGCCTTGGTGACCAACTACAGACCCATCTCTCTTTTGAGCAGTACGTCCAAAGTGTTGGAACGCATCATTTATGACAAGTGTATTGAGAATTTAGAACCCATCATGTCTGCTAACAATTTGGTTTCCTCAGGGGTCGCTCCACTCTCCAACAATTACTGGTATTTTACACGTATATCCAGGAGTCCACTAGCTCAAGCTCGCAAACGGACGTAATATTCCTTGATTTTGCCAAAGCTTTCGATAGTGTACCCCATAAACAACTCCTGGTTAAGTTAAGAAACATGGGTATTAGTGGTAACTTGAGGTTCTGGTTCCAAAGCTATCTCACCGGAAGACAGCAGCGTGCATATAGGGAGCAGCCATTCCACCCTACTACCAGTGACATCAGGGGTACCACAAGGAAGTATCCTGGGCCCTCTGCTATTTCTGGTTTACATCAATGACTTCCCATCAGAAGCCAGAAATTCTGATCTCCTGCTATATGCGGACGATGTAAAGTGCACTAGGCTCATAAAAAACACCACCGACTGTCTACTCCTCCAAACTGACATCAATAACCTATGTGCATGGAGCCATCAGTGGAAGCTGTTATTCAATCATGTAAAGTGTGTCCAGCTCAGCTTCTGCAGGAAAGAATGTCCAATCAAAGCCACATATGATGTCTACGACCAACCTATTGCCATCAAAAACACCCACAAAGACCTTGGTGTGATCACCTCCTCTGACCTATCTTGGACAATCCACTACAACCCACAGCATACAAGATCTTGGGGCTCCTGAGGAGGACATTCGGCTCTGGGGGTTCCATTCAAGCCAATTTTTTTCTATATACGTCAATTATCAGGTCAAAGTTGTTGTACTGCTCCCAAGTCTGGCGTCCTCATCTAATTAAAGATATTAACATTCTTGAAAGAATCCAAAGGAGAACTAAATATATGCTCAACGACTGTCTCAGATTACAAAGAAAGGCTCTCAAAGCTTAACCTTCTACCCCTCATGTGTGTGTTTGAACTAAACGATATAATGTTTTGCGTAAAAAGCATGGAGCCACTTTAACATTTTTTGACTTCATCAACTTCAGTAGCAACATCACCAGCTCTGGAACCCCATCAACGTATGTGTTATAGCTGCTCATCAAACTTGCTTATTATTCTTTCTTCGATCGACTTCCAAGACTTTGGAACCTTTTCCCCCCTATCGACACCAGCCTATCCACAACAACAATCAAATCGAACATCGAGCAAGTCCTGTACTGTCACTTCAACCTCAACTCGACTTCACCATGCACTTTTCATTTCCTACGTCCATGTGTAAACAGTTCTTGCTCTCCAGGTGTCTGCACATTCAATTGTTAACCTCTATTATACTTTTTAAACACTGCACGTTCAGGTAGCTAGCTTGTGAGGCTAGTTGTCCAACAGTTCTACTATACAACTTGTAACACATCACACACCCGTCAACACAAATTTGATGATTATATATATATATATATATTATATATCAGAGGGGTAGGAAGCATTTTAGGATTGGTCAGGCGAAAGTGTGTGTGTGTACACGCACCTTATTGAAAAGAAATATCATTGTAATTGAAAATAATATATATATATACCTGGAATAAACCTAGTCTGAAATAAGTTCACAAGTTCCCGAACACTCGGAGTCTGTGCTCATTGTTTCTCACAAATTCATTTGCAATCGTGACTAGATCAAGGTGATCCAAAGCTTCTTTGTAAATGTTTAGTATCATTAGATGATTAATTAAGTCTATCCTGTTTAATAGTACTTGGTAAGTATGTTTTTATTCTTTTCATGCAGGAAAAAGATCTTTCAGCAGCATTCGTAGCAGGCATCACAAGGATTAGATTGGCAACCCAGCACACCTGCTTAAAAAAGGCACGTTGACCATCAGAAAGATTGCGAAGAAAAGTTAAGATATCTTTCAGTGTTACAGTTCCATCTGACTCACGTGAGCTAAAACTTGAACTAAAAACTCGAAGTTAAGTTGAAAGCTCACTCTTATTGAAGTCATCTCCATAAAAGGTCACTTAACTCAGCCTTTTTATTGGCAGCTTTTACAAGCAATTCTTCAAGATTTTAGTAAACAGCATATCCTGGCTGATCAAAGCGATCTTGAATTGCTGACATGGCCAAGTCTATTGCTTCAAAGTAAAAGCAACGATAATAATCTTCAACTGCAGTGTACTGATGAGATTCTCCTGTTCCACTATCAAAACGCTTTGGAGCTTTTCGATCCCGAGGTAGTAGTGGCTCATTTGTATCAGTCCGTTCACGTAGACACTCAATATGCTTAGAAAGGAAAAAACCATCTCATCACTCCTCAAGTTCTGTAATGTCTGGACCGTCTGTTTAGCCAGAACTTGAGCTTCTGCTGCAGATAAGGACTCATTGCAGTTTAGGGGCCACAATTAACGCCGCGTGAATTTCCGCGCACAACATTTTTAGCCACTGACTTATTGGTCTTACAAGCGCTTGTTGAGAGAGGTACTGACACCATCATCAATTGTTGCAAGCAGCATGGGCTTCTGGCTCGCTCTATGCCTTGTCATGGGTGTGGAGGAGCTATGCGATGGGAGAATGCAACAGAAACAGATGGGTACAGGTACAGTGCAGCTATAAACATGAGACAGAGAATAATACAACCCAACCCTCTTTCTGCAGGTGGAAGTGCCCAGACAGAAACTGCCAGAAGAAGAGGTCCATTCGTCATGCTTCATGGTTTGAAGGCAGTCACCTATCACTGGAGAAGATCCTAGAGATCACCTATCTGTGGGCAGAGGAAATCCAGCAGATTAAGATTAGGAAGTGGGTTGGGATTGCTGAACACACAGGTGTTGACTGGTGCCACTTCCTACGAGAGGTAGGGCTAGGCTAGGGCTATAATAATAATATTTCAATCCATTATACTTCATTGCCCTCGCTCTTTACAGGTATGTGCCCAATATCTTGACAGTCATCCCGACATGCTTGGAGGTCCAGGCACTGTTGTTGAAATTGAGCTAAATTTGGCAAAAGGAAATATAATAGGGGCCGAATCACGAATGGGAAGTGGGTCCTAGGTCAGGAGGAGTAGAACGTGGCACCGATAAAGTGTTCCTTGCTGTTGTGCCTTGCCGTGATGCCAACACACTCATCCCTGTAATCCAGAGGTATGTGCTTCCTGGCACAGAGATTCATACAGATGAGTGGAGAGCCTATATGAGTCTCAATCAAGTTGGGTATACACACCTTACGGTAAACCATTCCCAGAATTTTGTGACCCTGTCACAGGTGCATACACCCAATCCATCGAGGGTACATGGACAAATGCCAAGAGGAAAATGAAGCTTCATGGCACCAGCAAGCACTTTTTGGAAGGGTACCTCATAGAATATGTGTGGAGGAGAAGGAGAAAGTATGGCAAAGAGACTCCATTTGCACAAATAATCATATTTCAGATGTTTACAAACTTTTTTATTTATCATAATTATTGTATTTAAAAATGTTGTGCGCGGCAATTTTCGCGGAAAGGGACTCCATTTGCACAAATTAAATTATTAATCATATTTCAGATGTTTACAACGTTGTTAATCATAATTATTGTATCATATTATTGTGTAAAAATGTTGTGCGCGGCAATTTTTGCGGTGTCAATTGTGATTCACGTGGCACCGCCCCTAAACTGCTCAAGTTGTTCAGTAATCTTCAGTATTCTCTCGCAAAGCTGTAGTCCAAAAAGGAACCTGTACCGCGCAGCCATGATCCGCTCGCTATAATACTAAAATAGCACGCGCAAAAAAAATGTAGGGGCGTAGTTTGGTGGGCTTCATTTGAATTTTTTAAACAAAACAACTGTGGCTCAGTAAAGATTAGAAAGTTGCTTGATAACTGGAGGTTAGTAGTGAAACTTTGGTCGGAAACTTTGGTCCGGCAGCTGCCGGATCTGCCGGACCAGTTCCTACCCCCTGTATATATATACTGTGAAGCCAAAAAATAATAATAATAAATAAATTTTAAAAAATCATAAAAGTGCATGCTTAGGGTGGTGGCAGATCTTGGTACTTGATCAGAACAGCTGTGTGACTGCCAGAAGGCTCATTCACAATAATTATGCAAAACGCTCAAGCGATGCGTCGTATTGCGAACACAAAATCGCGCACCCGTCATAACAAATCTATTCGGTGTGCTTTATTTGAGTTTTTCGTCATTCTGGTGTGCTTTATTTTGATTGCTCAGTAAAAGCAATTGAATGGACGACGAAAGACTTATCGATGCACTGAGAAGTTTACCTAGTATATGGGATGCGCGAATGACATGAGCGCTGGCGTCCGTTAATTAATGGGCGGTTCAGGTTGGGTGAAAGTTCAAGTTTGCTCAAGCGGCGACTCCATTATTGTTAACAGCTAGAAGTGATGCGTCGCGAAGGCCTAGCAGCATAATTTTATTGTGAACCAGTCTTGAGGCTGAACAGAAGGACCAAAGGTTGAGTCACAATGTAAACCATCCCGTACACACTAGTGTTGAGACAACATTTTTTGTGGAGCTGTGAACATTGTGCAGCCATGTGATAGGTTGTATCTATACCCTACGTTTGAATAGACCCAATATATATATATATATATATATATATTATTTACATTTTGGAAGATGTTGGCGGCAATGGATTAGTGACCTTATCTGTGTTTGGTGTGCTTTATTTGAGTTTGGCATTTTTTTTGTGTGAGTTTGGCATATTTTGGTGTGCTTTATTTGAGTTTGGCATATTTTTGGTGTGAGTTTGTTTGAATTTCAGCCACAGAATGTTTCAGCCACAGAATGGATGTTAATAATGTTGATTGAGGCTATCAGAAACTTCCCTTGAATGTTGAAAGTACACTAATAACATGCTTGGAGAAGCTAGTGGTACTACACTAACATGCTTGGAGAAGCTGGTGGTACTACACTAATGTGCTTGGAGAAGCTAGTGCCACTACACTAACATGCTTGGAGAAGCTAGTGGAACTACACTAAAATGCTTGGCGAAGCTAGTGGTATTACACTAACATGCTTGGAGAAGCTAGTGGTACTACACTAACATGCTTGGAGAAGCTAGTGGTACTACACTAACATGCTTGGAGAAGCTGGTGGCACTACACTAACATGCTTGGAAAAGCTAGTGGTATTAAACTAACATGCTTGGAGAAGCTAGTGGTACTACACTAACATGCTTGGAGAAGCTGGTGGCACTACACTAACATGCTTGGAGAAGCTAGTGGTACTACACTAACATGCTTAGAGAAGCTGGTGGCACTACACTAACATGCTTGGAGAAGCTAGTGGTACTACACTAACATGCTTGGAGAAGCTGGTGGCACTACACTAACATGCTTGGAAAAGCTAGTGGTATTAAACTAACATGCTTGGAGAAGCTAGTGGTACTACACTAACATGCTTGGAGAAGCTGGTGGCACTACACTAACATGCTTGGAGAAGCTAGTGGTACTACACTAACATGCTTGGAGAAGCTGGTGGCACTACACTAAAATGCTTGGAGAAGCTGGTGGCACTACACTAAAATGCTTGGAGAAGCTGGTGGCACTACACTAACATGCTTGGAGAAGCTAGTGGCACTACACTAACATGCTTGGAGAAGCTAGTGGTACTACACTAACATGCTTGGAGAAGCTGGTGGCACTACACTAAAATTCTTGGAGAAGCTGGTGGCACTACACTAACATGCTTGGAGAAGCTAGTGGCACTACACTAACATGCTTGGAGAAGCTGGTGGCACTACACTAACGTGCTTGGAAAAGCTAGTGGTATTACACTAACATGCTTGGAGAAGTTAGTGGTACGCTAACATTGGCATGGAGAATCTTGTTTTACTACACTAACATGCTTGTGTACTTCGCCAGTGCAACAAAGTACCCACTCTTTCGTAGGCCAAGCTTCTTGTCCATAGTGACTTGTCATCTTCCTGCTATCACTGAAGAATGTGTTTTGCATTCAACATCAGGGTTGAAGTTCATAAATCATTGGGCGGAGTTAATAAACCCACGTCAAGAATTCACACCCAAGTCGATGTTGATATTATGAACAGCTTGAAGCGATGTGACACAACGCTATATCTCAGAGCCCACCCTTAAGGTGTGTGGCAAGCCACAAGGAAAGAGAATGTGAGGGCAACAGCTCCTGGTGCACAATTGGATGAGGCAGTGTGGGTGCCCTGGGTTATTTCATTGCATGAGCAACTCGATTATCATGATTTGTTAGGCAGTGCCACTGTTAGGAGTTTCCCCTATAGTGGAAGTGTAGTGTCTCTATGTTGTGCTGATCTTGTGTGAGGCTTTTGTAATTTAAGCTCAATCAGTCGTTTTAAATTTATTTAAATAGAGCACACCTGACAGAAAATTAGCACCCACAGACAAAAATTATATTGCTTAGTAGGCATTATTTATTAAAATTTACAAAACAAAAAAAAAACATTACGATAAAAGAACCAAAAAAAAACGGGGAAAAAACGCTTGAAAATAAGTTGCAGTCTTGCTTGTGTAAGACTCGGATCCATTGAGATGCACAAACTTAAAGGTATGTTAAAAAAACTTATAAGGAAGAAATGCATCCAGAGGAACCTTGGTTTCTTATGGAAGAAGTTATTCAGATGGTTGCCAGTAGCTGTGCTGCCTTCCTCAGCAGAAGAAGCTGCCAGAAAGAGCAGCAATGACATGAATAGCTGATGGGCTGCTCTTTCTCCCTTCTTTAACCTGCACACTGTCAAGCCTGAAGTACATTTTTTATTGTGGTTTAGGAGTCGACTGGACATGTGCAGGTTTAAGGGGGTGCTAGGGGTACTTAAAAAAAAGAAGTTAACCTCAAATACAACTGATCATAACTTTTTTGTTTCTACTCCTATGAACATAATTTTGCTATCAAAAGATAGCCCACTTGTCATGCTTTCAAATGATATGCATAACATATACTTTCTTTTTGTCCTCCTTCAAGGTAACTCAAAGAAGCAAGCACCATTGAAGAAGATGCCGCCCACTCCCCACCCTTACTAGTATTTTGTATTGCCTTGTAATTGCTTCAGTGGCTAGAGCATGCATAGTGCTACAAATTGAATGGTTTAGAATCTTTTTTTTAAATCCACTAGTAATGGCAAGTACAAATGTAAAATTTTACCTTAGATCATCAATAACTTCACAAAAGAGACAATGATTTTTTTTTGAAACCATTCAATTTGTAGAGTAAAGACAGAGCTACAAAATGGTATAAAATGTTAGACATAATTTTTTTATTGGAATGAGTTATTGTGGGCGGGAGGCAAGGAATTAACATTTTAGACCAAAAAAGTTATGGTTTGCACTGACGGGGACACAGCTGCATTCCCCCCCCCCCTTTTTTACTTGTGGTTACAACTTTAGAGCTCCGTAGATTCTGCAAACTTCATTGTATAGACTTTATATATAGCTCAAAAGATAGGTCTCTCTGTGTGCTCTCTTTTGATACTAAAATATGTTTCATAGGATAACTATAGGCAAGTTACTAGACTTTAAAGAGGAGGGACCTCAAAAACCTGCATCCCATCCAGAATAACTCCAGATTGCTAATGGCAAAAATATTTAAATTGGTGCGAGTGGCTAGAGGAAGCCCGCCTCTATGCAATCACCTTTTTGATTAGGCGTTAAAAATTTAAAAATTGAAGGCGTTGTAAAAGCAACGCCTTCAATTTTCCACCCACACGCTTGACCAGGTAATACATTTTTAACGCCTAATCAAAAAGGTGATTGCATAGAGGCGGGCTTCCTCTAGCCACTCGTACCATTTTTTCCCCTTTCACTTAAAGCCACTCGTACCATTTTTTCCCCTTTCACTTAGCAATCTGGAGTTATCTTGGCGGAGGTTGAGGCGATTCAGGCTTTTGAAGTCCCTCCGCTTTAGAGTCTAGTAACTTGCCTATAGTTATATCTATGAAATATATTTTAGTATCAAAAGAGAGCACACAGAGAGACCTATCTTTTGAGCTATATATCAAGTCCATACCATGAAGTTTACAGAATCTACGGAGCTCTAAAGTGGTAACCAAAAGGAAAAAATGCCATTGTCCCCCCTGAATTCAGGTAGGCTTCTTGATCGCCTTCCTGGGCAGATGGTGTGTGCAAAAGCCACTGTAAGTCCAGAATAGAGCATCCAAATCTTCTGTAACTTGGAATCCACCTTTCCAGTATGTTGAAGCATAGTTGGGCGAGATAAAATTTAAAAAAATAATAAAAAAATCTAAAATTTAAATCTTACCCCTAGCACCCCCTTAAGGGGGAACTGTACGTCAGCACCGCCAAAGTAGTATAAACCGCCATAACTTTTTCCCTATACACTCTATGCAGATAAAAAAATTCCAGTGTGTTCCTTATGCTTTGTGCTTTCTAATGATATGTTGAATGTCTCTGCAGACATATTTTCTTGGAAGATATACATCAAGATCCCTAAAAAAAAGTTGACCGAAAAGTTCATAACTGCCCGAATTATCAAGTCAAAGTCCCAGATTTGGTCAGCTGATAGAGGAGGCTCTAATGCATGAACAGATTATCAATAAACGTTGTGGTTTTTAAGTGGCAGGCCACAGCTTTTGCAACAGGAAAATACCCCAGGGAAAATCCTAAACCTCACCACTTCAAATCACCATAACTTGCCAACACTTATAGTAATTAAAACTTTGTTTCATGCGTTGCACAGATAATTAGAAGAGATATGTATATTTTTTAAATGAATTTTTTAAATGAAGTGTAGGAAAGTTATGAGTTTTACGGCCAAAAATTTTATTTTTTTTAATGAGAAAAATATTGTCCAAGTATATAGAGCAATGAAATGTTTGGGTTTACAATGAAATATTGCAAGATGTGTTCTCTTCTTAGTTTCTTGATCTGTTACATGGACAAAAACCAACATAACTTTGAAATGGAGCATCCAAAGCCTCTCAAACTTTGTAGAGGATAGATACAAGAACAGTTTGAAAGAAGGAGAAAGGAAAAAAAGTCTAATTTTTGACATACAGTCCCCCTTAACAAAAATAACTAGCCATTTAGTGCGTAGGGCTCATCCCTAATACTCTAAGGGAAAGTATGTATGTAGGTACACTGTAGGTATGTGGTATATAAGTCAATGTGTCTTTAAAGATAGCTTGGGCCTATCTTCTTGGAAATTCCCATAGACCTTAGCTCAATTGTAAGGATGATTACAGGCAAGGTTAAATTGGACTCCAAGACCATTGTCCAACTGTGATTGTCGGTCATTTTCTATGGGGCATAATTCTAATAACAAATGTACCTGTGCATGTATTTTCGTGTTCCCATTCCCAACAACATCCCATTCTCCCAACAACAGCATACAGAGAACGCAACTTGGAAACCATTAAAAAAACAAAAGCCTTGGTAGAGCTTGTATAATCAAGCAGTATGCTAACAGGGCTACATCTAAACCACTCAACACTATAGTTGTTGAAATGATCATGAGGTTTTAGACAGGGCACTGTCCTCCTCGGCGGCTTTGACAAGAATAAATAAATAAATAAAGTGAGTAGCTATATAGAAGCTAGCTACAACTGGAGGCAGCAAAGATGGACAACTCGGACCAAACTTCACTGACCGCCGTGCTATAGCTTGGTCGAGTGAGGCAGTAGCTAGCTATAGGGTGCATACTGTGGTCCTTGAACACTAGCAGAGGGAAACCACTTTTATTGTTGCTAGGAAAGCTAGCAATCAACAGTGAGGGCTCAAGAAGAAACCCATGAAGCTCATATTTCTTCACACACACACACACATGCACACACACATGCACACACACACACACGGATTTGGAGCTGGCCTCCACACACACACAGTCCAGAACTCAGCAGACTATAACAAGAACCAAACCTTCCAGGAGCCAGGAATAAATTTCAATGTCCCAGTATGTCTGAGTTTGCATGAGTGCTCATGGTCAGTTGGCTCATAGCTATATTTATGTGGCCATTGCTAATATTACTAACCTTGTCTGCTTTCAGCCTCTGCTTGGAGTTGTACACCAACATTCTCTTCAGTAAATCCAAAGCCTTGGGATTGTGTGATTAAATAATATACCATGATAAATCAATATATTTAGTTAAAACCAATTGAAGCTCAATACATTTATATCAACCTATTTTAAAACAAGACTAAGGCCAGTGTGATGTTAGAGCAGTATGGTCCAGTGTGTGTCCCTATAGAGCTAAATTGTCAACCTACTTTAACCTACCTTAACCCAGTGTGATGCTGGTCCAGTATGTGTCCCCATAGAGCTATTGTCAACCTACTTCAACCTTTAGTCCAGTGTTTATCCCCAGAGCTAATTGTCAACCTACTCAACTCAGTGTGATGCTGGTCCAGTATGTGTCCCCATAGAGCTATTGTCAATCTACTTCAACCTTTAGTCCAGTGTGTGTCCCCAAAGCAACCTACTCAACCCATCGCTATAGAGCTATTGTCAACCTACCTCAACCCAGTGTGTGTTCCCATAAGCTATTGTCAACCTACTTCAAACTGCCTCAACCCAGTGTGATGCTGGCCCAGTATGTGTCCCTATAGCTATTGTCAACCTACCTCAACCCAGTGTGTGAGTCCAGTGTGTGTCCCCATAAGCTATTGTCAACCTACTTCAAACTGCCTCAACTCGGTGTGATGCAGGTCCAGTGTGCATCCCTATAAATTTGTCTCTACTCCCCCACCCCCCCTGCCTCAACCCAGTGTGGTGTTGGCAGGGTGTCCCCCATAGAGCTATTGTCAACTACTCCAACCACGAGGTGGAGTTAAGAAGGGTATATTAATGTTTGTGTGCAAAGCCAGGTGCCAAACAGACTTTAGTTAGTCTTGCAGGCCAGACATATCATTGCAGTGACCACAGTCGGGTTTCCATGTGACAGTGTCCTGTACTTTCATACCACTAGCACGCACACCACAAGCATTACTTATAGAGCCAAGTATAAACTATCTGTCAAGGAACTGGCTCGTGCATTGTTATTTTAATCTATAATATCATCCGATGACGTGGACCAATAGGATTGCAGTGTCAAAATTCCATATCTGGTACATGGAAACCTGGCTATAATGTCTCCAGGTATTGCAGAATAAGTCCAGTATAGTGTACAGCAGGGTTGGGGTCAAGTATAGTGATCATGTACTCAAGTACACCAAAGCACTGATGCATCAAGTACAAGTACACAAATATAGCCACAGACATTTTATTTTATTTTAAATTGAAACCATATTTCATTGATACATCATGCATCATATATATCATGTCTTAATACCAGGTAACGGTCCAACCGCTTCAGTATTCAGTTCATATATCAATTATAAATGGTGATTGCACTTGATCATAATGATCATTTCATAGTTTTTGTCAGTGAGTCGACACCTATCTGGTCGGAACACCTTCCCAGCAATGCTAAATGTCCTCTCTACTGATGCTGATGAAGCTACGACTGTCAGGTATGTACTTGGCGGCAAGCTTGGATAGGGCCGAGTCAATATCTTTTCCAGTATGCAAGAGGGTCACTCTCTTCAGGCATGGATGGTTCGCCAAGATACTGATTCACCTCAGCCATGACTGATGCTGGTTGAGCTGGTGCAGTCATAAAGCTGAACAGTTGCTCTGTTTCTTGACTGGGCTGCTTACACTCACTGCAGAGGCCTCCGGAGGATGAGCATGTTCAACAGCCATCATAGATAGCATGGGCGACGGAACCGCAGCGGCCGCAGCGGCCGCAGCGGCCATGGCCGTCCCACTTTTTTACAAAAAAAAAGAAAAGAAAAAAAGTAAGGTTCGTCACCTATCTTGGACAGTATAGTACTAGACTACCTCGTGCACATTGCTATGGATGATAGTCGTGCTTCTTCGTCAAGTAATTCTTCTGTGCAACCTCATGGACACCAGCCAAGGAGATTTAACTTCCCCAAGAGAGAGTTTGGGAAAAAGGTAAGAGCTGAGGGAGTAACTATATAGCAGGTTGAAGTAGGTTGACAATAGCTCAGCCTCAATGGGGACACACACTGTAGTTAGCCTGGGTATTTCGCCTTAATACCTAGAGAGCTAACTATCTAGCCATAGCTAACGTTGTAGTGATTCTAGCTGAAGCAGCTAGCCATAGACAGATCTACATTGTGTAACTATTAGGCTAATAAATGTAGCTTCATTATGCTTTTTTATTTCTTCTTTTAGGTTGTAGTGAAAAGATGTTTCCATCCCTCTTGGTTTGATCTGTGGCCATGGCTTCACTACAATGAAGAAAATGACTCCGTTTTGTGTTCCACATGCATGAGGGCGAGTTCTGAGAGAAAGCTTCAGTGGTCATCAAATTCTGATGCAGCCTTTATAACTAAAGGTTTTACTAATTGGAAAGATGCTTCGGTGAAGTTTTCTAGCCATCAAGTTACAAAATGCCACAAAGAAGCACTATTAAAAATTATAACCTTACCAGCCACCTCTCTGGATGTTGCTGAAATGTTATCGCAGCAGCACAAACATGAGAAGCTTGATCGCCGTCAGTGCTTTTTGAAGATACTATCAAATATTCGATTCTTGTCAAGACAAGGACTAGCTGTTAGAGGTCATGGAGATCAGAGTCCAATTTTTGCCAACTTTTGAAGCTTCGTGCAGAAGACGATCCCAGGATCAATGAATGGATGCAGAAGAAGACTGATAAATATATAATATTATCATCTGACATTCAAAATGAAATCCTTAAGATCATGTCTTTACAAGTGTTGCGTAGAGTAATTGCTTCAATACATTCCGCACCTTTCTTTATAATAATGGTGGATGAGACAACGGATATATCAAACACGGAACAGGTAGTGCTTTGCTGTCGATGGGTCGATAACTTTTTGGAAGCTCATGAAGAGTTTATTGGATTATATTCAGTTGCTTCTACGTATCAGGCTACCTGCAGTGTGTGTATCAGGCTACCTGCAGTGTGTGTACCAGTCTGGCTACCTGCAGTTGAGGCTGTGGTATTGGTGAACATCATTCTTGACACATTCAAAAGGATGAACGTAAGCATTACAAAACTAAGAGGGCAATGTTATGATGGGGCAGCAGCCATGACTGGATCCAGGAGTGGTGTATCTACTTGTATATTAGAAGAGGAACCAAGAGCATTATTTACACACTGTTATGGGCATTCACTCAACCTAGCATGCTCTGATACCATCAAGCAGTCCAAAGTAATGAGAAATGCCCTTGATACCGTTTATGAAATTACAAAGTTGGTTAATAAGTCACCACGTCATGATGCTACTTTGGAAAAAATAAAGCAGCAACTCCATCTTGAAACGGCAGGTATTAGAATTCTTTGCCCAACAAGATGGACAGTGCGTGCGGATGCGTTGAAGAGCATTTTGTCAAATTACATAGTACTTCAGTTATTATGGGAAGAGTCCTTGGACCATGTTAGAGAAACAGAAATGAGATCAAGGATAACTGGAGTAGATGCGCAAATGAAGACTTTTGACTTCTTCTATGGAGTTCTGTTAGGGGAGTTGGTGCTTAGGCATAGTGACAACCTTAGCAATGCCCTTCAACCACCACGTTTTTCTGCTGCTGAGGGTCAGGATATAGCAAGAATGACCTGGACTACTCTAGAGTTGCTTCGATCGGATGAAAATTTCACTTTGTTTTGGGAAAATGCTCAGAAAATGGCCAGTGATTTTGGAGTCGCCGATCCTGAACTACCACGAATAAGGAAAGTGCCAAGACGGTATGAAATTGGTACAGGTGTTGGCACTGTCATTCAAGATGTTGAGAGCATGTATCGGCAAATATATTTCGAAGCATTTGACCACATTGTTGGTAGTATCAAGCACAGATTTGAACAGCCAGGGTATCGGGTGTATTGCAGACTGGAAGGTCTTCTCTTAAAGGCTGCAGGAATATGAAGAAGACCTTGAGTTTGTCACAAACTTCTATGGGGAAGACTAACCGTGATCAACTTCAAATGCAATTGGTTATATTTAACAGTATTTTCCCCCAGAATTCCGCTGAGCACAATCTTCCTTCCATTCTGAAGTTTCTCCGAGATCTTTCTGAAGCTCAGAGGGCTCTGTTGCCTGAAGTATGCTCATTAGCAGCACACATTTTGGTAATGCCAGCCACTAATGCTGTCAGTGAACGGTCGTTCAGTTCACTCCGGAGAATAAAACATTATCTACGATCAACAATGACACAGACCAGGCTCAATAGTGTAATGATGTTGCACATTCACAAAGATTTAACAGATCAACTTTTGCTTATAGATATTGGCAACGAATTTGTTTGTGCTTCAGAACATCGTCAAACATTATTTGGAAAGTTTCTTACTACAGACTAATTACATTAACTTGTGCCTAGTTTATATTTATTATTATTATAATTGTGTGACTTACAAAATCATGACAATAAAAGCAAATTAACAACTATGATGTCTTGGGGGGTGCCAGCAGATGTAGAGCCCAGCATTGCACTGCAGCAATGGCCTCTCCACTTCAGAATTGCTTCCGGCACCTATGGATAGTTCTGTTGTAACAGCTTCCCGTTGGTTGGCATCCTGGCACCATTGCAGCTTGAAACAAGGATCGAGACAAGCAGCAAGCCTGAAAACCTGATTGTCCTCATACACTGCCATACGCCTATCAAGCGAGGTACTCAGGGCTGTGATGAAGCCGTTCTTGTAGCAGGATTTAATGGTGGTAAATTGAATCCGACGGCCAATGATGATTGGGATGACAAACTGGCAGTGACTTTTTTCTCACGCTATAGCTTCCTCGAATGGCTCCAGGATCTCAAGCATGTCATTGAGGATGTTACGATCGTATGTAGTGATGGAGGGTGCATCAATCTGGTCCAGCTTAGCTGCAGGTACAGCGAGCACGGAGCGAATCATTTTCACTTGGGAATTCCACCTTGTTGCGTTTGCTGTCTGCAGTTTCGTTTCCCCCTCAAGTAGATGAGTGGCGATTGTTGACTTGTGCACATGGTTAATGACTTTGCAGACTTTTCCGAGAACACGGTTTAGCTGACCTGCCGCCTTGAACTCATCACTTACGATGAGCTGGGTGGTATGGCAGAAGCATGGGCACTCATCTGGTGCGACAGTGATGGTGGAATCAAGGTCATCAGAGTTAACAGCTGCTGAGTCTTCAGTGATGGTCTGGAAATCAGGCAGTGAGAAGGCCTTCAACATGTTTGAAGCATTGTCGGTCACAATAGTTGAAATCTTTGATGCAATGTTGTAAAACTGGATTGTTTCCTCATACTGCTGTACTATGGTGGCAGCAGTGTGTCCACCCCTGAACCGCTTGCATGTGAGCACTACAAACTTCATGCTCCAGTCCACGATGAAATGGCCAGTCACTCCAAGATATGACCGTATCTGTCGACTGGACCCGATGTCCAGTGTGACGCACACACTTTGTTCACAGTTCAGTTGGTGGGAGATCTCGGATTGCACGCTGGCAGCCTTCTCTGGGAGAAGTGAGCCAACTAGGTGTTTGCGACTGGGCACCTGATAGCATTGATCTAGGGCATGCACAGATCTAGGGCAGCACAAAACTCCTGAAGTACTGACTATCCAGTCTGGAGAACGGCACGAGATCGCATGCAATGTGTGAGACAAGGGTGTTGGTGATAAGTCTTCTGTCGCAAATCAGTTGCACTGTATTTCTTGGCATCAGTGTCTGTGATGAAGCCTAGTAGAATAAACTGATCCCCAGGTGTAGCATTGGTAGAGATCATGTCTTGGTAAACTGAAGGGTGTTCCCTCTGATCCCCCAAAATAATTGAACATAATTGCACAATTATCTGAATATGATAGCAATATAAATTACCTGCTTGATGAGGTTCGATGTAGCAGTTTTAGAACATGAATAATCACGACTGGAATGTTTGCACTTGGCCTTAAAATTGCCAACTTTACTATCAGCGGGAATGAAATGTTTCCAAACAGTAGATGCCATCTTGACAAAGTTACAGCCAGTAAAACACAGTAGTGCCAGTGAGGTTTCAAGGAAGCACAAATGAAGGTCAAGTAGTGTATTTAAATGATTATAGCAATAGCAGACCCAGAACTGTCATGAACACATTCAACAGTCTGTTTATAGACACAGCAAAGTTCTTGCACAATCCATCAAAAGGATGCAAGCCTGAGCAACAGCAAGCAAGATCTTAAGCTCTGAGTGAGATGTTTCTCAACTAACATTACCACACACCAGACACCAATAATAACAGATGAAAATGATAAAATCCACAATGTCAGCATCACAGTAGGTGACAGACAGACTGTCCAGCAATGACAGTTGTACAATGTATTGAGGCACTCACAAACCAGGCATCTTATGTCTATACTGGATATCCAGGTACATCAATCAACATCATGCTCCACTTTAAAGTACTTGATATTTACCAACTACTTTTGTTCAAGTACAAGCACATGGTGCTCTTTATTTTCAACAGGCAAGTACATCAAGTACTGCCAAATGTGTACTTAATTACAAGTACAAGTACTTGACACCGACCCTGATGTACAGTGTGAATGTCAAAGGAGTACTAGGCGAGTTGTAGGAGTTGGGAACAAGGTTGACCTAAGTACTGCAGGACAGGCAAGCAAGCAACAAGATGTCAGAACAGCAGACATGAATGTGTTAATTCAGAGATGACCAGGGAATAAGTAGAGTAATCTCAGCAGACATGAATGTGTTAATACAGAGATGACCAGGGAATAAGTAGAGAGTAATCTAACTACTTTACAAGCAAGGGTACACTTTCTTAACCAACCATGCCAGATTAACCGCTAGCTAGCTACATACATACTCACACATTACTGTTAGGTCATGTCACAGGGCAGGACAAGGTCTGAGAATCAGGGCATCATAAAGCTTGTGGAGGCAAGGGAGAGAGTCAGAGGGCATCATAGAGCTTGTGGGGGCAAGGGAGAGAGTCAGAGGCATCATAGAGTTTGTGGGGGCAAGGGAGAGAGTCAGAGGGCATCATAGAGCTTGTGGGGTCAAGGGAGAGAGTCAGAGGGCATTATAAAGCTTGTGGAGGCAAGGGAGAGAGTCGGAGGGCATCATAGAGCTTGTGGGGGCAAGGGAGAGAGTCAGAGGGCATCATAGAGTTTTTGGGGGCAAGGGAGAGAGTCTGAGGGAATCATAGACCTTGTGGGGGCAAGGGAGAGAGTCAGAGGGCATCATAGAGCTTGTGGGGACAAGGGAGAGAGTCAGAGGGCATCATAGAACTTGTGGAGGCAAGGGAGAGAGTCAGAGGGCATCATAGGGCTTGTGGGGACAAGGGAGAGAATCAGAGAGCATCATAGAGCTTGTGGGGGCAAGGGAGAGAGTCAGAGGGCATCCATAATAGAGCTTGTGGAAGGGAGAGAGTCAGAGGGTATCATAGAGCTTGTGTGGGGGCAAGGGAGAGAGTCAGAGGGCATCATTGAGCTTGTGGGGGCAAGGGAGAGAGTCATCATAGAGCTTGTGGGGGCAAGGGAGAGAGTCAGAGGGCATCATAGAGCTTGTGGGGGCAAGGGAGAGAGAGAGTCAGAGGGCATCATAGAGCTTGTGGGGGCAAGGGAGAGAGTCAGAGGGTATCATAGAGCTTGTGGGGGCAAAGGAGAGAGTCGGAGGGCATCATAGAGCTTGTGGGGGCAAGGGAGAGAGTCAGAGGGCATCATAGAGTTTGTGGGGGCAGGGGCAAGGGAGAGAGTCAGAGGGCATCATAGAGCTTGTTGGGGCAAGGGAGAGAGTCAGAGGGTATCATAGAGCATGCTTGGGGGGTAAGGGGGTAAGAGGGAATCTGGGCAACATAGAGCATGCTGGGGGCAAGGAGAGAGAATCAGGGCTTCGTAGAGAATGCTGGAGCAAGGGGGGGGGGGGGGAGGATGAGAAATTAAGCACGGGTACAAGGCAAACAGGTATGTTTGTGCAGAGCAAGAAGAGATACTCGGGCATGTGCTAATTAACCATATACTAACTAGAAGCTCTAGAATGTTCTCTACTATTTAATAATAGACTCTATGTTTTGTGAGGATCTCTAATCGAATAACATACACGGTGGCAACGGTGAGTGACTAAGGAAAAATGGAATTCACCCCCCCCCCCCAGAAGCATTTAACTTCAGGAACCCAGATGACTCGAGCTCGAGTCGATGGAAATGCGGGTTCAAACAATTTCAGATAGCATCCAGACTAGATCAAGACCTACAACCTACGCAAGTCAGCACCCTATTATACTGCCTGGGAGAAGAGTCGGAAGCAGTGCTTTCCTCTACGAATGTTATGGAGGAAGAGAGAGGAATCTATGAGTAAGTCCTAGAGAAGTTTGGTGGGTTCTTTCAAGTACGACGCAACGTGATCTTCAAGTGGGCAAGATTCAACTGGCAGAATCAAAATGAAGGAGAACAAGTTGATAAGTACATTACGGAGCTTTACACCCTAGCGGAGAACTGCGAATATGGAGAGACTAACCTCACAAATGATACGAGACCGCCTAGCAGTAGGGATTCGTGATGGAGCACTCTCGGAAAGGATGCGATTAGACCCAGACCTCACCTTGGATAAAGCCAAGAAAATGATTCGCCAGCGGGAAGCTGTTCAAGAGCAACAGCAAGTGTTGAGGAGACGATATAGCCTTGGAAGAGATGAGAATCAGGCATGGAAGCTTTAGGAAATCCATCAGATGAAAGAGTGCATACTCCTCAAGGGATACTGAACAGAACCAACAAGCACAGAAAGAACAAGATGTGGCAAAGATCCTTGGGGGAAATGCCCAGCAAGAGCAGCTATTTGCCATCCTTGCCAGAGAAAGGGTCACTACAGCAACATGTGTCTGAGGACAGTGGCTGAAGTATTTAGTGAGAGCATTCACGATGACTCAGCATTCCTCAGCACAACTGCAGCAAGCCATGAAACTTCATGGAAAGTGAAGGTAAAACTGCTCCAAACAGATGACCGAGTTCAAGCTTGATACTGGGGAGGAAGTCACAGTCATATCAGAGGCTACCTTGGGAAGAAGTTGCTAACTGTAGCCGGGAAAAAAAACTGTTTGGCAAAGGGTATACTACCCTAAAAGTTCTGGGGCATTCCAAGAGAAAATTGCATACAAAGGGATGTCCTGCCAGCAAACGATATACGTGGTGGAAGGATTAAGATCTAGCTTACTCGGCCTGCCAGCAATAGAAGCACTAAATCTAGCAGCAAGGATGGATGCCACAATGACAACAGATGAGTCAGGCATTTTCAAGCAATATCCATCCCTCTTCAAAGGATTGGGTAATCTCGGAGAACTGTACGAGATCCATCTGCAGCCAGAGGCAAGACCATATTCCCTTTTCACCCCAAGAAACATACTTCTACCCTTTGCTCGAAAGTGAAACACGAGTTAGAATGCATGGAATCCCTGGGAGTCATTTCCAAAGTTGGCCGTCTGCGCACGAATGGTGGTAGTTCCCAAAAAGAGTGGAGAGGTCTGCATATGCATTGATCTCAAGCTATTGAATGAGAGCATTCTCAGAGAGGTGCATCCACTCCCTAAGGTCGAAGAAACCTTAGCTCAACTGGCAGGAGCAACTGTTTTCACCAACATCAATGCCAACTCTTAACAGGCCTGGATGGAGTACTGTGCCAAATGGATGATGTGCTGGTATTTAGCAAGGAACGGAAACACGACTAACAGCCATCCTTGACAGGATCCAGAATGCGGGAGTCACACACTAAACAGAGAAAAATGTGAGTTTGCAAAGTGTAAATTGTTGTTTCTTGGCGACATAACATATATCACAATGGGGTCCAAGCAGATCCTAAGAAGGTTGCAGCCATACAGGACATGAGTGCACCAACAACCATTACTGAACTACGGAGGTTCCTAGGGATGGTCAACAATGGGAAAGTTCACATGCAAACTGGCACACCTGACTCAGCCACTTCGAGAGCTACTGGGCAAGAACAGAGCATGGCAGTGGGATTCAGCTCAAGAAGACTCCTTCTCTCTTGTCCAAAGTGAGCTGAGTAAAATGACTACCCTTACATTTTATAACCCTAATGCAGCCACAAAAGTGTCAGCAGCCGCATCATCTTATGGTCTAGGGGCAGTACTACTTCAGGAAAACAAGGCTAGTTGGAAGCCTGCTGCATATGGCTCCCACTCTTTGTCAGAGACCGAGAAACGATATGCACAAGTTGAGAAAGAAGCCCTGGCTCTGACATGGGCATGCGATAGATTTGCAACATACATCATCGGAATCAAGGTTATCCTCAAAACAGACCACAAGCCATTAATTCCACTGCTTCACCTGGATGACCCACTTCCACGTGTATACTCAGATTTCGACTTTGACTGGCAAGATTTGATTACTCAATCTATAAAGTACCAGGGAAACAACTACCCACTGCAGATGCACTGTCATGAGAAACCAGTTTTCTAATCCACCTCATGGAAGTTTGTGTTAATAGTCTACCCGCTACTCAACAACGGCTCACTGAGTATTGTGATGGCCAGTCATCAGATACAGAGTCTTCCCTAGCCATTAACTATTGCCTACATAGATGGCCAGACAAACATAAGCTATAACCATCAATGAAGCCATTCTGGAAGGCCAGAGGGGAGCTAACCTTCCAGAAGAACCTCCTACTCTAAGGAAAATAAATAGTTGTACCGAGATCTCGGCAAAGACAGACCCTTCAGAAACTGCATCAAGGCCATCAGGGCATCCAACGATGTCAACTAAGAGCAAAACATGCAGTATGATGGCCAGTGATGCACAACAGATAAAGGAGATGACAGAACATTGCCCAGTTTGTGTAAAAGGACACACATCTCATCTCGCTACATAGATGGCCAGACAAACATAAGCTATAACCATTAATGAAGCCATTCTGGAAGGCCAGAGGGGAGCTAACCTTCCAGAAGAACCTCCTACTCTAAGGAAAATAAATAGTTGTACCGAGATCTCGGCAAAGACAGACCCTTCAGAAACTGCATCAAGGCCATCAGGGCATCCAACGATGTCAACTAAGAGCAAAACATGCAGTATGATGGCCAGTGATGTCACAACAGATAAAGGAGATGACAGAACATTGCCCAGTTTGTGTAAAAGGACACACATCTCATCTCGAGCCACTTATGTTGTCAGACTATCCATGGCAGAAAGTTGCATCTGACCTATTCTACCTGAAAGGAGCCAACTACATCACTGTAGTAGACTATTTTCGAGATATCCAGAGGCGATAAAGCTGAGATCAACTACTTCTACTGGAATCATTGCCTTGAAGTCAGTTTTTCAAGACATGGTATTCCAGAGACACTCATTAGTGATAACAGGCCACAGTACTCATCCCAAGAGTTGCTTCCTTTGCTGCAGAGCACAGTTTTAAACATGTGACTAGCAGCCCACACTTCCCATGAAGCAATGGCCTAGCTGAAAGGACAGTATGAACCATGAAGAACATCCTGAAACAGTCATGGAACCCATATCTGGATATCCTCACCTACAGATCCACTCCCCTACCCTGGTGCAATCTCTCATCAGCGGAGTTACTAATGGGAAGAAAGATTCGTACAAACTTACCACAAGTACAGGAACAGCTCAAATCAAATTGGTCATAGATGGAAGAATTCTACAGGCAAGATTCGCAGTTCAAGAAGAAACAGAAGCAGCATCGTACTCACACACTTCCCATAATCCCAGATGGATCAGACGTGTGGATAACTTCTGACTGCAAGGATCCAGTACCAGGGAGAGTGACAGGACAAGCCAGCACCTCTCGTTTATACATGGTCAGCACTCAGAGTGATGAAGTCTGGCGAAACAGGATCCACCTCAATATCATACCTGACACCCCGAACCTAGCGACCAGATATGAACCACCAGGTACATCGCGAAGAATCATGACAAGAACCTGGACAGGAATGTCCATCAAGGCTCCGGACCGACTCTGACAGAATTGCAAGAAAGGGAGATGTAGCATGTGCTAATTACCATATACTAACTGTTAGCTCTAGAATGTTCTCTGTTAAATAATAGCCTCTATATTTAGAACACTGAGTGTTTTGTGAGGATCATGGCCTAATCGAGTAACCTAATAATCCTACGAGATACTTGGGCAAGAAGTGGTGAGCAAGAAGAGATACTCGGGCATGAAGTGGTGACCAAGAAGAGATACTCGGGCATGAAGTGGTGAGCAAGAAGAGATACTCGGGTATGAAGTGGTTAGCAAGAAGAGATACCCGGGCATGAAGTGGTGAGCAAGAAGTGATACCCGGCATGAAGTGGTGAACAAGAAAAGATAGAAGTGGCGAGCAAGAAGAGATACTCGGGCATGAAGTGGTGAGCAAGAAGAGATACTCGGCATGAAGTGGTGAACAAGAAGAGATATTTGGGTAAGAAGTGGCGAGCAAGAAGAGATCTCGGGCAAAAAGTGGTGAGCAAGAAGAGATACTCGGTCATGAAGTGGTGAGCAAGAAGAGATACTCGGGCATGAAGTGGTGAGCAAGAAGAGATAGTCGGGCTTGAAGTGGCGAGCAAGAAGAGATCTCGGGCATGAAGTGGTGACCAAGAAGAGATACTCGGGCATGAAGTGGTGACCAAGAAGAGATACTCGGGCATGAAGTGGTAAGCAAGAAGAGATACTCGGGCATGAAGTGTGAGCAAGAAGAGATAGTCGGGCATGAAGTGGTGAGCAAGAAGACATACTCGGGCATGAAGTTCGGGCATGAAGTGCTGAGCAAGAAGAGATACTCGGGCAACAAGTGTAAGCAAGAAGAGATTATCGGGCTTGAGTGGAAGGGTAGATGGAACTTGGTTTATGCACATAAACATAAAGTGACAAAAATATCGAAAATATTACTCTTTGTTGTTGTTGTCCCCCCCCCCCCCCCCCAGATTTGAATTGTTACATTGGAATAAATGCGCTCTATGAGGACTGGAACATTCGGTTGAATACTTGCCAAAAACAAACAATAACAACAAACAGCTAATTAAAAATATAACATTTAATGAAGTTCATAGCAAACCACCATACACATGTAAGGGTGATGAAAACCACCATACACATGTAAGAGTGATGAAAACCACCATACACATGTAAGAGTGACTATACACATGTAAGAGTGACTATACACATGTAAGGGTGATGAAAACCACCATACACATGTAAGAGTGATGAAAACTACCATACACATGTAAGAGTGATGAAAGCCACTATACACATGTAAGGGTGATGAAAACCACCATACACATGTAAGGGTGTGAAAACCACAATACACATGTAAGAGTGATGAAAACCACCATACACATGTAAGGGTGATGAAAACCACCATACACATGTAAGAGTGATGAAAACCACCATACACATGTAAGGGTGATGAAAACCACCATACACATGTAAGGGTGATGAAAACCACCATACACATGTAAGAGCGATGAAAACCACCCCACACATGTAAGGGTGATGAAAACCACCATATACATGTAAGAGTGATGAAAACCACGATACACATGTAAGGGTGATGAAAACCACCATACACATGTAAGAGTGATGAAACCCACCATACACATGTAAGAGTGATGAAACCCACCATACACATGTAAGAGTGATAAAAACCACCATACACATGTAAGGGTGATGAAAACCACCATACACATGTAAGAGTGTTGAAAACCACAATACAGATGTAATGTTGTTGAAAACCACAATACAGATGTAATGGTGCTGAAAACCACAATACACATGTAAGGGTGATGAAAACCACCATACATATGTAAGGGTGATGAAAACCACCATCCACATGTAAGAGTGATGAAAACCACCATACACATGTAAGAGTGATGAAAACCACCATATACATGTAAGGGTGATGAAAGCCACCATACACATGTAAGAGTGATGAAAACCACCATACACATGTAAGAGTGATGAAAACCACCATACACATGTAAGAGTGATGAAAACCACCTTATACATGTAAGAGTGATGAAAACCACTATACACATGTAAG
Source organism: Cladorhizidae sp. MBARI D1340-BT2 (assembly GCA_028752905.1). NCBI lineage: Eukaryota > Metazoa > Porifera > Demospongiae > Poecilosclerida > Cladorhizidae > Cladorhizidae sp. MBARI D1340-BT2. Next base: position 22,837,073 of record JAQNBH010000001.1, read on the forward strand.
AGTGATAAAAACCACCATACACATGTAAGGGTGATGAAAACCACCATACATATGTAAGGGTGATGAAAACCACCATCCACATGTAAGAGTGATGAAAACCACCATACACATGTAAGAGTGATGAAAACCACCATATACATGTAAGGGTGATGAAAGCCACAATACACATGTAAGGGTGATGAAAACCACCATACACATGTAAGAGTGATGAAAACCACCATACACATGTAAGAGTGATGAAAACCACCATACACATGTAAGAGTGATGAAAACCACCTTATACATGTAAGAGTGATGAAAACCACTATACACATGTAAGAGTGATAAAAACCACCATACACATGTAAGGGTGATGAAAAGCACCATACACATGTAAGAGTGATGAAAACCACTATACACATGTAAGAGTGATAAAAACCACCATACACATGTAAGGGTGATGAAAACCACCATACACATGTAAGGGTGATGAAAACCACCATCCACATGTAAGGGTGATGAAAACCACCTTATACATGTAAGAGTGATGAAAACCACCATACAGATGTAGGAGTGATTACCTCAACAATAGTTCAGCGGATGAAAAGACACATGAAGCATCACTTGGAGGAGCAGGATGGTTATCCTTGCAATTGATGAAATCTAGTGAGTGAGTTTCCACATGACAGCTCTGTGACAAATCCTTTTAGGCGCTATCCTGGATCCTATAAAATACCCAGGCAACTCATCAATCCATTGGGGCCTGTTATTAAGCATGCAGGACCGACTTCAAAGAGGTCATGAAAACCCTAGTTGGTGCTGTGGGACTGTGGTTAAGATGCAATGTAAGATATGGATGTCCGTAGTTGGGCATAGTTGGGCATGAATTGTGACCCCTTTTCAGATGACTTCAGAACTCCTAAACAGGTAACCCAATGTGTAACTAACCTGAGATCGGTGGCCATATGGGGAGAAGAGATTTGCTTCTGGCCATCATGTAAAGTGGTTCACCACAGTGAGGAGATGGAGGAAACTCTTGGAAGGTGGAAGAGGGCTCACAAAATGCCACATTGATGTGGTCCAAATGTCGACGAGGAACTTTGAATGTTAGTGGTAGTTTGATGTGCCACAGAACCTTTGGCAAGGCATGCAGGCCATGGCCCAGGTACCCATCTGTTTGCAGAGACTAAACTTGGCAGTCCCAAGTTATCATGCATATGTGTGTGGCACACACAGAGTGGTGTCATAAACCACAGCTCAAGAAGATGACCATGCACCTCCAACAGCAGGGATAAGTCACTTAGGTTGGCTGGTGGTAGTGCAGCAGTTTTGCATAGTAGCATGAGGTCATTCGGCCCGAATACAACATGCTTAGAGTCCAGAGAATAGCTGTGCAGTAAGCCTCTACTTCATGGCCATCACATGGTCTGGTGGACCTGTTGTTCAACACCTTCTTGAATGAAAATAATCAGTGGTGGCTCTCGAGAGTGCGCCTGCCACGTGGTGATGCTTACTCTCAGCACGCCGGATGTATGGTCTTTGGTGAATCAGAGATGTAGGCAAGGTACCGCCGCTGTCAGCCTGACCAACAGTCAGGTATCTTGGCAGGATGAAGGCAAGAGGCCCAAAGTCCATGTAAAATGCATCATCTCGGACCTCCAGGAAGGTAAAGAGCCAGCAACTCCTTCCTATCCCAGGTAAAGAACCAGCAACTCCTTCCTATCCCAGGTAAAGAGCCAGCAACTCCTTCCTATCCCAGGTAAAGAGACAGCAACTCCTTCCTATCCCAGGTAAAGAACCAGCAACTCCTTCCTATCCCAGGTAAAGAGCCAGCAACTCCTTCCTATCCCAGGTAAAGAGACAGCAACTCCTTCCTATCCCAGGTAAAGAACCAGCAAACCCCTCCTATCCCAGGTAAACTCCTTCCTATCCCAGGTAAAGAGCCAGCAACTCCTTCCTATCCCAGGTAAAGAGACAGCAACCCCCTCCTATCCCAGGTAAAGAGCCAGCAACCCCTTCCTATCCCAGGTAAAGAGCCAGCAACTCCTTCCTATCCAAGGTAAAGAGCCAGCAACTCCTTCCTATCCCAGGTAAAGATCCAGCAACTCCTACCTATCCCAGGTAAACATCCAGCAACTCCTTCCTATACCAGGTAAAGAACCAGCAACCCCTTCCTATTCCAGGTAAAGAACCAGCAACCCCTTCCTATACCAGGTAAAGACCCAGCAACTCCTACCTATCCCAGGTAAAGAGCCAGCAACTCCCACCTATCCCAGGTAAAGAGACAGCAACCCCCTCCTATCCCAGGTAAAGAGCCAGCAACTCCTTCCTATCCCAGGTAAAGAACCAGCAACTCCTACCTATCCCAGGTAAAGATCCAGCAACTCCTTCCTATCCCAGGTAAAGAGCCAGCAACTCCTTCCTATCCCAGGTAAAGATCCAGCAACTCCTTCCTATCCCAGGTAAAGAGCCAGCAACTCCTTCCTATCCCAGGTAAAGAGCCAGCAACCCCTTCCTATCCCAGGTAAAGAACCAGCAACCCCTTCCTATCCCAGGTAAAGAACCAGCAACTCCTACCTATCCCAGGTAAAGGACCAGAAACTCCTTCCTATCCCAGGTAAAGAACCAGGAACTCCCTCCTATCCCAGGTAAAGAGCCAGCAACTCCATCCTATCCCAGGTAAAGATCCAGCAACTCCTTCCTATCCCAGGTAAAGACCAGCAACCCCCTCCTATACCAGGTAAAGAGCAAGCAACCCCTTTCTATCCCAGGTAAAGAGCAAGCAACTCCTTCTTATCCCAGGTAAAGAGCCAGCAACTCCTTCCTATCCCAGGTAAAGAGCCAGCAACTCCTTCCTATCCCAGGTAAAGAACCAGCAACTCCCTCCTATCCCAGGTAAAGAACCAGCAACTCCTTGGTTAAGAGCCAGCAACTCCTTCCTATCCCAGGTAAAGAGCCAGCAACTCCTTCCTATCCCAGGTAAAGAGCAAGCAACTCCTCCCTATCCCAGGTAAAGAGCCAGCAACTCCTTCCTATCCCAGGTAAAGACCAGCAACCCCCTCCTACTTAAAGAGCCAGCAACTAACATCATCCCAGGTAAAGAGGTAAAGAACCAGAAAATCCTTCCTATCCCAGTTAAAGAGCCAGAAACTCACATCATCCCAGGTAAAGAGGTAAAGAACCGGCAACTCCTTCCTATCCCAGGTAAAGAGCCAGTAACTCCCTCCTATCCAACCAGCAATGGCCTCCTATCCCAGGTAAAAGGTCTGCAACTCCCCCTCACAGGCTGAATATCAAAACGACCAATGTTTATGATAAACAAACAAACAAGGCATTTAGAAAATGGGCAACATCCATGTGCAGAGGTGTGAAACCAGGAATGAATACTCGTCTGTATTTAAAAGAAGACGAGGTTAACTAGGGAGATGATGGATTCCCTATTCCAACAGCGAGAGCAAGGACTCATTTAGACAGAGCTCTGAATATATATATATATATAGCGTAAAGTTGCCTATTATCGCTATCGATATAGTGATCCTATTATCACCAAACAATTCTAGCTCATTCTTACTTTACCTCAACCTTTTAAAACATGCTCAGTAGATAGAGTGAAGCATGTGCTTCAATTTAGTACAGTTAGCAGCCTGAGCTCTGTTTGGGTGTGACCATCGTTGTTGGTAGACCTTAAGTTTTTTTGTTGTTGTCGTTTCACGATCCAGGCGATATAAGTTGGCTTGGCTAGGAGGACTGTTTTAGTCAAGGTATGTGGGAGATAGACCTGTGTTAGCACTTCTATTCTGATGGTGGCTGATTGTGCTATTGTCTGGCTATAAAAAAAGAGGCTCATTTGTATTTTCTTTGATGCAGGATGGCTGAGAAAACAGTCCACAGGCAGAGGAAAGACGAGGACATGGGAGCTGTCTGGAATATCCCACTCAGAGGACAAGCATCTCTGCTTGTATATATATATAGATGTATATAGAAGGGGAGGAAGGACAACTTGGGAGTCTCCTTCCTCCCTCCACCCCCCATAGCTGCTATGAATGCTATAAAGGCAATGGAGAGACGAGGACATGGGAGCTGCTATGAATGCTGTAAAGGCACTGGAAAGACGAGGACATAAAAGTTGCTATAAATTCTGTAAAGACAGTGCAAAGACGAGGACATGGGAGCTGCTATGAATGCTTTAAAGGCAGTGGAATCACAAGGACATGGGAGCTGTATGAATGCTGTAAAGGCAGTGGAAAGACAAGGAGATGGGAGGTGCTATGAATGCTTTAAAGGCAATGGAAAGACATGGACATGGGAGCTGTATGAATGCTGTAAAGGCAGTGGAATCACAAGGACATGGGAGTTGCTATTAATGCTGTAAAGGCAGTGGAGAGACGAGGACATGGGAGCTGCTATGAATGCTGTAAAGGCAATGGAAAGACAGGACATGGGAGCTGCTATGAATGCTGAAAAGGCAGTGGAAAGACGAGGACACGGGAGCTGCTATGAATGCTCAGTGGAAAGACGAGGACACGGGAGCTGCTACGAATGCTGTAAAGGCAGTGGAAAGACATGGAGATGGGAGCTGCTATGAATACTGTAAAGGCAGTGGAATCACAAGGACATGGGAGCTGCTATGAATGCTGTAAAGGAAGTGGAATCACAAGGACATGGGAGCTGCTATGAATGCTGTAAAGGCAGTGGAAAGACATGAAGATGGGAGCTGCTATGAATGCTGTAAAGGCAGTGGAGAGACAAGGAGATGGGAGGTACTATGGATACTGTAAAGGCAGTGGAAAGACAAGGACATGGGAGCTGCTATGAATGCTGTAAAGGCAATGGAAAGACGAGGACATGAGAGCTGCTATGAATGCTGTAAAGGCAGTGGAAAAACAAGGATATGGGAACTGAAATGAATGCTGTAAAAGTCAATGATGTCTAGTGCTGCCTCTTGCTTTCATGTCTCTCGAAAGCCCCTAGATGATAGGATCAAGGGTCATGTTAAACATGGCTCTAATCCTGGGACAAATCAAGTTCTTCAGCAATGGAAGAGGATTCTTTGGTTACGTACTTCATGTAAATGGCCGGTTGTAGTTTTCCTAGAACCATGGTAAAAGCATTTGTGTTGGCATTAGCTAAGTGGTCTGGAAATAAAGATCTTTTTAATGCTGAGATTGGAGATCGGCCCTGGAGAACATTGGTGGAACAATTTTAATAGCATCGGCCATCCTCGCTTGCATAGTCGCCAAGTCTACCATCCCAACAAGAAAAACAGCCACTCTCTCAGCCATCGTCACTATGTATATCTTACCCTCTGTTGCTGGTATTTCGTTGACTTTTCACACTGAAGATGCTATGACTGCTGCCTCCTTGGGTACTGAATTTCATTGTTCGCACAGCAGCACTGAGATAACAAGGCTAGAGCATCTAGTCGAAATGTCGAGAGAATACAATTCCAAGTTGATTATTGAGAAGGTTATTGTGTACAATACAGACTCCTATTCCTTTCCCTTCCAATGTAGTGTGTGCACTTCAAGTGTCTCCCAGTATGCACTCTCCAATAATGAACCCACTAGTTATGGGAGAATTAGTCCCTGAGGACTAGTCAGACATTCTCATCACCCCCTCCAAAAGATTCTGTTGTCATAATGAAGCAAGCCGAGCATATAACAGGAGCGAGGCACCTGACCCCTGACAAGTAACAGGAGCAAGGCACCTGATCCCTGACAAGTAACAGGAGTGAGGTACCTGACCCTTGACAAGTAACAGGAGCGAGGCATCTGACACCTTATGAGAACATTGAGATTAACAGGAGCGAGGCACCTGACACCTGATAAGTACATCGAGATGCTTAAAGAAGATGAGAGAAAGAAGAAAGAGACGGAAGAATTAAAGGAAAAGAGAAAAAAAGAAAGAGAGAAGAGAAAGAAGGAAATAAAAGAGAGGAAGAAGAAGACAGAGTTGAAGAAGAGGAAAAGGGAAGCAGAGATGGAGCAACAGAAGCACAAGTTGCAGGCCAATGTCCGTCGCAGGATTACAGATATACATTTAGCAGCTCTGAGAGTGGACATTCCTTACAGACATTCTGCTAGTTCTACTTCCACTGAGAGTGATTCTGACTTTCAAAACCAATTGAAGAAAACTGAGCAGGTGAAGAACCTGGACCAAGCAGCCGTGAAGGTCCCCATCGATGTTCACAGCTACCGGCTAGATCCCGAGAGGACATTGATGATGATGATGGTCTTCTGTGTGAGATTTGCCACTGCACTGAAGTAATGGTTTGGCATCTGGCGCTGTGTTCTGGATCGACTGTGACAAGTGTGGTGTGTGGGTGGACAATTATTGTGTCTATGCTACTACTCACGAATATGTCTGCGAGGATTATTCAGCAAGCAAATAGCACTAGAGATGGTCTTTGTCTTCACTCAATGTGATTGAGTAACTTCTTTCAAAATATCTTCACTCTATAATTGAGCTCACATTCGTGTGTAAATATGCAAGCCTTCCAAGCCTTCCTTGTGTAAGCTTTTTTGTTTACTCTGTAAAAGTATGAATGCCCATCTTGTCGCCCTATTATCGCCACTCAATTTGGTGTATGGCGATAATTAGTAGTATATATCCCATTAGTGCCACTTGAACCAACATATAGTTTTTACTTAATCTGAAAAGTTCAAGTGGGTGCAGTAAATGGGTGCTGTCGGCTGAAGGATGGGACTGTCCTCTATGTGGCTGCATTGCAATCTCACTGGTAGTATATAGTTCGTTGACAATTTTTATGACCCTTTACCTAATAAAGGATTCTGCAAATGTTGTCTACATTGGTCATTTCCTCCCCCCTCCCCCTCTTTTTAAATAAGACATTTTTTGTTTTTTTGTGTAGTCAAGCAGCTACCTCAGAAGTCTAGGCTAGGGCTAGGTTACTCAGTATAGCACCAGAACGAGTTTGCTGGTGACCTTATAAGTATTTTTTTGGTGGTTGTTGCTGCTGAATTGAGAAATGGAGAATTGAGAAATGGATTAGTGCTGAATTGGGAATTGGACCAGTTATAACATTTAGACAGCTTGGAGTGTTCTGGTAGTAAAATTATGATAAACAGACATATTGCATGCAAGTTAGATGTGGCAAAGACACAAGATCTTGAAGACTGTTTTGGGGCTGTGTCAGGTCCCAGCCCTGACTGGCTGAAGACAGCCCTGAGAAACTGTGAAATAAGAATGCCCTAATGGCAATGACTTGTTCATCACATCACAATAGACTCACAACACATATCTTCTAATCACATCACAATAAACTCATCAACACCTATTCATCTTCTAATCACTTCATAATACTCATCAACACCTATTCATCCCTATGAGATTCACATTATTGTCTATGCATTCAACACCTTTCTTGTAAGGCAAGGGTATTTAAACCCCTCTGCAACCCCAGCTCCGGAGTTCCCTTCAGCTACTTCATTTCGTTCTACTTCTATTGTTTTTAGTTTGACTTGATTAAAGTTAACTTAAGGCCTAAGAACCTTACTGTTTAGCTGTGCTAAGATTGAGAGAGAACTCTGATGGCAGCATTACCGGAGAACAATACCTGCTGGAGAGTATAGTGGGTATACCGTTCTCATTGTTGGTGCCTCGGTGGTTGGGCCATTAACAGGCTGCCAGTGTACTATCTCCGTGAAGGATTCAAGGCATGCTCAAATTGTTTTTGGGGTCAAAATTGGCCGTTTAAGTGAGTTTAGCTGAGATATTAATTTTGTTTTTGTCTGCTATTTTAAAATAGGAGTCTAACCAATATAGTCAGCAAGATGGATCTAGCTATCAATGGATACCTCACCCTAGCCCTAGTTCCAGCTGTAGCTCACTCCCTAGTCTAGTCATCTTAGCTAAGATACTTTGTTTTGCAGGTCTATATCTCCATCCATAGCTAGGGCAACGGCTACTAGGGCTAGGATTAGGGCCAGAGTTAGAGTTAGGCCAGGTCTTGGGCTAGGGTTAAAGGACTAGGGCTAGGGAAAAGTATACTTAGATAGCGCAAGGCAGGTTGATTAGCGCAAGTCCATCGACCTTGAAATTTTTATATAAGTATATTAATAAAAATAAACACATAATTAAATTTGCTGTGAGATGTGTGGCTTCTGCTGTTGCCAAGGTTTCATTCAGAGAACTGCTATAATTACCGAAGTCTACGTGCTAAGTGAGCAATCCCCTTCCCCCCAAATAACTGACAGTCACAACAGCAGGAATGGGTGATCTCCTCCAGGCCTTTACTGCTATTTCTGGAAGCCCACCTGCTTACGATAGCAACACAGGCACTTATGCTCACCAGAAACTACTCTAACTCACTTCACTTTTGAGAAAGACAGTTCTCCCTGATGGATTTCTTTTTTTCCTAATGGAGCCTGTCCTTATACCAAACTACTTATTGCATTCATATTCTTATGGTACATATATATGAACAGACTATTGATGAAAATAGTTCAGGGTGCTGTATAGTTCGGAGATGCTCAATAATTGAGAAATGTGATCGATTATTTTGCTCTGAAGAGTTAGCTACTGGCCTCGAGTTGCTTGAATAACAACACATCTCGCCTTGCAGGCATGCTCTGAAGAGTTAGCTACTGGCCTCGAGTTGCTTGAATAACAACACATCTCACCATGCAGGCATGCTCTGAAGAGTTAGCTATTGGTCTAGAGTTGCTTGAATAACAACACATCTCACCATGCAGGCATGCTCTGAAGAGTTAGCTATTGGTCTAGAGTTGCCTGAGTAGCAACATGACTCACCATGCGGGCATGCTCTGAAGAGTTAGCTATTGGTCTAAGAGTTGTTTCAGCAGTTTCTAGTGGAGTTCTTAGCCATTTTTCTTTGAGTCACTATAAGCTTACAAATCCACAGCATGGGAAGTTACTGTGAGGGGAAAAAACGCAACAAAGTCTCAACGTTTCAAGTGAGCGTCAAGCAACAAAGTGTCTTTTTGAATTTGAGGTGGAGAAACAAGAAACAAGGCAAGTCAGCTGCGCTGTTGGAGATGGAAGAGGCATCGTGTAATGCAGCATATGTAGATCAAGGAAAGGGAATATATCATTGAAAGACAGAGTGCTCCTCAAACACATGAGTTAACTTGTGCACACCTAACTTCAGTAATTTGATGGAGACTATACTGCTTTGCAAAATAAAGAAGAAACCATCTCTCCATCTTCTAGCAGAGCTCTTCCTAACAGGGGGGGATGGTGGCTTCTGGTGCTCTACTAACATACTGTGGCGTTCACATTTCTACCGCACACGATCATCACCTGCAAACATTTGAACACTTATTAATACTTACGAATATATATGTATGTCGACCTTTTACCTGTTAAGAGAGTTTCTGATTAAGTAGTTGGAAAGACTCCTACAGTGGTGACCACCGACGAGCTCGAACCGTCGTTTTGAGCACGAACACGAACACGCCATGGCCGAGGTCAACGCCGTCGCCCTTAAGCTGCCGAGCTTCTGGACCGCGGAACCTGAAATGTGGTTCGCCCATGTCCAAGGGCAGTTCAACTCGAGGGCCCCACCCATCACCCTGGACGCCACCAAGTACGGCTACCTGGTGTCGGCACTCGACCAGCAAGTCATCCACCGGCTGCGCAGGAAGATCCTCGACGCGCCGGGCGAGGGCAAGTATGACCACCTGAAGGCCGCCTTGCTCAAGGCCTATGGCCTCACAGAGGAGCAGAAGGCCTTCAAACTGGCTGGCATCACCTCCCTTGCCACGGGCATGAAGCCCACCGCCCTCCTCGACGAGATGGAGGGGCTGGCAGAGGATTAGTCATCAAAGGCTTTTGCGCTACACTTCCGCAGGGCCATGCCACCGGAAGTGACAAAGAGTTTGGCCGGCCGGGATTTCCCGTCCATATCTGACCTCGCCACCGCCGCTGACCGGGTCATCGAGGACCTCGCCCTCCTCCAGCCAACGGATGGAGCCATCATGGCCGCAGTGGACACAAAGGGCCGCAGATCCACACGTACTTCTCGCCCTGTCACCGACGACAGCACGGATAAGCCCTACTGCTTCTACCACACCTAGTTCCGGCAGCAGGCCAGGAACTGCCGGGGCACCTGCCAGTGGGCCCACGACCACTCGGGAAACGCCGATGCCGGCCGCCAGTAGAGCGGGCGGTCGGCATACACCAAAGCTCACCTCAGACCCTCTTGCTTCGGGGCTCCGTCTACGCCCTAGCTGACGCTGACCAACATGCTGTTCCTCTCCTCTTTGTGAGCGACCGCAGCTCTGGCCGCAAATTCCTCGTCGATGGTGGGTCCACGACCAGCGCTTTCCCAGCCACCCGCCAGGATCGGGACCAACCCCGCTCCGCACCACTGGTTGCGGCAAATGGGTCCACGATCGCCACGTATGGCGACCGGGAGATCCCGCTGGACCTCGGGTTCCAGCGAGCCACGTGGCGGTTCACGATCGCGGATGTGCTTCACCCCATCCTTGGCCTGGACTTCCTCTCGGCCCATGGGCTCTGCATCGACTTTGCGGCCCGTAGACTGTTCAACCGCTCCACCATGAAGGGTACGTGCATCATGCCGGATGTCCACACGTCCTTCGGCTCCAATGCCATGATGCCAGTCGATGACTGCTGGCGGGCCATCCTCGTGGACTACCCCTCGTTGGTGGAGCCGACTTTCCACTCTCTGACAGTGCCACACGGGGTGCGGCACCACATCCCCACGACCGGTCCTCCGGTCCACGCACAGGCGCGGCGCCTCCCCCCTGATAAGCTCGCTGCTGCCAAGAAGGAATTTGCAGCCATGGAGGCGGCTGGGATCATCAGGAGGTCTTCCAGCCCATGGTCTTCCCCCCTGCACATGGTCAGGAAGAGCGACGGATCTTGGCGTCCATGCGGCGACTTCCGCCGCCTCAACGCCACCACCACCCCCGACCGCTACCCTGTTCCAAACATCCAGGACTTCAATGGACACCTGGGGGGCTGCACCATCTTCTCCAAGATTGACTTGGTAAAGGGTTACCACCAAATCCCGGTGGAAGAACAGGACATCAGGAAGACAGCCATCACCACGCCTTTCGGCCTGTGGGAGTTCCTACGGATGCCATTTGGCTTATCGAACGCCGGCCAGTCGTTCCAGCGGCTCATGGACAACATCCTCCAAAGATTCCCCTTCGCCTACGTCTACCTGGATGACATTCTGGTGGCCAGCCGGACGGAACAGGAGCACCAGCAGCACCTGCGGCAGGTGTTCCGGATCCTGGCAGAAAACGGCCTCATCCTCAACATCGACAAGTGCGTGTTTGGACAACGGTCGCTGGACTTCCTGGGGCACCGGATAACAGCTCAAGGCATCATTCCCCCCCAGGACCGAGTGGAGGCCATTCGCCGTTTTCCACGTCCACACACGGCCAGGCAGCTGCAGGAGTTCCTTGGCGCGGTGAACTTTTACCACCGGTTTCTCCCACATGCAGCTGCCATCCTTCGCCCTCTCCATGAAGTCCTCCAAGGCAACCCACGCCTTCTCCCGTGGACAGCAGTGGAGCAGTCCGCATTCGAAGCAGCCAAGACGGCATTAGCAGATGCCACGATGCTCGTCCACCCTCGCACCTCTGCTCCTACATCTGTGACCACGGATGCCTCCGAAGTGGCTGTCGGGGCCAGCCTGGATCAGTTCATTGATGGCCAGTGGCAGCCCATCGCCTTCTTCTCGAGGAAGCTGAAGCCGCCCGAACGACGCTACTCAGCATTCGACCGCGAGCTGCTCGCTATCTACCTGGCCATCCGCCGTTTCCGATTCTTCCTCGAGGGACGTCCGTTCCGGGTGTTCACGGACCACAAGCCGCTGACCACAGCTTTGGCCTCGAACGTCGACCACTCCCCTCGACAGGACCGCCACCTCTCGTACATCGCTGAGTTCACGACCGAGCTACACCACCTCCCTGGCAGGGACAACGTAGTGGCCGATGCCCTGTCGCGCTCTTACGAGGCCGACATCAACTCCATCATCCCACAGGCGATCGACTTTGCCGACATGGCGCTGGCTCAACGGACGGACAATGACATCCTCACCTTCAGGACCAAGCGTGACACCGGCCTGATCCTCCAGGACATCATGATTAGCGGCTCCCGACTCCTCTGCGACACCAGTCAGGGCCGTTCCCGACCACTGGTTCCAGCTGCCTGGCGCCGTCCAGTTTTCGATGCCCTCCATGGGCTCTCTCATCCTGGTGGTGCTGCTACCCGACAGCTCGTCGCAGCGCGCTTCGTCTGGCCGCTGATGAACCGGGACATCAAGAAATGGGTCAAGTCCTGCACAGCCTGCCAAGCCTCCAAGATCAGCACGCACGTGTCCGCACCGCTCCAGGTATTTGACACACCCGACCGCCGCTTCGACCATGTCCACGTCGATGTGGTTGGACCGCTGCCGCCAGCCCAGGGCTGTTCTTACCTCTTCACCATGGTGGACCGTTTCACCCGGTGGCCAGAGGCGGTCCCGATGTGCGACTCCGTCACGCCCACCTGCGCCCGTGCTCTCTTCCGGGGTTGGATCGCCCGCTACGGTGTCCCCACGCGGATCACGTCTGACCGCGGTCTGCAGTTCACGTCCGAGCTGTGGGCCGAGCTGCACAAGCTCCTCGGCACCAAGTACTCGCATACCACATCGTACCATCCCCAGGCCAACGGCATGGTCGAGCGGTTCCACCGGCAACTGAAGGCCTCCCTCATGGCACGCTTGGGCGACAACCCGAACTGGATGGACGAGCTCCACGTCGTCCTCCTCGGGGCCCGGACTGCCCTGAAGGCGGACATCGGCTGCTCGTCCGCAGAACTGGTCTACGGCACCACCCTCCGCCTTCCAGGGGAGTTCTTCGACCCTCCGGTGGCCGACGATGGCCGCCCCCGAGAGTTTCTCCCTCAACTACGGGAGGCCATGGCACAGTTGCGAGCAGTCCCCGGATCCCGACACGTCCAACACTCATCTCACGTCCCAGCTTCCTTGGCTGACTGTACGCACGTGTGGATTCGCAGGGATGGCTACCGCCGCCCGCTGCAACGACCCTATGATGGGCCCTTCGCCGTCATTTCTCGGGATCCGAAGTTCTTCACGGTTGCCCTGGGCACCAGGGTCGACAACGTCTCCATCGACCGTCTCAAGCCGGCCTTTCAGGAGGACCTGGGTGTGTTCATGCCGCCGTCCCCATGCACCCTGGCTCAACCTCGCAGACTTCGCCCTGATGCACCTGCTTTCGTGCCGCAGGCACCGCCGCCGCCTGCTCTCATGCCCTACCCACAAGTTACTACCCGAAGCGGCCGAGAAGTCAGACGCCCCGTCCGCTTCCAGGACTGATTTCGGGGATCTCGCATGCTGGGGGGGGGAGTGATTGTGGCGTTCACATTTCTACCGCACACGATCATCACCTGCAAACATTTGAACACTTATTAATACTTACGAATATATATGTATGTCGACCTTTTACCTGTTAAGAGAGTTTCTGATTAAGTAGTTGGAAAGACTCCTACAATACGAAGTTTCACATATACCACACAAGATGTATGTTTCCATGACTGCTCACATGCACCATACAAGATGTACATGTATGTTTCCATGACTGCTCACATGCACCATACAAGATGTATGTTTCCATGACTGGTCACATGCACCATACAAGATGTATGTTTCCATGACTGCTCACATGCACCATACAAGATGTATGTTTCCATGACTGCTCACATGCACCATACAAGATGTATGTTTCCATGACTGATCACCTGCACCATACAAGATGTATGTTTCCATGACTGCTCATATGCACCGTACAAGATGTATGTTTCCATGACTACTCACATGCACCATACAAGATGTATGTTTCCATGACTGCTCACATGCACCATACAAGATGTATGTTTCCATGACTGCTCACATGCACCATACAAGATGTATGTTTCCATGACTGCTCACATGCACCATACAAGATGTATGTTTCCATGACTGCTCACATGCACCATACAAGATGTATGTTTCCATGACTGCTCACATGCACCATACAAGATGTATGTTTCCATGACTACCGTGAGATTGGCTATGATTTAATGGTCTCTTGCCTTACACAAGGCCAAAATAAAGTATTGGAAGAGCCATGTTGTTCTGATCCCCCTTAGCACTGCCTGGTCCACTACCATGTGCACTGCCACATATCTTGGGCTACAGTAGTGCTTGAGAATGGCAACCTTTACTTCATTAAGTTAGGATCAATGGTCATTAGGTGATGAGGGTGAAAGGTCATTCGGTAAGGTATAAGGTCATTAGGATCCAATTTTGATGAGAAGAGTTAGCCATTAGGCAAGGAAGTCATTAAGTGACAAGGAAAAGTCATCAAGTGAGTCATCAGGTCATTAGTGAATCAATGCAAGGAAAAGTGCTAAGTGAGTCATTAGGTAAGGAAAAGTCATTAAGTCAATCATTAGGCAAAAAGTCTTTAAGTGAGTCGTTAGTTAAGGAAAAGTCGGTAAAGAGGTATTTAGGCATACTGTCCAACACACAAGCATCTCCTCACGAGCTCTCACAGCAGCCAATTGCTTTACTTCCAGCCAACTCTTCCCAGATCATAGATATGCTACCAATTGCTGATCTAGATGATCTAGACAGATGCGGGGGAGGAAAAAAGCCCCCCCCCCACCCCTAATTTTGTATTGCCTATCTAGTGGTAACAGACCCTCCCCCATCAAGCACATCTGGTGTAGAGTACTAAGTCCTTCTAGTCAGGTTCACACTCCTTCTTTTTACCCACAGGTTGTAAAGGTAAGGGTAAAAGGTCAATAGGTAAGGGTAAAGTCAATAGGTAAGGTCAATGGTCATTAGGTGATGAGGGTGAAAGGTCATTCGGTAAGGTAAAAGGTCATTCGGTAAGGTCATTAGGATCCCATTTTGATGAGAAGAGTTAGCCATTAGGCAAGGAAGTCATTAAGTGACAAGGAAAAGTCATCAAGTGAGTCATCAGGTCATTAGTGAATCAATGCAAGGAAAAGTGCTAAGTGAGTCATTAGGTAAGGAAAAGTCATTAAGTCAATCATTAGGCAAAAAGTCTTTAAGTGAGTCGTTAGTTAAGGAAAAGTCGGTAAAGAGGTATTTAGGCATACTGTCCAACACACAAGCATCTCCTCACGAGCTCTCACAGCAGCCAACTGCTTTACTTCCAGCCAACTCTTCCCAGATCATAGATATGCTACCAATTGCTGATCTAGACAGATGCGGGGGAGGAAAAAAGCCCCCCCCCCACCCCTAATTTTGTATTGCCTATCTAGTGGTAACAGACCCCCCCCCATCAAGCACATCTGGTGTAGAGTACTAAGTCCTTCTAGTCAGGTTCACACTCCTTTTTACCCACAGGTTGTAAAGGTAAGGGTAAAAGGTCAATAGGTAAGGGTAAAGTCAATAGGTAAGGTAGAGTCAATAGGTAAGGGTAAAGTCAATAGGTAAGGGTAAAGTCAATACATAAGGGTAAAGGTCATTAGGTAATCATTAGGCAAGGATAAAATACATTAGGTCAGGGTAAGATCATTAGGTAAGGGTAAGGTCATTAAGTAAGTGTAAAAGGTCATTAGTAAAGGTAAATGTCATTAGGTGAGGGCAAAAGGTCATTAGGCAAATCATTAGGCATGGTAAAAGATCATTAGGTAAGGTAAAGGTCAATATAATGGGTAAAGGCCTTTAGATAAGGGGAAACGTCAATGTAAGGTTAAAAGGTTTATGGTCATTAAGTAAGAATGGTGCTTAGTCATGACAGACGCAAGAAATTGACCATTTTTAACTTGCTAGTCTACACCTTGTTAGCCCACCTCTGCGGATCCATTAGGGACCACATCCTCTAGAGGTATTGGAGGAACAGATGGAAACTCGATCTTTTTAAAATCTGGCAACTTTGTCATTCCCTAGGAAAAAATGTACATAGGTCAAATGGATATAGAACCCAAAACATTTAATAGAGAGTATCTTACCGGCCAGATCGCCTCGTTGGGTGTCCCCAGAACTCTTAGGACACAGCACAACTGTTCTATGTCATTCTCACCCTGCAGCCCATGGGAGGAAGCGTTGAGCTCCATAAATGCTAAGTTGCTCAGTGTTGCTTAGCAGCCATTTTATTAATCTATGACACATCATTTTGCTTCTACTGGATATACACTTACATAATACACCATGTGTTTGAAATGACCCAAGTATTTCAGCCTGCCTAGGCTGCGACTACAAGTACTGCAATGCACAGTAGGCCATCGTTTTTTGTTTTATATTTAAAACCAGAAAGCCAGTCTTTTGTCTCCGATCTGCTGAAGGAAGGGCATGCTATGCTGAGTCGTTGTGCATGTGCTTTGTTGTTACCATAGACAGAGCTAGTAGCAGTCAGTTACAGAGTTCCTAGTCGCTATTAGTGGCAACAAGGAGTTCGTTCTGTTCAATTTCTTCTTCATCCTCTTCCTCTGGGGAGGCGTATCCAAGTAGCTCCTGCAATGGCTGAACAGCTAAAGCTGCTGCTCTATCATCTTTGAGCGGAGAGTCTCTCTGTCTTCAGAACTGTCCACCTTCACAGAGATGCTGCACACACAGAAGAATTTCTTATCAGCTAAATAGTTTAGTATGTGGCTTTCTGACTGAGTGCTGGTTTAGTACATTGGGTATTACTGAAATAAATTAGGTGTGCTGCAAATGGAGGACTTCTTGATAGAGACTTCTATTCAAGTGAA
Source organism: Cladorhizidae sp. MBARI D1340-BT2 (assembly GCA_028752905.1). Taxonomy (NCBI): domain Eukaryota; kingdom Metazoa; phylum Porifera; class Demospongiae; order Poecilosclerida; family Cladorhizidae; species Cladorhizidae sp. MBARI D1340-BT2. Next base: position 22,853,777 of record JAQNBH010000001.1, read on the forward strand.
TACGGCATAGGGTAGCCAATAACATCACACACACTGCAGTATACATAGCTCCCATGAGTGGTAACACCCACCTTCACATAACATTGTGCATACTGTAGTGTACCTAGCTCCCATGGGTGCTAACACATAACAGTGTGCATACTGTATTGTACATAGCTCCCATGGGTGCTAAGACTCACCTTTACATAACATTGTGCAAACTGTAGTGTACCTAGCTCCCATGGGTGCGAACACTCACCTTTACATAACATTGTACATACTGTAGTATACATAGCTCCCATGGGTGCTAAGACTCACCTTTACATAACATTGTACATACTGTAGTGTACCTAGCTCCCATGGGTGCGAACACTCACCTTTACATAACATTGTGCATACCGTAGAGTACATAGCTCCCATGGGTGCAAACACTAACCTTTACATAACATTGTGCATACCGTAGTGTACATAGATCCCATGAGTGCTAGCACTCACCTTTACATAACGGTGCGAACACTCACCTTTACATAACATTGTGCATACCGTAGTGTACATAGCTCCCATGAGTGCTAACACTCACCTTTACATAACATTGTACATACTGTAGTGTACATACTGTAGTGTACCTAGCTCCCATGGGTGCGAACACTCACCTTTACATAACTTTGTACATACTGTAGTGTACATAGCTCCCATGGGTGCGAACACTCACCTTTACATAACATTGTACATACTGTAGCAGTGGCGGAGAAAACAGGGGGGCAGGGGGGGGGGGGGCTTTACCCCCCCCCCCCAATTTTTTGTCAATGTCAACATGTTTAGTTTGATCATTCACGAACTGCCTTGTGTAATTACAGATAGAACTTTGCAAGTTATGTAGGCAGACTGCAAAGAACATACACTAGATGTTCATGGTTTAATTATAGTGCACTGAGGTGCCTATATATTGTGGCGTCACAGGCAAGCGCACGTGCCGAACTGATCACCTGACTTGACTTGTGGTAATTAACTGTCATGTGAACTTGCCTTTCTGAGTTGTTGTTGCTTGCATGATCAGTGTTCGGTTTTAATATATTTAGCTTGCGCTAAAATATACTGACTTGTGCATGTTATTATAATTTAACCATAATCCATTAGTGCGCTGAGGCGCCTACACTGACACTGACTTGTGCATATTATAATGCCAATTAACCAACTTGCAAGCTCAGCATCTAGACCACATGGGCATACAGCATTATAACCAGCTACATTATTATCTAGATACCAAGTTGATTTGTAGGCCCATACTGATAGCTACATTATGTCTAAGCGACAAGCCTCACTGAAAAGTTGGTCCAGTAAAGCTAAAAAGGCAAAGAAAACTGAGGAACTGGAAGATAGTTCAGAAGCCAGTGATTGAAGCAATGGTTGTCTTTGGCAGTGATGAAAAGGAGATACTCAACATGGAAGTCCAGAAAATGTAGAGCAGCATTCAAGTGAGATAAACTCAAACACTCCTATCTTACCAACCCCTAATTATGCTGAAACTTCAAATCAGTGCATGTCACAATGTAGTAGTAGCGATGTAGAAGCTTTTCAACCAGTTGATAAGCCAACACTAGCACTACTAGTATCTAAAAAGAGAAATGTTCAACCAAAGTGGTATAAAGAGTTTCCTTGGCTTAGTGTTTGCATTACAAAAAAGAAAGTCTTTTGTCTTTAGGCCACTGCAATTTAATTACTTGTTTCTCAGATCCGGCGGGTCCAAATTTTAGCAGACGGGGGAAAGAAGAAAAAAATCACGTGATCCAAATCTGAAGCTGGTTAGAACGCAATGGCCTCTCCCTTCACTTTCGCTTGGCCGAGTACTGTAGTCAAGTTAGAGAGGCTTATACCTGCAAATCATCTGTTGAAATGCAGTACTACAAATCCACAGTTGTGAGTTTCCCTGATGTCTGCTCCTACTGTGGAATGGGGGCCGAAACACTGATGAAGAGGTCCGTGAACTTCGTGAATCATATGCAACAGTGTTGCCCATATGCTTCCTTTGCAAGAGTGAGGGGCAACTTGCTTTCTGCAAACAATCTTCCAATGTTGTTAAGAGGCCAAAAAACAGTAATGAGATGTAAATGATTTTGGTTTCATTTTCAGCTTGGTTTTTTAATATGTTGTTAATTGTATATATGTACCATGACATGTAGCTACCATTTTTCTTTCTTATTTTTTCTTCTTCCTGGTTGCCTGGTCTAAATTTGTGCCCAGGAATCTGAGAAAAAAGTAATCAAATTGGTATGGCCTTATTGTCGTGAACAAGCATGGTTTACTTTCATTCAGAAAAATGGGGGACAGTGATTTTACTAAATCAGGATTCCAGAATTGGAAAAAAGCCTTGAAAAAGTTCAGAGGACATGAAGTTTCACATACTCATAGAGAAGCAAAATTAAAATGGATAGCTCATGGGATGCCAACAATTGCGAGCCAGCTGAGCTGTCACGTGCAACAACTTCAGCAAACCCGAAGAGTAGGACTGCTAATGCAGTTAAAAGGCATACAATATCTTACTCGTCAAGCAATACCTATAAGCGGCCATACTAAATCAGAAGGTAACTTACAACAGCTTCTGCTGGTTTGCAGTGAGAATAATGAAGCTATAAAAACTGGATCAAAGAAAACTGATTCGCTAGTCATCAGTCAGTTAATGAGAAAATTTCTATTCTAGGGCAGACACTACTTTGAACCCTTTTAAAGAAGATGAAAAAGACTGAACCAGTATGGTTCTCAGTAATAGATGATGAGGCAACCAATGTTATCAACAGTCAACAGCTCGATTTGTCCATCCGCTGGGTGAATACCGACTATGAGTACGAGAAGATTCAATTGGCTTATTTAGGATTCTTGACACTAGAGCAGAGACTCTTTTCACAGTAATCTAAGATCTACTGATTTGATGCAGCCTCTCGAGGACAGACCTATGATGGAGCTGCCAACATGCAGGGAAGAAAATCTGGTGTGGCAACAAGGTTTAGAAATGAATACCCTTCTGCAATTGCACTGCATTGTTGTGCACATTCACTGAATCTTTGCTTACAGGATGTTGGAAGGAAGCTTGCATGTATCAGAGATGGTCTCGAAACAGTGAAGGAAATAAGCAAGCTCATTCGTTATCTCCGAAACGACATCTCTTTTCATTGAAGTTACAGGAGATAAGAACTGTTGCAATAGAAGCCATTCTCAAAGACTACACTCTATTGTTAGAGGAAATTAATTCAACAAAACATGATGAATATGGTTTAAAGGCTGCTGCACTTTTTGGGAAAATGCAGCACTTTATTTGGTCTCCAACTCAGTCACTTTTTATTTAGTGCAACAGAGCAAGTTTCTTTCACTTTGCAAAAAGAAAACATAGCTTTGCATGAAGCACTGTCTGCTGTTGATGCTGCCAAGATATTCTTCAAACAAAACAGGACTGATGAAAATTTCGACAGGTTTTATGACAAGTGTGTCACTATTGCTGAAAAGTTCAATATTGGCCAACCAGAATTATCTCGTTATAGAAGGTATCCTCCACGTTTTGATGGGAGTGAGCCACACCTTTTTATGTCTGCAAAGGCATACTTTCGGCAAATGTTCTTTGAAGCATGTGACATGCTCTATGGCGAGTTGGAAGTAAACAACATATTCCATCAATCCTGGCAGTTGAAAAAACTCTTGTGAGTGCAGCAAATGGTAATGATTATGAAGACAGCATGGAAGAGCGGAAGAAATCTTGCTACAAAGATGATGTCAATATGTCAGACTTAGCCAGACACCTCCAACTCTTACAAGATGTTGTCAAGCAAGGTATATAGCACTGAAGTGAAGAAAGTCACTTCTGTACAGAGGATCTGTGATGTAATGAACAAGAAAAGCATTTTCAAAACAATGCTACCAACTGTGCATCAGCTCCTTCGTCTCTATCTAACAATCCCTGTTACATCTGCAACGGCTGAAGGAACCTTTTCTGCACTGACGCTTAACGTACACAAGGTCTACGATGACCGAAGTAAGGCTTACAATTGCTTGCTTCTCCATGTCCACAAAGATCTAACTGACTCACTTTACTTGGTTTCAGTCGCCAATGAATTTATCAACGGAAGAAGTTTTTTTGGAAGCTTTCCTTGATGTATTATATTTATCTTTGTGCACACAATCATGCAAACAAATCATGCAAACAATACATCATCGAGTCCTTTAAATTAAATTTGTCAGTTGAGTCAGAATCCCATGGGAGGAAGTATAATAATTGTTCCCAATTAGCTAGTATATATAGCAAGGTGGGCGTAGTCCAGCAAAATTTCTGCTGCATATCTCAGCCCCCCCCCTACACTTTTCATCTCCTGTCTCCTCCCCTGCGTCCTCCCCTGCGTAGTGTACATGCTAACTCCCATGGTTGCTAACACTCACCTGTACATAACATTATACATACTGTAGCGTACATGTTAGCTCCCATGGGTGATCATACTCACCTTCACATAACATTGTACATACTGTAGTGTACATGTAACTCCCATGGGTGCTAACACTGACCTTCAATGAAAAGAGGAGGGTGGGCTCACCTGTGGGTGGGTACTTGTTAGTAATATTAGAGGAAGCCGAACACTGCTTGAGAGTGTAAACAAGCCTAAATAGCTTGCAACTTCAAGTGGCAACATGGATGGTCTCAACCTTCATTGTGTTCCTTGGAAGCCCTACTGTTGCGGAAGACTGAAGAGGCTCTTGATTACGCTTCATACAGGGAACCATTCTGTCTTAATAAAGAAGGTGTTTCTGGATGCCATTAGTTTAGACAAAGCACGACAATAGAGCTAATTCTTACCATTTTACTGTTACTAATACCCGCGTCAATATTTAATCATGTCCAAATAGTCCAACATTTTGATGCTCTACTTTCCAAGGTGTACTTTCCAGGGTGTACTTTCCAGGTTGTATATACTTTCCAGGGTGTACTTTCCAGGGTGTACTTTCCAGGGTGTATGACATGTCTGTCTTCAGTTATCAGTTTATAAGCCTAGCGAGTAATTATTTGGGCATGTCTTATGCTATTTGCCTCCACGGTTACTATAACCAATTGAGACCGAGCTACGCGGTTACAATTGGAGGGGCAGTTCCCCATAGAGGAAATATATATATCATGGGTCATGAGGGAAGATACACCCTTCTCCATCCCCCCACCCCACCCAGAAATGAATTTACGAGTGCAATTGATGAATTCTGACCCACTGTATTCACAATCCTCATTTGCCTTTCCTTATATAAAATCCATAAATAAATTCTGTATGCAATTCATAGAACTCGCTCTCTCTCACATGCTCTCCAAGCCATAATTACAGACAACACAAACTAAACTTCACTCTAAATACTGGGCATGGCCACATGGTCACTGCATACGAAATAACATCAAATTTTATAAAACACACATCTCCATGTAATTAAAACAAGAGTGTGACTCTTGTCTGTAGGAAGACTGTTCGACAGACTTACAGCAAATAGTGGGCTAGAGTTCAAGAGCTCTCCAAAGATACAGCCTACAGCCCTACATATGTGCATAGATACATATCATACACATAGCCCAGAATACATGCACAGATATATACATGCACACATACATCATAGATATATACATACACACACACATGCATACATGCACAGACATATACATGCACACATACATCATAGATATATACATACACACAGCCACATGCATAGATATATATACAGACATACATCATAGATATATACATGCACACATACATCATAGATATATACATACACACAGCCCAGCATACATACACAGACATATACATACACACATACATCATAGATATATACATACACACACATGCATAGATCACACACATGCATACATACACACATACATCATATAGATATATACATATACACACATACACATGCATAGATATATACATACACACAGCCCTGCATACATGCAATAATATATACATACACAAACCTCTGCATACACACACCAATATATACATATACATGCAGCATAGATATATATACACACATACATCATAGATATATACATACACACAGCCCTGCATTCTGCACATATCTATACATACACACATAATTACATACACACAGGATACACACATAATATACATACACACAGCCCTGAATACACGCACAGATATATACATACACATACATGCAAATATATATATATATATATATATACACCCATACATTATAGATATATACATACACATAGCCCTGCATACATGCATAGATATATACATACACACAGCCCTGCATACATGCACAGATAAACACATACACACATACATACATATATGCATGCAGGTGAGAGATTAGGATTACAAAAACCTCAGTCACACATTAGGTAGGCAAAGAGGGAGGCGTGGTTTGGATAGCTTGGATGTTGAGTCTGATTAAGAACCAGTCTTTATTTTTCCACGTTCATTTTTACAATACCACAGCAACAAAAAACAATAATAATTATTATTAATATTTTATAGCGACACTTTTTGAGTGGGCTGGTCCTATTATATAGTTTCATGCATAAGCAATCATCAAGGACAGAGACTACATCAACTCTGCTTAGCATTGGGCACTGCTTCTCCTACATTGTCAAACTACCTTCACTATAAATATCACATTTGTAGCTAATAATTTGTGGTTTGGTATGAGAATTAGTTCCTTTGAGGTAAGCAAACAAAAGCCACGCAGCACCTCGCCCAGCTAGGGTCACCCCTTTCCTCAAGAATGAAGTGTTTCAGAGCGATTCCAAGTAAGCACATATGAAGAAAGTGCTTGTTCAGCATTTCTCTGCAGAAGAGTTTCCAGAAACAGCAGCAAAGGTCAGGAAGGGACCATACTTGACTGCAGTCAGCCATTGAAGTAAAGCTTTATGACTATTTCATAAAGGTTCACTAGCATGTTGGGAGTTTAGGGGCTAAAATTCCAATATTCATGACTTGCTCATTTATTCGTGCAAAGGATGTTTCAAGTTCCACTGTATGTAGTGGATTGGTTATCTACTGCCATGTATGATAGTATCATTCTATATTTGCAGTGACTAGGCTAGGGTGTTTGTAGCCCAGCAAATTGAGAGAAGTGTGTAGGTATGTATATACACTGTACGTGATGGTTGGGGGCCAGAGGTCTAAAAACTTTGGGGTGGGGGGGAGAGGCAGCAGGAGGTGTATTGATACCATGATAGAGAAGGAGGGGGGAGGGGTACAAGTTAGTAATTATTTTAATTGAGGTTTAAGATTTGTGTATACTTGTAGGTCTGCACACACACACATATCCCTCCCCCCCCCCCCCCCCCCCCCCCCCCACACACACACATCACTGAAAGTATTACCAAAACTTCCACAACTAGAACGCATTCAAAGTATTGCAGTGCGTAGTGCACACAAGCCTCATGCCAGCTATGTCCCTGTGGCTCAGTGGCAGTTGGCCATGACAAACACCTGTTGGGGTTATGGTGGGTCCTACACATCTATTGAGGTTATGGTGTGTTATAGCAGATGGATATTCTCCGCCAACTTCTTAACTATAATTAATGTACAATTGTGTAGTTGACCCTTTACCCTGTTTCTGTTGTAAAGCAGATAAAATTCAACTTGTCTGGTAACCCTCTCACTACTGTAACCAGGGAGCAATTTAAAAAAAGATGTATATAATTTTTTTTGGCACAATTGGTCTACTGCTATAATTTTTATATTATAAGAATCCATTGTTATTGCTCGACTCCTGCATCGAATTTTGAATCCAGGGGACATGGCCAACCATGTGAAAAACTCTGTTTCTATGTATGATCTGCAATCTTGACAATCATCACAAAGGATGAGAGACTAACCCTGGATGACCTCATTGCTCAAGTCACCAGGGATAGTATGGCCCTTCCTGAAGAAGATTCCTATGAGGAAGAAGGTAAAGTGATCTATAGTTACCTAGGAATGCCGACTGCAGCTCGTGGGGCCACCGAATCAATGGCAACTTCACTTTGTTCTTTCACAGAGGGAGACTGTGAAGAGATGCTGCAGTCTTTTGATCAAGACTCCATGAGAGATCGATAAGGAAGGCTTCTCAGGTGTGTGAAAGTATCTATTAGCCTGCTATTCTCTAAACAACTGGGGAGGGCCTCGTTTAAAATAATTTCTCATTTAGCTTGTTATCGTATTTGAATTTGACTGTATTTTACCTTGAATTCAAATTCAAATTTTGTGTAAACTAGTGCATTTAGACCAGGCATACTAATATGGTTTAAAAGAAATGAAGTAAGTCCTGTTTGACTTATGTTGAAGTTTGTGTTGCAATCATATTGTAAGACAGATGATGTGGGTCCGGCTCCACTTACTTTGCTATGCAAGCTCCCCCCTCCAGCACTGGCCACTCCCAGTCCAGTTTAGGCCATGTCCTTGATGGTTTCCCTCGCTCTTCCTCCCACTTTTCCGGAATCTAGTAGTATGTCTGTGCTTACAAGATTGTGAGGTGCAATGATCAGAGGCTCCATTCCACGCACTCTGTTGCAGTTGCTGCACACCTGCAACTCAGACTCATCTAGATTAACCAGGCAAGAGGTGGTGATATATAAAAGTATATTCTAGACACGCATGACTTTTCAATTGGTGCAGCACAACTACAGAAGAATGAGAATAATTTTTTCATGTTGTATATGTGAATGCAGAGTTTACCATCGACACTTGCCTCACCCAACACTCCTACAAGCTGCTTGGGTGGCAGAGAGTTACTACTAACTTTCAGAAAACACTCAATCCAGCCATCTGTACATAAAAACACCTATCTTCTCCAATCAGGCTGATGTGTGAAACAACTCATAGATACATATGGTCAGGGGTAGCTGCACAGGTCAGGCATGTCCTGAAAATGCCAGGCTAGTGTTTGGACTGGTCTAGTATTGTTGGACCACATTTGTGAAATAAGTTTTGGATGTGATTAAAATTAAAATTTTAAGTGCCAGAGTGCAGCCCGATGTCATATCCTTTTAAAGCACGCTCACTTTGAAGAGAGTAAAAAAAGTAAGTCACTATTTATTGCATGTAGGTAATGGCAGAGGACTATGTACAATTTCCAAAATACTCTGAGAAAGTAGAGTCATCCCTGCAATGCACCTGAAAACATCTAGATACGTTTCAAAGCACCCATGCAAGAGTAACAACATTTGCACCAAAACTTGCACCAAAACTCACACATGCACATCCACCCACACATGCGCACACACACACTGCACACACACACGTGAACACACACACCTACATACGCATTATTTTTCTTTGGTTCTAGTAAATATAGCAATGTAAATATACCAATGTAAATATTGCAATGTAAATAATGCAATGTAAATATTAATATTGCATATAACAATGTAAATATTTATAACAATGTATATAACAATGAATGCATATAACAATGAATGCATATAACAATGTAAATATAGAATACAACAAAGCAAAGTAATTACCTAGTATGCAATAGAGCATGCACATACTAACCATAGGTCCACCCCGGGGTCATAATTCCTGGCTCCATACAAAAGTTCTGGAGCTCGATACCACCTGCATACATGGAGAATATTTGTACATGCACAGACCTAACAGAATCAACAATATTACTACAGTAGGTTTCTAGAATATTTCTTCATCAAAGTATCTTATTTCATGTTATTTTTGTTGTAGAATGAGAGGCCTGTAAAATATTTGTACATAGTTAGAATGATGATAGTCAGCTTGCAACGAGCAACATCCTTTACGTCCATTTAGAAACCACCCTCTAACTGGCATTTCCATGTTTTAGCCTTCTTCCTGTTCATTGTCAATTGACAATATGAGGTGAGCCACTCATACAAACTAGCTAACACATGGCTAAAACGCTACTGAGGTGCACATGATCCATTGTGTTCTGACTTGTGCCCATCAGATCAGACATTGATAATGGGCGTGGTTTCACATGCATAGAAAGTTGAGACCCAGTAGTCTGGAAGCTCCAGTCCCACATCACTGTTGAAGTGGTGATCCTCAGGTATACAAGGATGTGTAGTGCCTCCTTCATAAGTGGTCAGTCTGTTGGATCAATCTCTGAGGTTTTCTCCCCCATGATTGTGTGGTGTGGTTCCATGTGTGTTTGGTAATGGCAGAGACTTCCTATATAAGCTTTCCTCTCCTTTTTGTCTCCCTGAAGCAAAACATTCCACAACTATATACAAGGAAAGCAAAATTCAGCCGATGTATACATGCCGCTTGTAACCTACATATATACTTGACTTTGAAGAGCTGTGCTCTTAGCAAGGTAGCTATAACAGATCACACAATATCCTTCACTATGAAGATATAACAGATGAATACACACTAGATGGTTACCTATAACAAGAATGGCATAGAAGTCCACGCCCACCAACATGAACATAACATGAACCAGGCCAGCACTAGCATTGCTACCAATGAGCAGTAGTATTGGAGAAGAAGATTAAAAAAGGCCATCCTTATGGAGTCGAACTCTAGCATAATAACTCTGGACTGTGGGTCTAAGCTTTGGTCTTCTTCCTTGAACATTGTGGTTTGAACGCTGTATTATCGTCAAACATGAATAACCAAAACATTCTTACTTGATCAGAGCTGACAGTTTCTCTAATGTCCTTGAAGTTTAGGATTCATCTTCTATATCCTATGATGGGCAGGTACATCTTGGACTTGAAGAAAGTGAGCAAATTGTGTAGTCACTTTATAATCCCTCAGGGAGACAAACAATATACCCAGCTAGCTAATATCTATATAGCTACTAATATAAAAGCTAGCTATTAGCTAATCTTACCAAAAATAAGCTCATGGCTATGCATACCTAAATTCTGATGCCAATGTAGTCCACCATATTGACTTCCTGGCAGATACACTGCGAACTTAAAAAAAGGTGAGAAAACCATACAAAAAACCAACACAGGCCCTACTATTGAGGCATATTTAGCTAAGAGCTAAAACTCAGCAAGTAGTTAGCTACATACTAGGCAGATATTTGAAAAAATTTGATGTCTCTCCAACAAGCCTAACCAAGATCTAAACAAAATAGTAGGTGACAAGCTCTATCGAAATGCCAGTTCAACAAGAAATGCTATTGCCAAAAGATAGAGAAACTTACTCATCTAAAATGTTAGGTTTTGTTCTAGTAACTATGGATTGTTTTCAACTTAAATTCGGCATTAGCATTAGAGTAACAGCCTAAAGTACTGCTAACTTATGTATTAAAAAAATGCATGCGAGTAAAATAGTGCTATCCCTATGCCACGTTTTTTTAATGGGCATTGTCTAAATTTGGTCCCTCATACGCTCATACGGTAAGGGTTAAAACCATTAAACATCAGCAAGGCTGACAATAATGATAATCATAGGTCATCAACACTTGCCATTTATGGTGCTATCAAAATAACCACAGGTACAGTTTACTTAATTATTTCCTCATTACCCCATTTTCATTACTGGCAGGCGAGGTGAGCAAACAGACTGGATTGCACCTTATAAGAAAGCGACAGAATTGAAAAACTTATTTAAAAGACAGAGCAAAGAAAGAGCTTGGATATAAATTGACAGGGATATGTTGTCAAGATACTTCTATAGGAAATCATGTTTATTCATGCTTCTTATTCATTTCTCAACTGCTATATAACGAAACGGCAGCATAAAAAATATCTAATTTAAGAATGCTTTACAAATAATGAGCTGAAACTTGAAACACAGTTATAATAGTGAAGGTATAGAATAAAGATATTTTTTTTGTAAACAATCCATTTTGATTAAGCGCCTAACTTATGGTTGGTTCTAGCCTTTAATCATTCAAGTGTTGGTCATGAGTCATGACTATATATGTCTCCTCTTGCTTAGGAGTTGGCAGACAGACGAGAGATGTAATGTTGATGTGTAATGCTTTCCAAGCTATGCTTTGCATTAGTTCACTCATCTAGCAGCTAGCAGAATGCATAAACTCAGCAATCCACGAGATAAGATATTGGTACCTAATTGTAAGAAATTATTAGAGTGTTGCTTGTTAAGCGGCTACTCAGTGTTCTATTTTCTTGCTGTCTAATGTTATTAAACACCCTGCATTAACAACCAGCAGTCATGGCATAGAATATTATGTGGTAGACTGCTCAGTGCATTTTCAAGGGTGGTGAGAAAGGCTTGACAGACACACTGTGAGAGGGGCTTGCCTAAACAGCATACCTTGTGGCAACCTGGTGACTGTATTGTCTCTCTGTGTCCACGGCAAACACTCTGGCCAGACCAAAATCTGCTATTTTCAGGTGCCCAGTGGGACTGATGAGTAAGTTGGCTGGCTTCAGATCCTACATAGCAAGTTAGAGAAGAGATAATTCTGGCAACAATGTAAGGAAATACTGAAAGTTACATTAAAAAAAGTTGGGGTTAGGGGAGGGAAACAAGGTAAACAGTTGGTCTAATGGTGCCCTGGACAATTCCGAGATTACCCATCCATGTCTAGCAAAGTTAAAAGTTGCTGCCCCCTTAATTCTATGCCTACCATAGGCCCATCCCAATTTAAGTACCAAGTATCATAGATTTATCAGCATTGTTCATAGCATTACTGGACATATTTAGGGGGGGGGGGGGGGGGGGGGGGGGGAATACACTCCGTGGCTGTGTTCCTCCACACTACAGAGCTCTTCCTATATCATGCTAGGTACATGTTTGCATATGCACATGTGCAAACTTATCGTTGAAAAACACACACGAAATAACAACAAAAAATATATATTAATTTTTTCAATCGAAAAACTTTCAATAAGAGAGACAAAAAATAATAATGAGTAAGCTGATGATGAAGCTTTGGTTCCCACAGTTTGCAGCATCTCTGTCGTAGAGTAACAGAAGTCCTCTGCAATAGGTGGCTGTAATTATATGAGGAGCATACAGCAATAAAGTTTAAAAAACAATAACAAAAAACCCCATAATTATACAGGTCCCATCCAATTATATTGGCGGTGAACAATTAGAACTACATGAGGTGCATAGTCTTTGCTCTCTAAAATCTTTTTTAAGGCAAGCTGCTTTCTAATAAGTTTTGTTCAGCCCTTGATAAGCTATCACTAAGTGCATACATGTACTAATAAAAAGTGCTGATAATGCTGAGGAAAAAGGACTTTATAATGAACATTACAACTAAAATAGGACAAAGAAGCGATAAATAGAGTAACTACTTTAAAAAAAGAAGTCAGAAACAGTCGAAGAAGACACACCCTTTTATAAATACGGTCATTTCAGCAACTTCTGATAGAGCAGCCTCGCTAGAAAGATGTTTGCATCAGGTGAGGCCTACAATGTAGCTATTATAACAGTGAGCTATTGGAGACTGTGTCTTATAGTTACTGTGTGTAATATTATGTTGCCTTGTTGCATTATTTGTGTGCTATTGTCACGAATGTAAAATGTGCATGTGCATGTGCAGGTATTTCATAAATGGTCGATGTTTGCAACCATTTTTGGGAATGATGACTTCCAGTTAGTCTGGACTTGAATGTTACCTAATGCAACATAGCCCATGTCCGACCCAGCATAAAAGTACACAAAATATATTTTCCAACTGTGCGCTTGACCAAGTACTTAAGTTTTAGCATCTAATGGAAAAAATTGTTGCATGCTTCCTCTAGCCACAGGTGATAATTTCAGATCTCTAACCAGGAGATATTTAGCCAGATAAATCAGGCACTCAGGTTTTGAAGTACTGTACCCCACTATAGCTACAGTAACGTGGGTATAGTTATACCTATGAAAAATGTTTTAGTATCAAAAGAGAGCACACAGAGAGACTTATCTTTTGAGCTATATATATATCAAATGAAGTTTGAAGAATCAATGTAGCTATAAAGTGGTAACCACAAAAAAAAATTAGCGCCTACTAGTTTATGGTATTGGTCCCACTAAGGTGATCAGGGTACAGGTTTTAAGGAAGAGTACTTGTCATTAGTCTACAGAGTAAAACGACTTCGTAAGCAATAAGCTCTTGAAACAAACTATCTTCTGGTACCACAATAAAAAGTTATGAATGTTACCAATCTCGGGTACTTGAAGATCATGGAACTGTTCTGGGGGGAGCTGGAGGAACATGATGTTGCTGAAGATGCACGGTGAGTTCAGCAGGATGGTGCTCCTCCTCACACTGCAAACATCACCTTGGACTGGTTGAGGGAGCACTTTGAGGAACATCTCATCAGCCGCAGAGCCGACACAGAATGGTCCCCACATTCACCGGATCTCATGAAAGCTAGGCTATTTAAATTGTGTTTTTATTATCTAGCATATCAGAGCTTCCTTCACCCCCTTCTCCATACACATTATCTCACATTTTCTCCGGTGTCTTAAAGGAATAATTTTTTACTCTTTCTCCTCACATTCATCTTCCATTCTTTCCCTTGTCCTGCCTTTCTTCACTCCTCATTTCCTTCCCTGAGGCACAGATTACGAGTAACAGAGTGTATTTGCTGTGAATATTATTTATTCTATCACTTCTTAGTAGAAAGTGATGGCAGTTTCATCTGAAAGGGAAATACAGTATAGTCTTGTTTTTTCTCTCGAGGAGCTCAACTTTCGAAGTTTATGTGGACTTGATCCTAGACGCAAAAATTGTGCCCTCAAGTAAGGTTTGGCAAAGTGTTTGACTGAAGCCACAACCTTGCACACATTAAGTTAAGTTCAAACCATGTCTATTATAGTGGGTGTGGACAAAACTTCAGCGCTTCCAAATCGTAGTGGGTTATCTAAAGTAGTGGCATCATTTTCAATAGAGGAAGAAAACTCGAATGTATCTGCTGCGTTCAATTCGGGCCACGAGAAGGACCATATGGAAGAGTTCTGCTGAGAAAAAGGAAGAAGAGTGGCAGAGCATGGTGTAGCTTTCACTGTACACTACTGCCCCATTGAAGGAGAGTAGCATTTGTATGTGGAGAAATGCATACATCAATTAGCTAGAGAAGATTCGGTTACAGAAATCCTCGAAACTTTAGAAAGAAAGTAGCATTTGTATGTGGAGAAATGCATACATCAATTAGCTAGAGTAGATTCAGTTACAGAAATCCTCTTAACTTTAGAAACTCGATTTAGAATTGCAATAACCTGTAAAATTATTCTGCAAAATAATTGAGTTTCAGCAGGCGTCGAAACTTTAGTTCTTCGAACAAAGCATCATGTAAGGGCCGCCAAAAAATAATTCCATATTTTTAATCCACTGTAGCCAATTCAACATTCCCTTTAAAATGCATATTGTACTACAAACATGTACATATAATAGTTATTTCATATAGGGTTTCATACATTTCATGCATATATTTCATGTATGGTTTAATACATTTCATGTAGAGTTTCATACATTTCATGCAGGGTTTAATACATTTCATGCAGGGTTTCATACATTTCATGCAGATTTTCATACACTTCATGCAGGCTTTCATGCATTTCATGCAGGGTTTCATACATTTCATTGCAGGGTTTCATACATTACATGCAGAGTTTCATACATTTCGTTTTCATACACTTCATGCAGGGTTTCATACATTACATGCAGAGTTTCATACATTTTGCAGTTTCATACATTTAATGCAGGTTTTCATACATTTCATGAAGGGTTTCGTACATTTCATGCAGAGTTAATGCAGAGTTTCACACATTTCATGTATGGTTTCATACATTTCATTTCATGTATGGTTTCATACATTTCATGCAGAGTTTCATACATTTCATGTATGGTTTCATACATTTCATGCAGAGTTTCATACATTTCATGTATTGTTTCATACATTGCATGCAGAGTTTCATACATTTCATGCAGAGTGTCATACATTTCATGCAGAGTTTCATACATTTCATGTATGGTTTCATACATTTCATGCAGGGTTTCATACATTTCATGCAGAGTTTCATACATTTCATGTATGGTTTCATACATTTCATGCAGGTTTTCTTACAATTCATGCAGTTTCGCATTTCATGCAGAGTCTCATACATTTCATGCAGAGTTTCATGCAGGTTTTCATACATTTCATGCAGGGTTTCATACATTTCATGCAGGGGTTCATACATTTCATGCAGGGGTTCATAAATTTCATGCAGGTTTTCATACATTTTATGGAGAGTTTCATACATTTCAAGCAGGGTTTCATACATTTCATGTAAGGTTTCATACATTTCATGCAGGTTTTTATACATTTCATTCAGGGTTCCATACATTTCATGCAGGTTTTCATACATTTCATGGAGGGTTTCATACATTTCATGCAGGTTTCCATACATTTCATGTAGGTTTTCATACATTCATGGAGGGTTTCATACATTTCATGCAGAGTTTCATACATTTCATGCAGGTTTTCATACATTTCATGCAGGTTTTCATGCATTTCATGCAGGGTTTCATACATTTCATGCAGGGTTTCATACATTTCATGCAGGGTTTCATACATTTCATGCAGGGTTTCATACATTTCATGCAGGGTTTCATACATTTCATGCGGGATTTCATACATTTCATGCAGGTTTTCATACATTTCATGCAGAGTTTCATACATTTCATGTGGGGTTTCATACATTTCATGTGGGGTTTCATACATTTCATGCAGTTTCATACATTTCATGCAGGGTTTCATACATTTCATGCAGGTTTTCATACATTTCAAGTGGGAGTTTCATACATTTCATGCAGAGTTCATACATTTCATTACGGGTTTCATACAGGATTATTGGTAGGAGTGGAAATGTTTAGTGCGTCCAGAATTAATTTCTTGGTCCGTGCACTGTTAGAAAATCCCCTAATCCAAGCCCTAAGAAATCCTGTAAGTTGATAAAACATTTTATTCCACCTACTCACTCTGTGCATGATTGACTTTCCATGTAGATAAGCCACACCCTTTAATAACATCATCATGTAGCTTTTAATCTGGGCCTAAAAAAAGAAAATATGGGGTGAAGAATAGCGAGGCAAGGAGGAAAGAGTGGAGAATGAAATGAGTGGAGAATGAAATGAGTGGAGAATGAAATGAGAGGAGAGAGTTAAAAAAAGGCGGAGGAAATATAAGAGAGCGAGGTGGGGATAGGATGTAGAAATAGGAGGGGAGGAATGATAGGGTGAGTAAAAGAGTGGATGAAATGAGAGGAGAGGAGAAGGTAAGAGAGGAAGAAGGAAGATGGAGGGGAAAAGAGAAATAAATGTAGATAAAATGGAAAGGAAAGAGAAGAAGTCAATGAATGGGAAATGAGGAAGAAGAGAGCAAGGAGAGAGAGGATGAGATGCAGAGGAATGTGAGGAACGAGAGCAAAAAGAATGGAAAGACAACAGGAGAAAAGAGAGAAACATATGAACTCTGGATATCCCTAGTAACTAAATCCACAGATGAAACCTGGATATCCTAGTAACTCTGCCATCCGCAGATGAACCTTGGATATCCCTAGTAACTCTGCCATTCATGGAAGGATGTCAATCTCCGCAGATACTCTGATGGCGAGATCATGGAGCATACATGTATGTGGACATCCACGGATGAACAATGGATATCCTTAGTAAGTCTGCCATCTGCAGATGAACTCTGGATATCCATAGTAACTATGCCATCCGCAGATGAACCCTGGTAAAACTCTGCCATATGCGGATGAACCCTGGATATCCCTAGTAACTCGGCCATCTGCAGATGAACCCTGGATATCCCTAGTAATTCAGAGCATCAGGCAGATGAACCTGGATATCCCTAGTATTATAACTCTGCCATCCGCAAATGAACCCTGGATATACCTCATGGGCGTAGGAAGATGACTTTTAATGAGGGGGGCCAATAATATTGTGGAACTTTATAGGTACACCCTTTCTAAGCACTACACTATTTAATAAGTATGCATTTTTAGATAAGCCTGTTGTATAGAACTATAATGGGTTTAAAATGCCATAATTGTAATCAAATCTTCCGAAGTAGTTCATTCTGCGTTGATTAACAGACAGAAAAGTCCTAGCTATTTCAGTTAAATCTACAGAATCTGTTCGTTTTTGGTGTACGTATATATAACAAGAATAAGTTATTCAACCGACATTCAGTCATGGTGCTTCTTAAATACATCTTGATTCGACGAAGGGAAGAAAATGAGCATTCTGCTGTGGCTGAAGTGACAGGATAAGTCAGGTATAATCTTAATAGTTTTTCTACTTCCTGAAGCATGCCTTTGTAGATTTCACTTTCATTTATAGCAGCAGAAATGGTTATAGTGGTTACTTTTGTAATAGTAGTCGTAGTTCCTGAAAATGCTGTCCTGATAACATAAGGAATCATCAAAAGTTGTACCTCCAATCTCTCTAGGTCAAAATCTTCTTCTAAAAAAGCACTTGATGCAGCCGACATCACTGTAGCATTGTTTCCATTGGCAAAACCAAGAAGAAGTGATTCAATGTTTTGTGTAGTGTCAAGATCTTTCTGATTAAAATGCCTTTCAACCTCTCCTGCAGTTAACTCAGTCACTTCAAAATATATATGACGGTACCTTTCTTTAGGATTTGTATATATATGTGGGCTTGCACCATCATCAAATAATCTGGGCATCTTCCTTCTTCGTGGAAGAGTTGGTGCTGCTGTGAAGTCCTTGGAATCATAAAGAACCTAATCATAAAATGAATCAAACTTTTCCTCACTTCTCAGGGATTGCATATAAGAAACAAGGGACTACACCTGAAACCACCGAAATTTGAACGCATTTTTGTAGCCATCATAACTTTCCTCCCCTTTCTTCTGTGAAGATACTTTTGATACCAACTTGTTGCTCATTCTGCATGCTTTAAGATGATATGTGAAATGTCTCTATATGCACATTTTCTTAGATGATACATCCAAAAAGGCAAGGGTCACTCCAAAAATTGCACCCCCCAAATTGCGGCGAGGATAATTCCCAAGTGCCTCGCAGATGCCCAAATTTGGTTTGTAGCTTACCAAGACACTTAGCTGTGATATAACGGAGGCAAATTTATCAATTCATCTATTGTTCATTAGTTCTAAGGCATTTCATTTCCAACCGCGCAAAATACACCCAAAATCTGTGACGGTCACCTCACTCGAAAATGCTTCAAGTAAATAAAGAATTGAAACCGTTATATCACAGATCACTAAAAGAGCTCTCAAATGAATCCTCAAATATTAAAATTGAGTCAAGCGTGGCAAAGTTATGTTCGCTACAAAATCAGAACAAAATTGATTAAAAAAATTCCTAGGAATAGGTGTTTAAAGTTAGGACAATGAAATGTTTGAATTTTGCAATAAAATAGCTTGGCAAAATGTGTTCTTATACAAGTTGCAGTTATTTCTTGATATGTTCTTGTACTTTCATGCCTTTCTTGAGTTTGCTGTGCCTGTATGTACATGTAAGATGGAACAATATGATGAAAATTGATACGAGATGTATGTAAATGGAACTTCCCTTGAGAGTTGAACATTGTCCCTCAATGAAGTAGTGCCTTCCTCTGTATTGTATGCATAGTTTTAATTTGTTTGAGATAGTGTGGCTGCCCGGTTGGTTCTGCCTGGTGGATTAAAAAAAAAAAAGTTTGGCTTTGAAAAAAGCCGGTCAAAAAAATATAGTTGGGTGACCAGATAAAAATAAGGAAGAAAAAAATAAGGAAGGGAAGAAAAAGAGAAGAAAATAAAAAAATAAGGAAGAAAAAAAAAGGAACAAAAAAGTAAAATAAATAAAAATCCACCCCCAAAAAATAAAGTAGAAGGGAAAAGAAGATCAAAATCCGCCCGACTCATAGGTGATGCCTTCCCGAGTGATGTGTCTTTCCTCCATTGCCAGTGCTGTAGATCTTATGGACTTTCTCCGTCTGTGGCTCGTGCACCCTGCCTTCTGCTCAGCCTTTTTGATTCGTTTTGCATCCAAGGACGTTATGTAGTTGGATGTAAAAGCACTTGGAGGAAAACCCAACAATTGCTCAAACAAAGGTGAGAGTCCTTCCAAACCATGATTGAAGGTGATCACTGCCAGAGTGACTGCAATGTCAACACTCACCAGAGAACAGAATCCAGTCTTAGGGCACCGGGACCAGATGATGTTGTTGAATGACTCATTCTGATTCTGAGTAGCACCCAACACACACTTTTCCAACAGCTCCCGCTTGGACAGCTCAGTGAATACTGGCTTGATGAAGGGACCCAGATCCTTTGGTAGCTTAGGAGTGTGCTTGGGTGGTTCCTCATTATCAGCAAGTGCCCGATTGTGCTTGCACCATGAGCCTGATCCTGACGGGCAAAATTGGTGGTTGTGTTGGTCACCATGGGATATGGAGTGGTGGAACACGGCTCTGTGCATTCCATCCACGTCCCCGGGAAAATTGCGGAGAGCCCCTCCGAAGTACACCGTGAGAGAATCAATCACAGATTCAGTCAAGCGTCCCTTCCCCCCCACTTCAGCTTCCGCACTTGACCGCTGTCATCCACAAAGGTCTTCTTCTTCAGGTCACGCAGTTTTTTCCCGAGGCGCTTCTGTACCTGTCCCACACACTCCATCTTCTGAAGGTGTCAAAACAATAAAAACAAATATGTAATCACAAAACAATAACAAATATGTAATCACCATAAATGTAAGCAAATATGTAATCACCTGGATCACAATATCCCTGCCATAAGGATGCTCGTTGTTGAGCGTAGAGATTGACTTGGTATCCCCATCACAGATTACAACCGTGTACCACAGCTTGTTCCTCTCCACTGAACTCGCCCAAAGAATCGAGGCACCTTCCGCTTCCAGAGCTGGAGAAGAACCACTGAAGTTAGAATTGTAGGAGTCCTGGTGCTTGTCCATCCAATCCAGGAACTCCTGCGACTCGCTGCCCATGGTACGCTGACTTTCTTTGCAATCCTTGCAGGATTTTCTGAGGACCGTCACATCAAGTACCTGGCCTGTCTCCCACGATAGCACTGCTACCACACCGTAGGCTGCTACAAATCCACGTCGGGGACCAGGTACCATCACACGTGACTGTTACATCAACAACATCATCTGGATCGGCTCCCTGTAATCTATGCAGCTGTGCAGAAGCAGACTTACAGCTCTCCACGCCCACTTCGTGTGCGATTTGCTGGAGCCTGCTGTTGTGTTCGGAATAATACTTGGGGAATACTGGAGGAGGCAAGCCCATTATCCCACAGATAGTCTCCAGCCCTGCACTCCCTCTACCACACATTCTCCCTGCTAGAATAAACCTGGAATTTAAGGCTTTTGAATACTTGCAGGGGTCATAAAAAGCATCCTCACCTCCTGTACACAATGGATTGGTGCAGGAGAGAGTCAGTTTAGTACATAGACCCCTCCGATTCATCAGGTTTTCCCTAACAGTTAGCCCAGATCCACAGACATTACAACTAGCCCGCCTAGTGACGGATGCTAGCAGATTTTCCATATCAATGAGCCATAGACCTTTCATCTCACAAAGAGAATCAGGACTACAGGCTCCATCTGTAGCTGGGGAGCTTACTGAATGCTCCAAGGAGGATGACTGTGGCTTCGCGAGTGCAAGTTTCTTCCCAGTAGCAGTTGGAACTGCCACTGGAGAAGATATCTCCCCACTTGTGACTACCTTCTCGAACTTCCCTGACACTCTAAGCCGCTTCTTACGACGGAGGGAACGTTGCTTGCGCTCACAATCGACTTGAGAAAACATCACTTTCAAAGAACGAACGGTTTCGGCTAACTGACACTTCGCGACAAAATGAGTTGCCCAGTGGAGAGCATGGCTCAGCACTCATGCGCAACAGTCATGAATAGAATCAGTGTGAAATTTGCTTCCTGTGGTTGTGGTAGGAATAAATGAGCTTCCTAGTATACGTAGTCGCCATTATATGCTGGCATAAACTTACCTCACCGTTAGCGTTCGTTGTTAGTGTTCCTTGTTGGTTTCTCTTCAAATTTTTGAATCAATATGAGAAATTGCATGGACAAAAATCATCATAACTTTGAAATATAACATCCAATAGCTCTAAAACTTTAAAATTGGCCAGTAGATGTGTACAGCAACAGTTTGAACTGAAGGGGAAAAAAATTAATCCAAAGTTTTTTCA
This sequence comes from Cladorhizidae sp. MBARI D1340-BT2, assembly GCA_028752905.1. Lineage (NCBI taxonomy): Eukaryota > Metazoa > Porifera > Demospongiae > Poecilosclerida > Cladorhizidae > Cladorhizidae sp. MBARI D1340-BT2. The sequence goes on from JAQNBH010000001.1 coordinate 22,875,864, forward strand.
GGTGTAGTCCCCCCTTGCTCCCTTTATGGTCTCTTGAACTGTAATGTCTTGTGCCTGCAAATTGGTTGAGAATTGATCAGATGCTGAAAATACCAGATACGCTAGTTTGAGGCCATAATAGGTATCAAAATTATCCATTTTGGTTTTTTTGGTTGCCATTCCACTTGCTTTTGCAGCATATTCATCGCTCCCTTGACTGATCTTCTCCAAAGCATTTTGTAAGGTATTGTAGTTCTTTAAAATGCTTGCTATGGATGCATGCCTCACAGTCCAACATGTAGGGCATAACATTCTTAATTTAGGAGATAGTTGACCAGTGTTAATTGTCACCTAAATTTTCAAACAAGGTATGCCGTTTAGTAGACATTTGGGTTAATTCAAACACAAAATTCATAGCATCTCTCACTATATCACAGGTTTTAGTTACATCCTTCACATATAGATTGAGGTTGTGAGCCAGGCAATGAACGTAGAGTGCCTTTGGTTCTTCCTTCTTATAAAGCTTGAACTCCATTCCGGATTCCGCTCATATCGGAAGCACCATCAAATGCTTGACCACGACATTTACTGATGGGCAATGAGCTCCGCAACAAGACATCTTTAATTAAAGAAAATATCATCAATGGTTTAGTATCAGGAAGTTGAATATGGCCTAGGGTAAGTCTCATGAATGTTGTAGTCATGATCTACCCAACGAATTGATAATGACATTTGTTTATCTCCAGCTATGTCTGATGCTTCATCAACTATTATTGAAAACCAAGAAGCGGCATTGATTTCAGTCAACATTTTTCGAAGAACAGAGAGACCCATGATTGTAATTATTTTCATTAACTATCTCTGGGGAGAAATATATTCTGTCTGTCGTAGCCGGGGCATCATTTCATGGAAATCCTTAGCCTATATAGTAATAGTAATTGATACAGATTACCACTGAAAGTCTCCATATCTTTTTTGTGCCTACGAAGGGGTAAACCCTGACGAGATAGAAATTGAACACAGCGGAGAAGCTTTATGAGCATGCATCTATGATGGCCTTGGTCAGTGCTATGTTGGTGAATGAGCTGAACATCTATACCTTAGACCATGAGAGTTTGCTGCAACTTTTAGAGTAGCTTCCTTGTGAAAGCTACTGGCTTCATGTTCACGAAATTTCTGTAGTGCTTTCTTCAAATTTGAAAATCCGAGATGAGTGAGCAGATTGGCTATGTTTTGGAAAGCTGAGAAGGCCTTGATTGTCAGCACAACGACAAGCGGCACAATAAACTTTGTACTGTAATGTGCATACAGTTATCCAAGAATTGGATTTTGTACCAATTGGTTTGTATCTTTCTTGAATGACATTTTTTATTGTCATGATCCTTAGTGACAGTGTGTGATAGGAAAAGCTTGTTTTAGAATCACCTACACTGGATAGTTGACATGGAGTGCACAGATCATAGCAACATTGGCACTGGCAGGTACTGCTGGAAGTAGATGAAAGCTCAACTGCTTCATCATCGGGTATCACAGCTGAAGTAGATGGCATTTCATCCACTATACACGATATATAATCTCATTAGAAACCCTTACAGTACACTGATTTAGCCAGTTATCCTACCTGTTCCTGACGAATCCAATTCATTTGTTTGATCCTGATCAGCTGAAGCAACATTAAAGAAGTGTCCAATCTTCTTCTGAGACATCAATGTATTGTTGGACCATAGATTCTTATACTAGTTACAGATCTTTGGTTGGACAATACCTGATAGCTGGCCATGTGCTTAATTAAACTGAGCACATGACTGTCATCTTTGCACCTAGCATCTGGGACTTATTCACACCTGCTTTGATCACATGAGAATCCCATAAATGTAGTTTGTACATGCATCATATAAAATTTACACGTGGCTTTGTATTAATTCATGCCTTGATATATCCAATCATGAATGTGTGAATCTTTCTTGGTTTAAGGTGGGAGGTTGACACTTGGCTGAATATAAGTGTTTTAAAAAAAACCTTTGCTGAAAATAAGGGGTGGCCCTGCCCGCCCCCCCACCCCACCCTCCCTGGTTCCTACGCCCATGTCCCTACTAACTCTGCCATCTGCAGATGAACCGTGGATATCCCTAGTAACTCTGCCATCTGCAGATGAACCGTGGATATCCCTAGTAACTCTGCCATCTGCAGATGAACCTGAGTAGGTCAACAATCTGCAGATGAACCATGGATAATCTTAGTAACTCAGCCATCTGCAGATGAGCCCTGGTAAGTCAACCATCTGCAGATGAAACCTGGATAACCCTAGTTACTCAGCCATCTGCAGATGAACATTGGATATCCCTGGTAACTCAGCCATCATCAGATTAACTCTGGTAGCTCTGCCATCCGCAGATGAACCTTTGATATCCCTAGTAATGCCATCTGCAGATGAACCCTGGATATCCCTAGTACCTCTGCCATCCGCGGATGAACCCAGGATATCCCTAGTAAGTGAACCATCCGCAGATGAACCCTGGATAACCCTAGTAGGTCAGCCATCCGCAGATGAACACTGGATATCCCTAATAAATCTGCCTTCAGCAGATGAACCTTAGATATCCTTAGTAACTCAGCCATCCACAGATTAACCCTGGATATCCAGTGTAACTTTGCCATTGAAGAAGAACCATGGATATCCCTAGTAATGCCACCGCAGATGAACCCTGGATATCCGTAGTAACTCTGCCATCAGAAGGTGAACCCTGGATATCCTTAGTTACTCTGCCATACATGGATGGATATCAATAGTTATTTTTCTATCCGCATATACTCTGATGGTGAGATCATGGAGCATATGTGGACATCCACGGATGAATCCTAGATATCCTTAGTAACTCTGCCATCTGCAGATGAACTCTGGATATCCCTAGTAACTCTGCATCCGCAGATGAACTCTGGATATCCCAAGTAACTCTGCGATCCGCGGATGAACCCTGGATATCCCTAGTAACCCTGCCATCTGCAGATGAACCCTGGATATCCCTAGTAATTCTGCCATCCACAGATGAACACTGGGTATCCCTAGTAATGTCATCCGCAGATGAACCCTGGATATCCCTAGTAACTCTGCCATCTGCAGATGAACAATGGATATACCTAATAACTCGGCCATCGGAAGATGAACCCTGGATATCCCTAGTAATTCTGCCATCCACAGATGAAGACAGGGTATCCCTAGTAATGTCATCCGCAGATGAACCTGGATATCACTAGTAACTCTACCTTGCGCAGATGAACCCTGGATATCCCTAACTCTGCATCCACAGATGAACCCTGGATATCCCTAGTAACTAAACCATCCATGGATGGATGTCACTACTAATTCTTGTATCCGCAGATAGTTTGATGGTGAGATCATGGAGCATATGTGGACATCCACGGATGAGTCCTGTTTATCCTTAGTAACCCTGCCTTCTGCAGATAAAATCTGGATATCCCTAGACGTAGTAGTAACTAAACCATCATTGGATGGATGTCACTACTAATTCTTCTATCTGCAGTTAGTTTGATGGTGAGATCATGGAGCACATGTGGACATCCACGGATGAACCCTGTATATCCTTAGTAACTCTGCCATAATCACATAAATCCTAGATCCCTAGTAACTCTGCCATTCGCAGATCAACCCTGTATATCTCTAGTAATGCCATCCGCAGATGAACCCTGGATATCCCTAGTAACTCTGCCATCCGCAGATGAACCCTGGATATCCCTGTTAACTCTGCCATCCACAGATTAACCCTGGTATCTCTGCCATCCATGGATGAATGTCACTAGTAATTCTTCTATCCACAGATCTGATGGTGAGATCATGGAACATATGTAGACTTCCACAGATGAATCCTGGATATCCTTAGTGACTCTGCCATCCACAGATGAACTCTGTATATCACTAGTAACTCTGCCATCCGCAGATGAAACCTGGATATCCCAAGTAACTCTGCCATCCGCAGATAAACCCTGGATATTTCTAGTAATGCCATCCACAGATGAACCATGAATAATCCCTAGTAACTCTGTCATCTGAAGATAACCCTGGATATCCCTATTAACTCTGTCATCCGCAGATGAACCCCTAGTAAGTCTGCCATCCATGGATGGATGTCACTAGTAATTCTTCTATCTACAGATACTCTGATGGTGAGATCATGGAGCATACATGTATGTAGATATCCACAGACGAACCTTGGATATCCTTAGTAAATCTGCCATCTGCAGATGAACTCTGTATATCCGCAGATGAACCCTGGATATCCTTATTAACTCGGACATCTGCAGATGAACCCAGCCTCCCTGGATAACACTAGTAACTCAGTCATCCACAGATGAACCCTGGATATCCCTAGTAACCCTGCTATCCACAGATGAACCCTGGATATCCCTAGTAATGACATCCGCAGATGAACCCTGGATGTAATTCTGCTATCCGTGGATGAACCCTGGATATCCCTAGTAACTCAGACATCCGCAGATGAACCCAACCTCCTTGGATATCCCTAGTAACACAGCCATCCCCAAATGAACCCTGGACTTCTCTAGTAACTCAGTCATCCGCAGATGAACACTGGATATCCGTTAAATCTGCCATCCACAGCACAGATGAACACTGGATATCCCTAGTAATTATGCCATCCATGGATGGATGTCACTAGTAATTCTTCTATCCGGAGATACTCTGATGGTGAGATCATGAAGCATATATATGTGGACATCCACGGATAAACCCTGGACATCCTTAGTAACTCTGCCATCCTCAGATGAACTCTGGATATTCCTAGTAACTGTGTGTCTGCAAATGAAGTATGGATGTAACTCTGCCATCCGCGGATGAACTCTGGATATCCTTAGTAACTCAGCCATCCGCAGATGAACCCTGGATATCCCTAGTAACTCAACCATCCGCATGAACCCAAGATTCTGCCATCCAGATAAACCCTGGATATCTCTAGTAACTCAGCCATCTGCAGATGAACGTTGGATATGCTTAGTAACTCTGCCATCCATGGAGGGATGTCACTAGTAATTCTTCTATCCACAGATACTCTGATGGTGAGATCATGGAACATATGTAGACATCCACGGAGATATCGTAGTAACTCGGCCATCCGCAGATGAACCCTGGATATCCCAAATAAGTAAGCCATCCTCAGATGAACCCTGGATATCCCTAGTAACTCAGCTATCCGCAGATGAACCCTGGATATCCCTAGTAGCTCTGTCATCCACAGATGAACCCTGGATATCCCTAGTAACTCTGCCATCCAAGGATGGATGACACTAGTAATTCTTTTATCCGTAGATACTCTGATAGTTAGATCATGGAACATATATACATGTAACATCCACGGATGAACCCTAGATATCCTTAGAATCTCTGCCATCCGCAGATGAACTCTGGATATCCCTAGTAACTAAGCCATCCACAGATGAAACATGGATATACTTAGTAACTCTGCCATCCCCAGATAAATCCTGGATATCCCTAGTAAGTCTGCCATTCATGGATGGATGTCACTAGTAATTCTTCTATCCACAGATATTCTGATGGTGAGATCATGGAGCATATGTAGATATCCACACACGAACCTTGGATATCCTTAGTAACACTGCAATCTGCAGATGAACTCTGTATATTATATCCCTAGTAACTCTGCAGATGAACACTGGATATCCCTAGTAACTCAATCATCCGCAGATGAACCCTGGATATCCCTAGTAATGACATCTGCAGATGAATCCTGGATGCAATTCTGCTATCCGTGGAAGAACCCTGGATATCCCGAGTAACTCAGACATCTGCAGATGAACACTGGATATCCTTAGTAACTATGCCATCCATGGATGGATGTCACTAGTAATTCTTCTATCCGGAGAAAGTCTGATGGTGAGATCATGGAGCATATGTGGACATCCAAGGATGAACCCTGGATATCTCTATTAACTCAGACATCTGCAGATTAACCCAGTCTCCTCGGATAACACTAGTAACTCAATCATCCACAGATGAACCCTGGATATCCCTAGTAACTCTGCTATCCACAGAGGAACCCTAGTAATGACATCTGCAGATGAACCCTGGATGTAATTCTGCTATCCGTGGAAGAACCCTGGATATCCCGAGTAACTCAGACATCCGCAGATGAACCCAACCTCCCTGGATATCCCTAGTGACACAACCATTCGCAAATGAACCCTGGTAACTCTGCCATCCACAGATGAACACTGGATATCCTTAGTAACTATGCCATCCATGGATGGATGTCACTAGTAATTCTTCGATCCGGAGATAGTCTGATGGTTAGATCATGGAGCATATGTGGACATCCACGGTTGAACCCTGGATATCCTTAAGTAGTAACTCTGCCATCCTCAGATGAACTATGGATATCCCCAGTAACTGTGCTATCTGCAAATGAACTCGGATATCCCTAATAACTCTGCCATCCGCGGATGAACTCTGGATATCCTTAGTAACTCAACCATACACAGATGAACCGTGGATTCTGCCATCCGCAGATTAACCCTGGATATCCCTAGTAACTCAGCCATTCGCAGATGAACTCTGGATATCCTAGTAACTCAGCCATATGAACCCTGGATATCTCTAGTAACTCAACCATCCACAGATGAACCCTGGATTTCCTAACTCTACCATCCTTGGGTGGATGTCACTAGTAATTCTTCTATCCACAGACACTCTGATGGTGAGATCATGGAACATATGTAGACATCCATGGATGAACCCTAGATATCCTAGTAACTCTGCCATCCGCAGATGAACCCTGGATATCCTAGTAACTCTGCCATCCGAAGATGAACACTGGATATCCCTAGTAACTCTGCCATCCGCATATGAACCCTGGATATCCTAGTAACTCTGCCATCCGCAGATGAACCCTGGATATCCTAGTAACTCTGCCATCTGAAGATGAACCCTGGATATCCCTAGTAACTCTGCCATCCGCAGATAAACCTTGGATATCCCTAGTAACTCAGCCATCTGGAGATGAACCCTGGATATCAATTCTGCCATCAGCAGATGAACCCTGGAAATCCCTAGTAACTCTGCCATCAATAGATGGATGTCACTAGTAATTCTTCTATCCACAGATACTCTGATGGTGAGATCATGTAACATATGGATGAACCCCAGATATCCTTGTATCTCTGCCATCTGCAGATGAACTCTGGATATCCCTAGTAACTTAGCAATCCACGGATGAATCCTGGATATCCCTAGTAAATCTGCCATCCATGGATGGATGTGACTAGTAATTCTTCTATCCATAGATATCTGATGGTGAGATCATGGAGCATATGAAGACATCCACGAATGAACTCTGGATATACCTGTAGTAACTCTGCCATCCGCAAATGAATCCTGGATATCCCTAGTAACTCGGCCATCGATGGATGGATGTCACTAGTAATTGTTCTGTCCACAGATACTCTGATGGTGAGATCATGGAGCATGTACATGTATGTGGATATCCACGGATGAACCCTAGATATCCTTAGTAACTCCGCCATCTGCAGATGAACCCTGAATATTCCTAGTATCTCACAGATGACCCCTTGATATCCCTACTAATTCAGTCATCTGGAGATGAACCCTGGATATACCTAGTAACTCTGCCACAGATGAAAACTGGATATCCCTAGTTATGTTATCCGCAGATGAACCCTGGATATCCCTATAAACTCTGCCATCTGCAGATGAACCCTGGCAACTTTGTATCCACAGATGAACCCTGGATATCCTAACTCTACCATCCATGGATGGATGTCACTAGTAGTTCTTCTATCCGCAGATAGTCTGATGGTAGTCTGATGGTCAGATCATGGAGCATTTGTAGACATCTACGGATGAACCCTATTTATACTTAGTAACTCTGCCTTCTGCATATAAACTCTGGATATCCCTAGTAACTCTGCCATCTGCATGTGAACCCTCAATATCCCTAGTAACTTTGCCATCCGCAGATTAACCCAGGATATTCCTAGTAACTCAACCATCCACAGATGAACCCTGGATTCTGCCATCCACAGATGAATCCTGGATATCCCTAGTATCTCTGCCATCCATGGATGGATGTCACTAGTAATTCTTCTATCCACAGATACTCTGATGGATCATGGAATATATGTAGACATTCACGGATGAACCCTAGATATCCTAGTAACTCTGCCATCCACAGATGAACCCTGGATATGCCTAGTAATTGTGCCATCCACAGATGAACCCTGAATATCCCTAGTAATGCCATCAGTAGATGAACCGTGGATATCCCTACTAACTCTGCCATCTGCAGATGACCCTGGAAATCCATAGTTACTCTTGCCATCCGCAGATGAACCCTGGATATCCGTTCACGGATGAACCCTAGATATCCTAGTAACTCTGCCATCCACAGATGAACCCTGGATATGCCTAGTAATTGTGCCATCCACAGATGAACCCTGAATATCCCTAGTAATGCCATCAGCAGATGAACCGTGGATATCCCTAGTAACTCTGCCATCCGCAGATGAACCCTGGATATCCCTACTAACTCTGCCATCTGCAGATGACCCTGGAAATCCATAGTTACTCTTGCCATCCGCAGATGAACCCTGGATATCCGTAGTAACTCAGCCATCCACAGATGAACCCTGGATATCCCTAGTTGTGGCATCCGCAGATGAACTCAAGTAACTCTGCCTTCCACAGATGAACCCTGGATATCCCTAGTAACTCTGCCATCTGCAGATGAACCCTGGATAGCCCTAGTAACTCTGCCATCCGCAGATGAATCCTGGATATCCCTAGTAACACTGCCATCCATGGATGGATGTCATTAGTAATTCTTCTGTCCACAGACACTCTGATGGTGACCATGTACATGTATGTGGATATCCACAGATGAACCCTAGATATCCTTAGTAACTCTGCCATCTGCAGATTAAATCTGGATATTGCTAGTAACTATGCCATCCACAGATAGACCCTGGATATCCCTAGTATATAACTCTGCCATCCGCAGACGAAACCTGGATATCCCTAGTAACTCAGACATCCGCAGATGAACCCTGCTAGTAACTCTGCCATTCGTAGATGAACCTTGGATAACCCTAGTAACTCTGCCATCTGCAGATGAACCCTGGATATCCCTAGTAACTCTGCCATCCATGGGTGGATGTCAATAGTAATTCTTCTATCCGGAGATACTCGGATGGTGACATCATGCAGCATACATGTATGTTTAGTGGACATTAGTCTAGTAGATCGCTATGTATGTATTCTCTTCTATAGGTAGACCCCTTACCCGTTATACGTATTCATACATGTACGCATGCCCAGACACACACTATGCTCAGTTGATGCACACATTGTCAAAGACATGTTCTGATTCATATCCAGTGTGATCTGCGACAAAGGCGTAGCTGCGCTATCATCTATGCGTGCATCAACTCGGCATAGTGTGTGTCCTTTGACAATTGTGGCATTGTTTGCAACACTGTGGAGGATCCATAAGGAAACTATAATAGGTGACCCCATTTAACGCCCACCAAGATGGAAGCGGTCAGATGCCCCTTCCCTGGATGTACCTACAGCACCCCCGCTGATCTGGATCCGGCAGTAACAGCAGTCATCCTGTCCACCCATGCTATGGGACACAGCCGAGCGACCAAGGCTAAACCTGCGCCCGTGAAGAGACCGGAGATGACATCGGGAGTGACCACGGAGAATTGAACGTATTTTCTGACTAGGTGGAAGGCCTACGCTGGGGCAGTACAGCTCACAGAACAAGACATCGCGATGCAACTCCTCGAGTGCTGTGATATTAAACTCAGACGTGACATCACTCGAAATGCAGTCGGCCCGGTCAAACTGGAGGACATGAGCGAGAGGGACCTACTGGGAGCGATGAGGGCCCTAGCGGTGAAGGAGGAAAACCCCAAGGTGGCCAGGGTGATTCTGAGCCGGATGGTTCAGGACAGGGGCGAACCAGTGAGGGCTTTCGCGGCCAGACTCCGAGGCCAGGCCGAGGTATGCTGTTTCACTAAGAAATGTACTAACTGCCAGGCCATCTCCAATCAAGGTGAGGAGAGGGTGGCGGATCAGTTATGTATTGGGTTAGCTGATGGAGAAATCCAAGAGGATCTCCTTAAACACCAAGACCAGAACATGGGGGTGGAAGAGACCATTAGATTTGTGGAGGTGAGGGCAGCTGGTAAAAGGTCGGCAGTATCAATGACCACGCCCACCTCCACTAGCGCCATCGATGATGATGAGGGTACGGAGGCGGTGAGTAGCACGTACAGGCGCCAGCAGCGACACCCCCCTCACGACCGAGGCTGGGACCAGGCAAGGTCACGCCCACCCGACAACATGCTCCACCCCCTAACCACACACCCCACCGAGAACCCGGCTACCCCAACCAGAGAACGACACCAACTAGGGGACAGAGCCTGCCACCTCAACGCGCCACCAGAAACACACCCATCAAGCGAGGTGTGTGTAACTTCTGTGGCCTTCCAGGTCAGGTCACGGAGAACAGGAACGAACAGCTCACAGGCGCATACATTGCCCGGCCTTTGGAACCACCTGCCCCTCCTGCGGACGGCAGAATCATACAGCCCAGATGTGCTGGCAAGGATCCATAGAAAAGGAGAGCGCCATCTACGAACAGGTAGACACAATGGTTGAGGGGACCCTCGACCACCAGCAGTGGAACCCAGACACCCGTCGCTGGACCCAGGAGAAGTCCCAACCACAGCCCCACATTGATGTCATCGTCTCTGCACGCTCGGAGGACTTCCGCCACCATGGCCATTCCCTGAGAATCGAGACGTTAGGCATCGCAGCCTGCGCTATGGCAGATACTGGCTGCCAGAGTTGCCTGGCTGGTCCACAACTCATGACTAAGCTCCGGTTGACAGCAGATGACCTCATCCCTGTCAATCTAGTCATGCACTCTGCAAGTGGCAACAACCTGCCTATCGTGGGAGCCGCAATTCTGAGAATCAAGGCCAACATCACCAGCCTCGAGTCCAGGCAGATGGTATACTTTTCAGGCATTGCAAACAAGCTCTACCTGAGTCTGGCTACCTGCGTCGACCTGCGGCTGCTCCCCAGGGACTTCCCCCACAGCACGCCTATGCTACCTCTGGGAAACAACAAGGCTGGGAAGACGGGGCGGGGAGCCCAAACCGGACCAACACAACACTCCAACCATGCAGACCTGCAGACCAGAACGCCCCTGCAGAGAACCACCACGCACGGCGTGGTTGCGACCACGCCACCCAGACCTCTCAAGGCGACGTCATTACCTCCACCTCATGTGAGTCCACAAACCCTCTCCAAGACTTGCTCATGCCCCACTAGAGCACAAGCCCCACCCCGACCTACAAGCCTACCATTCCCGGCGACTGAGGCCAATAGGGGTAGGCTGGAACTACACCTCAGGGACCTGTACAAGGCGAGCAGCTTTAACACCTGTGAGCACCAGCCGTTACCAATGATGTCCGGCCCACCACTCCGGCTCAACATTGACCCACACGCTGTCCCTAAACCCTGCCACACCCCCATTGCTATCCCCATCCACTGGCAGGAGGAAGTAAAGGCTGGACTGGACCGCGACGTCCGCCTAGGAGTGCTGGAACAAGTCGCCCTGGGGACCCCGGACACTTGGTGCCATCGGATGGTCATTTGCACCCAAAAAAACGGGTCCCTCAGGAGGACAATTGATTTCCAGCAATTGAACCGCCATGCCACACACGAAACTCATCACACCCAATCACCCTTCCATAAAGCCAGAGCTGTCCCGACCCGATCGAAGAAGACCATTTTCGATGCATGGAACGGGTACCATTCCGTTGCCCTCGCGGAGCCCGACCGTCACTACACCACGTTTATAACCCCGTGGGGTCGATATAGATACTGCTCCGCCCCCCAGGGATACATTGCCTCTGGTGATGCGTACACGGCCAGGTACGACAGCCTGGTCGCGGAGATACCAAATAAAACCAAGTGCATAGACGACGCCCTCCTGTGGTCGGAGTCCATAGAGGACGCCTTCCACCAGGCAACGGAGTGGCTCGACGTCTGCGCCAGGAATGGTATCACGCTGAACCCGGACAAGTTCCGGTTCGCACAGGACGAGGTGGAATTTGCCGGGTTCCTCATAACAACGGACGAAGTCAAGCCCTGCAGCAGGTACATCCGAGCAATCACTGACTTCCCGACACCCATGGGGATAACGGACATTCGCGCCTGGTTCGGTCTCGTGAACCAGGTAGCCTTCGCATTCTCCATGACGTCGGTGATGTCCCCGTTCCGGTCCCTACTCAAACCCTCCACCACCTTTGCATGGATCCAGGACCTCCAACTCGCTTTTGACGCGTCGAAGAAGGAGATCACCACACGGATCCAAGAGGGCGTGAGAATTTTTGACAAGGAGCGCCCAACTTGCCTGGCGACGGACTGGAGCAAGGACGGGGTAGGGTACTGGCTATTCCAGAAGCACTGCCAGTGCCCATCCCAGGAGATCTTCTGTTGCCAGGAGGGTTGGAAGGTCACCATGGTCGGCTCCAGGTTCACACATGCAGCGGAGTCGAGATACGCACCGATCGAGGGAGAGGCCCTAGCGGTCGCTGATGCCCTGGACAAGGCCCGCCACTTTGTTCTCGGATGCTCCAACCTGGTCATAGCCGTTGACCACAAACCCTTGGTGAAACTGTTCGGGGACCGATCCCTTGAGGACATCCCCAACACACGTCTCAGAAACCTTAAGGAGAAAACGCTAAGGTACCGATTCACCATGGTGCACATACCCGGAGTTCGCAACCGAACCAGTGACGCCCTGTCACGCCACCCCACCGGCATCCCCAGCCCAGCGAGAATGGCTCTGCAGGACGACAGCACGGCGCCCGACACTGCGTGCCCTCACACAGGCCTCAAGATCCCCTCCGCGCTGCTTGCGGGCATCTCGATCGCGCCCCCGCCCGACGATGTGGGCCTTTCCACGGCCATTTGCGCAGCCATCACTGCCATCCCCCTCAGCTGGGAGGCCATCCAGATCGCCACTGCAGGGGACGACAGCCTGCAGGACCTTGCCCTCACCATAGAGGAAGGGCCACCGGACAAACGGCACCTGATGTCCCCGGCAACCCGGGACTTCTTTCTCTACCGAGATTCCTTCTCAGCAGTAGATGGCGTCATAACGTACGGAGACCGAATCGTCATCCCAACCAAGCTCCGCCGCACCTGTCTGGACGCCTTACACGCCGCTCACCAAGGCACGAGCAAGATGACCGCCCGAGCAGAATCATCCATCTTCTGGCCTGGCATATCCAAGGACATCACTGCAACACGGGCCAATTGCAGTGTCTGCAACGGCAACGCTCCATCCCAGCCGGCCATGCCCTCAGTCACACCGGAAACCCCCGCATACCCCTTCCAGCATGTATGCGGGGACTTCTTCCACCACCTCGGACTGGTATACCTGGTCCTTGTCGACAGGTACTCCAACTGGCCCATCGTCACCCCATCCGGGGATGGTGCGGCTGGATTAACCCAAACCCTCCGTGATACCTTTGCGACGTACGGCATACCAGACACGCTCACCTCCGACGGCGGCCCAGAATTTACGGCACACAAGACAAGATCGTTCCTTACTAACTGGGGCGTACAGCATCGAACATCCTCGGCGTACCACCTCCACGCTAACTGCAGAGCCGAAGTAGCAGTGAAGGCCATGAAGAGGCTAATCGCAGGGAACACTGGCCCCAACGGCACCCTGTCCGACGCCTTCCACAAGGCCCTACAGATTTATCGCAACTGCCCGGACGCAGACACCAAGATGTCCCCAGCGACATGCGTCTTTGGCCGACCAACGCGTGATCTCCTCCCCGGCCTACCAGGCAGATACCTGCCCCACACAGAATGGACAGACAAGCTCGACCTCAGGGAGAGAGCTCTCTCCAAGCGAGCCGTGGCAGGTCACGCGAGATGGGATGAGCACACCAAGGGCCTTTCCCCCCTCAAGAACGGTGACACCGTGCTCATCCAAAACCAGACAGGACGACACCCGACCAAATGGGACAAGTCGGGGACGGTAGTGGAAGTGTTACAATACCATTAGTACAGCGTATGGACCGACGGCTCCGGCCGCCTCACAACCCGCAACCGCCGGTTCCTGCGCCAGTACACCCCCCACCCAACCGAGGAACTACCACCACTCCCACTTGCCGACACACCCTACCCCAACAACACGCCGACCGTCACCCATCCGGAGCCAGAGCCGATCATTGACTACCCGCCAACCAACGCTCACACCGAGGCCCACACCGTGCCAGAGACCACCACAGCCACCACCCCGGGACCTCCAACCAACCCCAATCCCTTGAGTATCACCCCGGCCACCCCACACACGGGACGCTCCTACGCCTCCGTCGCCCGGGCTCCACCGCCGACCCAGGCCACCCGACCTGTGACCAGTCCGCCCTCCACACCTGCCTTGAACAGGCCGGCAGCACCAAGGTCCATCATTACTCCCAGGTCACCCCGTCATCCGCCTTCTCAGAGCAGCCTGACCGCGAAGCCACCACCCCCGTGATGCAGCAAACCCGGGCCGAAGCCCATTGACCGCTACGGCCACAACTGATCAACTAACTTCAGCAGGCACCAGTGCCAACTTGGGGGAAGGTAGTGGACATTAGTCTAGTAGATCGCTATGTATGTATTCTCTTGTATAGGTAGACCCCTTACCCGTATACGTATTCATACATGTACGCATGCGCAGACACACACTATGCTCAGTTGATGCACACATTGTCAAAGACAGGTTCTGATTCATATCCAGTGTGATCTGCGACAAAGGCGTAGCTGCGCTATCATCTAATGTTGCATCCACGGATGAACCCTGGATATCCCTAGTAGTAACTCTGCCATCCGCAGATGAACCCTGCATATCCCTAGTAACTCAACAATTCGCAGATGATGTACTCTGGATATTCCTAGTAACTCAGTCATCTGCAGATGAACCCTGGATATCCCTAGTAACTCAACCATTTGCAGATGAACTCTGGATATTCCTAGTAACTCTGCCATCCAGAGATGAACCCTAGATATTCCTAGTAATGCCATCTGCAGATGAACCCTGGATATCCCTAGTAACTCAGCCATCCCTGGATGATCCATGTACATTCATCCGTAGTAACTTGGTCATCCATTAATGACATGCGATTGACGACGACGACACCGGACCACTCTTCCTGGTTTGAGAATAAGGACATCTATAATTAGACCTGGCAGCACTCAAGTCCAAGCAGGTGATACTATATCAACTATGCCATTACAAGGGTGATAGACAGAAGGATGTCTCTGTCTTAAGTGTGGCGTCCACACAAAATAGATATTCGGATGTTGGAATGGATTCTAAGAAGAGCAACGAAGTTCATCCTCTCTGATTAACAGACAAAAAATCCAGCTGGAAACTCACTACTCTCTTTAATGATAATCATTGTGATTAATGATTTATCAAACATTTGATTCAGTCACTGATTACTTCAACATCAGAAATTATGTAAATCTAATTGAAGGCCCACTAAAGCTGCTAAATCCCTCAAACTTAAATACTGCAAATTAAAAAAAAGTAAGACAATGAGTTGTTTTTATTTCCACCGGTTTCCTTATCTATGGAATGCTTTCCCTCCAATAGACTATATAGCATATATATATATATATCCTCTAAGCAATTAAAGAGGTTCTTGTGGTCTCTCTTCAGCACTAACTTCATTTCTAATAACGCTTGTAGCATTCACTTCCTCTGCCCTTCTATCAAGTGTTCCAATGCGCCATCTTCCCCAAATTTATTCACTTCTCACTCTTCCTTCTGGATTCCCTTTGTTGATTTTGACTATCTGCTAAATATCTACTCAACACTTAGCATGGCTGCTGGATTAATGCCTGTAGACCTTCAGAACAATAACATTAATCTGTCATATACATATAGTAGCCACACACATCTCGTTGTTCTGTTAAGTTACAAAATATCCTACAATAACTAGTAGTTGCAGGTCAGGTAATAATGCCCTAGCTATAGCTATACTACTATAACTAGTGTTAGCTAGAGCTAGTTGCAGGTCAGGTAATAATGCCCCAGCTATAGCTATACTATATAACTAGTGTTAGCTAGAGCTAGTTGCAGGTCAGGTAATAATGCCCTAGCTATAGCTATACTACTATAACTAGTGTTAGCTAGAGCTAGTTGCAGGTCAGGTCATAATGCCCTAGCTATAATTATACTACTATAACTAGTGTTAGCTAGAGCTAGAGTGCATGTCAGGTAATAATGCCCTAGCTATAACTACTATAACTAGTGTCAGCTAAAGCTAGGTGCATGTCAGGTAATAATGCCCTAGCTATAACTATACTACTATAACTAGTGTTAGCTAGAGCTAGTTGCAGGTCAGGTCATAATGCCCTAGCTATAACTATACTACTATAACTAGTGTTAGCTAGAGCTAGTTGCAGGTCAGGTCATAATGCCCTAGCTATAATTATACTACTATAACTAGTGTTAGCTAGAGCTAGTAGCTAGCTTTAGATCTCCAGCATCTTACTCACATAGCCAAAAACATCAAATCCCACTCTTCTTCGCTGCTGTCACGGTCCATTCTAATAAGCTAGAAGTATGAACACCATGCAATGGAATGACGCTGTACTGTGTTGACCAGCAACACACTGCAATGTAGCGCAATGCAAGCAGAATGCAACACTCTGCTCAGCCACTCCCATGTTATGAACCAGCATTAGGCCTGAGATGGCAGAGTTACCACCAGAGGAGGAAGTGCTAAATGCAGTTAAGAAGCTCAGGAATAAGAAGGCTGGTGGTGTTTCAGGCTTACTTCCAGAGATGGTCAAAGCTGCTTGTAGTGAAGATGAATTTCTGAGAAGAATGATGGAATACGTGCATGATGTTTGGAGAGAGTGTGGGACCCAGGTGACTGGCGTGATGCTATACTGCTGGTGCCTATTCCCAAGAAAGGAGACATGAGCAATTTAGAGCATCGCTCTGTTGGGTGTAGTTGGGAAAGTCGTGGCTAGGGTTCTCAAAGAAAAATTGCAGAAGCTAGCTGAGGATGAACTCCCTGAGTCACAGTGTGGATTTAGGAAATGCAGGAGCTTTGCTGACATGATCTCCACTGTGAGATAGCTGGTGGAGAATTCATGGGATTTCCAGTCTAAATCTTTCTTCACCTTTGTTGAGTTGAAGAAAGACTATGACTCTGGTCCAAGGGAGGCAATACGGAAGGCATTGGAAAAGCTGTAGGTGTCCCAGAGGGGATCAGACTTATCGAGTTCTTCCACCAAATGTGCGAGTTGGAATTCAGCTGGATGGGAAAGTTTTGGAGGATAATTGTGTATTGAGGCAAAGATGCTGCGACACCAGTTCTATTCAACTTGTACACTTGTCCGGCAGTTGAGAGGTGACTGGCTAGTGGGTGGAGCTGAAGGAGTAGGTATCACTGTCAAGTGTATGATGGAAAGCTGTTTGCGAGGTATACCAGGAATGTCAATGGGAAGATAGTTACAGAAGGCCAGTTTGTAGATGATGGGACCCACTTCGCTTTAGCAAGATCGGGTGCACTTGAATATTAGTGAGCAAGTGGTGACTTTGGCTTGAGAGCGAATATCTCCAAGACGAAGCACATAATGACAGGAAGACCGGTGGAGGAGACAGGCAGAGAGCCCATTGCCCTTGGAGGAGCTATTAGTGATGAGTAGTTTCCTATTTTGGTTCTCTCATAGCCAGCGCAGGGAGGATGGATGTGGATGCGGACAGGAGAATGGCACAGGTATCAAGGACACCAGCTCAGGGAGGATGGACAGGAGAGTGGCACAGGTATCAAGGGCACCAGCTCAGGGAGGAAGGATGTGGACAGGAGAGTGGCACAGGCACCAGCTCAGGGAGGATGGATGTGGACAAGAGAGTGGCACAGGTATCAAGGGCACCAGCTCAGGGAGGATGGGTGTGGATGTGACAGGAGAGTGTCACAGGTATCAAGGGCACCAGCTCAGGGAGGATGGGTGTGGATGTGACAGGAGAGTGTCACAGGTATCAAGGGCACTAGCTCAGGGAGGATGGATGTGGATGTGACAGGAGAGTGGCACAGGTATCAAGGGCACCAGCTCAGGGAGGATGGATGTGGATGCGGACAGGAGAGTGGCACAGGTATCAAGGGCACCAGGATGGGTGTGGATGTGACAGGAGAGTGGCACAGGTATCAAGTGCACCAGCATAGGGAGGATGGGTGTGGATGTGGACAGGAGAGTGGCACAGGGATCAAGGGCACCAGCTCAGGGAGGATGGATGTGGATGTGGACAGGAGAGTGGCACAGGTATCAAGGGCACCAGCTCAGGGAGGATGGATGTGGATGTGGACAGGAGAGTGGCACAGGTATCAAGGGCACCAGCTCAGGGAGGATGGATGTGGATGTGACAGGAGAGTGGCACAGGCACCAGCTCAGGGAGGATGGATGTGGATGCGGGCAGGAGAGTGGCACAGGTATCAAGAGCACCAGCTCAGGGAGGATGGATGTGGATGTGGACAGGAGAGTGGCACAGGTATCAAGGGCACCAGATCAGGGAGGATGGATGTGGATGCGGACAGGAGAGTGGCACAGGTATCAAGGGAGGATGGATGAGGATGTGGACAGGAGAGTGGCACAGGTATCAAGGGCACCAGATGTGACAGGAGAGTGTCACAGGTATCAAGGGCACTAGCTCAGGGAGGATGGATGTGGATGTGGACAGGAGAGTGGCACAGGTATCAGTGTCACAGGTATCAAGGGCACCAGCTCAGGGAGGATGGATGTGGATGCGGACAGGAGAGTGTCAAGGGATTTCGGAGAATTGAGAAAAGCTATCTTCTGGACAAGAACCTGAGCTTAGCCAATAAGCGGAAATGTTATGATGAGTCCGTTCTGTTCTATGGCACAGAGTGCTGGACTCTTCTCAGGAAACATAGCAGGAAGTTGGATGCATTCCATCACAGGTGTTTTAGGATCATCCTGGGGATAGCAGTAGGCAGCAGTGGTCTGAGTACATCAACATGAGGAGGAAGTGGGGCAATAATGAGACAGCCACTGAGAAGGTCAAGAAGAAATGCTTGCAAGGAAGCCTGACAACAGGATGATTAAGTTAATCCTTTTCAGTGGCTGCCTCAGAAACGCTCAGGTGTGGTCCTAGGAAGAGATGGATGGATATGGTGAGAAAGGACCTTAAATATTGGCATGGAAGAAGATAAGTGGTGTGTAGAGGCAAGGAAGTCTAGAGCCAGCTGGACAGTATTGTACATATAGGGAAGGTGTGGAAGGGAGTTCAGAAAGCACACTTTCTACAACAGCTAAGAACACCTGTGTGTGTGTGTGAGGTATGTTGCAGGTCCTTAGGAGAGAAAGAGATAAGAAGCACAAGTGTGTGAGGTGTGGTGCAGGTCCTTTTAAGGAGATAAGGAGATAAGAAGAGGCACAAGTGTGTGAGGTGTGCTTAGGAGAGAAGGGGATAAGAAGAGGCACAAGTGTGTGAGGTGTGCTTAGGAGAGAAGGGGATAAGAAGAGGCACAAGTGTGTGAGGTGTGCTTAGGAGAGAAGGGGATAAGAAGAGGCACAAGTGTGTGAGGTGTGCTGCAGGTCCTTAGGAGAGAAGGGGATAAGAAGAGGCACAATTGTGTGAGGTGTGCTGCAGGTTGTTAGGAGAGAAGTAAGTAAGAAGAGGCACAAATGTATGAATGAAAGAAGGAAGCCAGTGAGTGAGCAGAGAGGATCAGTGCAGTATCAGACTCGTCAGCAGTGGTTTAGGAGCAGAGGAAGGCTAGCCGTCCATACATGCAGGCCAGGATGTTCAGTGCCTATAAAGTCGGCCGCCTTAGTGCCTACCCACATAATTGGAAATCCCTCGACCCCAGCAAGGGTTTGGATCCAGTTTTGGGTCCTTAGGCCATGATCCCTTACCACACCTCTGAAAGCTTAAAAAACACCCCTAAAACCATAAAGCCAAACTATAGCAGATACACGTTGCATATCAGGATTGATTGGGGGGTGGGGTGGACATCCCAGTGATCAATGCCAACCTTCCTGTGGTTGTTTGAGCTGCTAGGAACATCTCGTCTGAAAGTCTTCAGCATGTCTGGCTGACGAGACTTAAAGCTACTGTTAGAACTGCTGTGATTTTATTCACCAACCGCACCCACAATGCATATTATATTGCATCACCAATTTTGATAAAAATGAAAGTTTGAATTGTATATAATAGTACAATGGTCAAGGATGGCAGCAGCTATGCATTCAGCTTCTAAGGAATAGCACATTGACATGCTTAAATGCTCTGGAGAGAACTCTGCATTCAATTATCGAATATTGAGGAACATTGCTGAATAAAAATGCCATATACCATTTGTCAATCAGTATATAAACTGGATACTTGGGCCTACCCCCACATATCACACATAATTGAACTTCTTGACTTCAGGAAGGTTTTGAACCCTGTTTTGGGCCCTTATGCCATGCCACCTGACCACACCATGCCCACATATCTTGAAGATAACCATAAATGGCCTAACTAAGAGTAGATATAGGATTGGTATTGATGTGCAGCATTGTAGATTAGGGTCGATTCAGGGAGGCTGGTCAGGAATATTCCTCCTGGATGTTGGGATATTCCTGACCTAATTAGTAATGCCCCCTGGCCATGCTGCACCCACAAAGCAGATTTAGCAACCAAATTAGGGCAGATAGTAGGCCGGCACTGAAGTGCAATGTTATAGATTAGGGTCGATTTAGGGGGTAGGGGGTGGTCTGGAATATCCCACCCAGAGGACAAGCATCTCTGCTTTTATATATAGATGTATATAGAAGGGGAGGAAGGACAACCTGGGAGTCTCCTCCCTCCCTCAACCCCCCCTCAGATATTTTTTTACCCCCACATTAAGAAACTAAGCTAACAAACAAGCCAACATTAATTAAACAAGTAAATAAGTCAACAAACATCTCTTCTAAATTAATCGGCCATAAAGTCAATACATAATTAAACTACATACATACCCAAGTCAAAGTAGATTATGTTTATCTAGGCAAATTTCAATGCATCAATTTCACGTCTTTCAATGGACATCTTCAGGAGCTGTGCTGCACTGCAGTCTGCTAGGCAATTGTGTAGCCTTGTTTTTGTCATTTATAAATCGTTCCACAGGGTCAGTGCCAACTGGAAGCACCTGCAAAATGTTCATCAGTGTTTCTGGTAGTATCTACATAAATACATGCATAACTTGTTTCCACTTCACCTTTATGTCTTGCACAGATGGAGGGCTTGGTGTTCTTTGCCATCATAATCTTCTTCTCTTGGAAAACAGCTCTCTTAAAAAATCTGCCATTCTCCTAGCAAATTTTTCACAGCAGAGGCAAAGTATATCTAAGTAACTCATTACCTATGCTTCTTCTCCATAGAAGTTAGCCAAGGTCGACAGCTGAGGGATTACCATAAGCTCTGAGAAGTGTCACATCATCGGGAAGAAGGGCTGGGTTAAATACTGAGGCTGAGACAACAAGCTCAACTGCCTCACCTGAGAAGCGCTGCTAATATTTGGTAGAAGTGTATCAAGATATGGAATGGCCACCTGTACTCGAAACTTTTGAACTGAAAAAGGCGTAGGAAATGTCCGTACTGTTGGTCCCCACTACCTTGGATGGTTATTCCATGCTCACTTTCCAAAGTTTGCAGCTGCAGTACACTAACTTGCATCACTCTCCATGGTGGAATTTAGATGATAAAGTGTACTCTTGAGCATAAAGGGAAGCTTGCTGTCTTCTGCATGAACAAGTTCAAGTGAGCAAGGGCACTGAGAACTCCTGATAGGATATAAGTGCTTAATACAATGTAAACACTAGCCAAAAGGGAGGACATGCTTCAGCGTGATTCATACCTGTGAAAGTGTTTTCAACAGTGAAGGCAGTTCCTCAATTGCCTGAACCACTCATGCGATAGCCACCCAGTGTCATTAGGCTTCACAACTCTCAGCTCGAGAACAGCCTGGATAGCCTTATATCTCCTTCAGTGATGCAGATGCCTGAATTGAAGTGAGCTGTAACCTGTGATAGGAACAGTGAATGTAGATTGCATGAGCAGTGGTGACTAACACAAAAGTTATTGTTGTGTTCTGCTCAGCTATGAAGCAGAGCCATCACAGAAGGTAGGATGATCTTGTCTAGAAGCTAAATTGACTGACTAAAAACTAGGCAATCAACTGCCCAAACTATTATTTCCTAAAATAAACCCAGAATGGGAGTCCCAAGTTACTTGTCTTACGTGACAAATCATGATTAAACAAGCTAGATCTAGTAGAATGCTGGCTATTACTTTTACTCGAGCTGACATAGGTCAAGTAATAAAAAATTATGCTAGATCACAGAAGGTAGGATGATTCAGCTACAGCATATTCTGGAAGATATCTGACAGCCTAAGTCTTTCTACACCTCAAAAGCATGTCAATAGCCTTTAGCACTAAGTAGGTTTGCCATAAAAACATATCAGAAAATAAATTGCTAGCTAGGTTGTGACTAACAGAGTAACAGAGATCAATGGAGCTTCTAGGCTTTAGCAACTCACCCTAGCGTCAAAGTGGTAGTTTTCTTAATCAGATGTAACAGCAAATCTAGGCTGTGCTAGTGCCAATACTAGTTTGTTTGTAACTTAGTGCATATTAGGGATCACACCCATTCTTCTTTCAGCCAGCAAAATTTATAATTAGTGCCTGTAACCAGCACAATGTTCTTGTTACATCCTGCTCTTCTAAGAAGCAGACCCACCATAGAAAGTAAGATGATCTAGTTGTTTAGTGTTAGGTAGCTAGCGCGGTATTAACTCACCCAAACTATTGTTTCTAGAAGAAGCTCGGACTGGGAGTCCCAGTTACTTTCTGTTATGACAGATTATGTCCATGAGCTTGGTAGCTACATGTAGCTCTAATAGAACGCTAGCTGTTGGTTTTGCCAGAGAAATTATGTTCTCAATAACCAAGTTGATTATTGAGAAAGTCATTGTATTAACCATAATCAACTGAGAGTTCGTTGAAAGTAAAAGGAGATTATGATTATCTCGCTTTTATGATAATTTTCATCCCGTCTTCTAGCTTTTCTCTGAACAGGGATCTTCAGATTTATATAATATGATTTTTTATAAAGGAAAAACCTGTAAAATCAGGAACAGAAGGATTAATTGGAGTGGGAAGAGCTGAAAATTAGTGTGGGGGAGTGTGTGAACAAGTTGTGCGACGGAAGGGTAGCTGAAGAGTTTGTTGAGAGGTAGTTTTTTGTTAGAAAGTCAAAGAAGCTCCACTGCCATTGGGCTATATACCGGTCGACACAAATATCGAGTGAAGTGTCGGCTGCTCACCTGTCCCTCTGCAATAAAGTCCGCATACACATAGCCTTAGAAGTTGACGTCTGAATCGTCACATTAGCCTGCCGAAGATCTCCAGCAAAAACACTGGGTCAGATGGTAGCTACTAGAAATGGTTCCGTGCCTATTTCATAGTAAAGTGGTATATAATATATGAAGAGGGGAAATGACAGTTGCTTATAAATGCATTACGGCTAAATAACGGGGGGGGGGGGGGGGGGGGGGGGGAATTAGCGCGCTCGCATGAAGCAATAATAAAGACATGATAAAATCCCCCGGTTGTTGGAATATGGACTATATATCTCTAGTAGCTGAGCTCATGCAAGGTGAGGCACGCATACATCAAGCAGTGTACGATGATGAATTGATACCACCATCAAGAAAAGAAAAATCTAACGTATATCAATTACTACAATTCAATTCGAATGCCAGGCAATGGCAAAGTGGCCAGAAAAAAGACATCACAATGTTTACATGGCAACCAGCCGACTTGTGCATGCATAGCAACCTTACTGACCAAATATGGATTGGGGGGGGGAGGGATAGGATACGGGATATATCTAGCCAACCAAAGCACGAGAGAGAACTTGATGGTGTGATAGATACACACATATATTGTGTGTGCATGTGTAGTTTGTGGACACCTAGCAACCCCACCATACAACCCAGTCTGTAAAGTGATATACATGTACCAAGATTTAAATTAAATTACTATGTAAGAAGACGCTCTAATTGGTGGCATCACATAATTATCTTGCCTCGGTGAGGGGTTTGTCAGAATTTCGAATGACCTCTGCAAGGTCAGAGAGCATGTAGTCAAATACGAGGACAAACCCACTTCCTTGTGGGAACATCTCACGCAGCCTCACCACCTGATGAAATAAGGTAAAGGTCGTGACATTCAGAAACACACTTGTATGAAAAGGGGTTGCCATGTCAACAGTGGTGGACTAACATGATGGTTTTCTTCACTCTCCTGCAATGCCTTGATTTCTCTGAAATGTACAAACAAAATTCAGAGTAAGCATTGCCTTCATGGGTATGATCTTTAAAAAAATATGCATTACCTTAGCGCTGAATTTGGAATCCCATCGTCTACTTTCTTCAGGGGAATTTTCTTGAGAGCCACCAATTCCCCGGTCTACTTATGTAGAGTAAAATATAATTTTCTAGGTACCTCTTGGGTATAATCAACATACTACAATGTGCTTGGCCTTTAGCACAATTCCATGAGCGCCTTCTCCTATCCTTCCAAGAATGTCATAATTCTCCATTTCTCACGCTGTATACCATCAGGAGGGGGCAAAATGTAGGTACAGGGTCGACGTTTGTACCCAATTTTTGTACAATGTATAAATGACCACGGCGAATGATAACGTAAAAAACTTGTGATTCATAACTTGTCTGGTTTATAAGCTCAAGACAGGTCGTGGTTTGATGCGCATAGTCATGAGAGTGGGAACCCACCAATTCGGTAGAGTATCTCTTATTGCTAGATTATTACCAGACGTCATGTGACACTGATTACGTCACGAGCACACCTCGTGCCGTTAACTTCGGTAAGTGTCGTCAAACGTTGGTATCTCGTGTAGCAGTGATCAGTGTAGCCTCGTGTGGATTCCTTTACTCATATGAAAGAGTTTCTTTGGCTAAGTCCAGAAGCTTAAATGTGATCCAGTTTTCAATCTGAATGGCTCCTGGTTGCTATGCATGTAAACTTTTCTCGTTTGTGATTTTTTGGTTGTTAGTCATGTTATGTTAGTATTTTTGTTTGTTTGTTTAATTGTTCTTGTTTAGCGTGTGTATATCTCCGTCTCTTGTTTTTTTAAATCTTCTCTGTTTGTGGCCCAGTGATGAGTCTAAGGCGAAGATGAGGTAATATTTCTGCCAATGACATCTAGAACACAATTCTGAGGGTCATTTTGTAAATATTATTTTGTGAAATATAATTCTGTGGTGTACATGCCCTCTATGCCCTCTACGTTGATGGTCGATTTTGCCATCGCAATGTTGCATTCCTGCCAAGTTAGCATTCAGGATGCAAATAAGATGAGGTCATCCAAGCCACACCTATACACACTCAAAATAAAGCCATGCTTACCAGGCATACCTTCAAACATGGCAGTGGCAGATGATGGCAGTTCAAGGAAGTAAGAAGTGATGCTAAGTTTCACAGCCTTATGTGAAATGTAGTATATAGGTATGCATTTTCTTGATTTAACAATTTTATTGCTAAGGACCTCTGGCCCTTTCAAGTGCACTCGCTCTGCTTGGGTTGCCACAACTTGGTGCCTTTGTTTTTCTAAATAACAGATCCCTCTGTCCCCGACATATATACCATTACACTGTTAAGTTAGGTTTGAGCTATTACTTGCCTCAAGTAGGATTTGTCACATTGTAAGGAGGAGAATGCTGTTCCGCTCATAGTGTTAGTGGCTGACATTGCAAAAATTGGTACAGAAGTGCACACACTTGAGACACCACTTTCTGTGAGGAAGTTGGGCTTCGAATATGTGCTGGAAAAAATCGAAGAAAGATGTGAACTGGAATCCATAATGCTGATTGATAATAGAACATTTGAACTTGAAGGGAAGGGGGTTCTATAAACTATGAATAAGAATAAGAAACTCGTATATAATATTATTACAAAATAAAATGAATCGCAAAATAATAATAAAAAAAAAAATATATATATAAATATATGTTCCATCCAATCTATGAATCTGCCCAATCTATAGATTGTCCTGCACAATCTATGAATGCCCATCTTGCCTGCCAATCAATACACTTCAAACATGATAGCATATTAACACCCTTTGCAAGAGAAAGTGATGATTGCAACTGTGAGTATAATGATGTAGACATGGACTAGAACTTTTAAGTGACATGGCAAGTATAGCTAGAGCAAAAAAAAGATATTTGAAGAATATTTAATTGCTCTATCAAAAAATATATAATGCACAGTTTGTAATACCCATATGAACACTCACACAACTGCTATAGTCCCCAAATGTAGAGAAACTTACCTTTCTCCCTTCTTCTCTTTTCATGGGAGTAGCACGGGCTTTGTAAATTCCCATCGACAATCCCATATTGTGTGGGTGGGTTTGGATATTTGGCTTGCACACTCGCTCAGTATAACTAAGAATTGGTCGATATGTTCCATCCATCTATGAATCTGTTGCAAAGGGTGTTAATATGCTACCATGTTTTGAAGTGTATTGATTGGCAGGCCATGGATTGGCATTCATAGATTGTGCAGATTCATAGATTGGATGGAACATATATATACCTAGCTGCATTTTTAACTGGCCTTCCTTCATTGAAATCATTCTTGTGAAAGTGTGTTACAAACTTCATCTCTTGGTTTGCTGCTTTAACCCTCTCACCTTCGACTACTGAGAGTTGGGGGGAAAAGAGGGGGGGAAAGGAAAAAACTCAAACCAGATCCAGTTATTTATACACCAAAGTCTGAAGTTTACTCAAGTCCCTAGCAACTATATATTATGGGTGAGTATTATTGTTGATAAACACGGTGGTCAGGTTTCTGTGACCACACACTGACCAAAAAATGAATATCATTACTTTTAGTTATTTATGCGGAATCCATTGCTTGCCAACATGAGCAGATACTTTCCTCCCTAACTGGAAGAGAGACTGAGCTGGTGCTCTGGATGTTACTGTAATTTCCACACTCCATCGCCGGATGTCGATGGGGCTGGTTCCTCTATGACGCTGACCCTAAGTGAGCTTGTGACTATGTTGCTTACCAGGCAGCTTGTGTTGACTTCACCCCTCTTCACTCACCAATAATGAAAAATGCACAAAAGCTATCGGAAAAGAGTGACCCATACCTCGGAGTAATCTGAGGAAGAGAAGATGAAAGATGGAGGATAAGAGGATAGAGCCACGAAGAGTGCCTGTGCAGCTGAATGTAAGAATGCTCTCGTTTGCATCTAACAATGTCAGTCTTATATTTACTAAAATGTCCCTCCCCCCCTTTCTCCATTGTACCTTCGCTCGCCATTCAATGTGTCTTAAATATATTAGCAAATTCTGAATAACAATTGGCAAGTTACTTTAGGATGTATATATATAAAGCAAGGCATATGAGGGTATCTTTAATTCTTTCTTCCACCATGTCTGGAAGGAGGTATAATTGAGGATAAATATCTGGTATAGCAACTTTTACAACTTTTACACCTGAAAATTTTTAACTTCACTATTATGCCAAAAAATGTGAACAAAGAAGAAAGGTTTGCATTGAACACCTCTTTAAAACAAAACAAAAATATATTGGATAACTATGTCTGTTCACAAAAATCATTTGCATTATGTGTTTTCAAGGTCTATATAGTTACAGAGCAAAAATATTATTGTATATAGCATGCACCACTACCTAATATTAAATCTGGTTCAGTGGGTACACTTTTTAGCATTTTAGGTATATACTATATATTAGGAAAGCTAATAATTTATTGCATTTACAAACCGTTTTATTTGGTTATTGAATGATACTCCACCTGGTGTTCACATAAAACTTAGTCACATATTGAAGAAATGCTAAATTTGTTTGTGTTTATGCCAAGTCTATTAGAAAGAAAGAGGATTTATTTAAACCAATACTCAGAAGATGCAACCTATGATATATGTGAGATTAACTTACCTGTCTTTTGGATAGATAATCTAGCCCAGACTTGTCAAAAACAAGTAAATCAATATATTGTCCAACAAATTCTCAATTGGCATAATAGATAGTACAACTTTCTCGATAATCAACTTTGATTAACTCACTCACTGGTAAACTGGATGGCCTGATGTTGTTCAGATGGTCCAACAACTCCTATATACTCACTTCCCTTTTTCACAATTCATAAGCTATCATCCACATATCTCTTTGAAAACCTTTCTTCGGTGGGGTAGTTGTGAGTGCCAATTCCTCAAAGAATTTCATATAAAGGTTGGCTACCACTGCAGATACTGGAGAGCCCATTGTTGCACCCTATTTCATTTTTCTTGATACCTAAAGTAGGTGGATTTTAGGCACAATTAATCTGTTCAGAAATCCTGTCAGCATCTACTCACACCAGCTCTCGTCTTTGTCTACATCCAAAAATTACTTCTATGGCCTCCAATGCGAATATTTGGTAAAAAGAGAGGAATCATTAAAATTGACAGGACACTCAAACAAACATTCACTTTGAATATGCTTGATAAATTGCCCAGAATCCTTGACATATGTACTTGTCTTGCCAGCTAGAAGTGATATATGTTCTATGAATTTGGAAAGATTATACGATGGTGCATGTATACAGGACACAATTGTTCTAAGGGAAACCGCAGGTTTATGGATCTCAGATAGCCAATCCATCAGTGGTGCTTTACTTTCTATGGTATAATGCAGTTGTTATTTCTTCCATATTCTTTAATACACAATTCATCTTGCTTTCCTGTGCCTTGGTAGGATCCTTCTTCAGTATTGGTTTCCAGCATTCCTGTCAGCTTAGAAATATAACTGTCCTTAACTGTTGTCTTCCCCATGATCTTCCTCAGTTCTCCCTGGGCCTTTCTCTGTTCCTTCATCAGGTTATCCTTTGGTTTCCTTGCTCTTCTCAAAATTCCACAGTCTTCCTCGAAGCTAATGTGCCTTGCTATACACCAGCTTCCTGGCCATCTCTTCCACTATAGTGTCCATTAAAGGTAGTCTCTTTGGAGCAGAGACAAGGTTAAAGAAAGGGCAGTAACTGTTTGAGAAAATATAATAATTAACTTCTTTGGTTTTTAGCACAGAGGTAAGCTATATATAAAATTTCTAGTTCTGCTTCACCTACCACATTTCCTATATAGCTTATAAAAATCCACAATATGAACACAGCTGGAATAAACACTATATTATTCAGGCTATGTAAATTGGTGAACTCTATTTAATAAGAGTGAATGCACGGGAAAAATAGTAATTACGACTTTCTCGATAATCTCAATAATCAACTTCAATTGATCGAGCTTGAAGTGAATGGATCGTTGCCCTTTCTGGATTGCAGGAACAAAGATGGAAGGCTAACTGCAACTCTTTACAGAAAACCTACGCACACTAACCAGTACCTTGATTATACATCACATCATCCTTATGTCAGAAGAAGAGTAGTGACTGAGAAGGAGGACCTTTGGAAGGAAGAACATCATTTGACAGTTACTCTAAGACTGCATCAACCTTTTGTCTGTAGAGATGTCTAAATGCAGAAAGGAAGATAAGTACACCGATACAGGCAATGAGGGGTCTAAAAAGAAGGATCCAAATTTCTTATGCAGCATGAATGAGTGAAGACATCAGGAGGGTCTGCAGGAAGTTCAATATCAAAATCATTTACTCTGAGGACACAAGAGTGAAGGATGTTTTACCAGCTAATATGCACTCATTTATTTATTTTATTTGTTTGTGATGTTTGTTTTTGTTTGTTTTGTTTGTTTGTTTGTTTATTTATTTATTTATTAACAATGTAAATGAAAACAAAACAAGAACTATATAATTAGCAAACAAGTCCAGTCCTAACCGGCCCCCCCACTGACCCCACCACAGAATCTGCATTCCCTCTCTTACAGCTACAGAGAGACGCTGAAGTAGGTATGCTCTCACCTTCACCTCGTCAGTACATTGTCTCACTCTGTGACCTAGCTCCTTCAAAAAGCCAGTGACCTCTTCCCAATGGCCCCCAAAGTCTCAATAGCCACAAATGTGCCAGGACCTAATGTAGTGTACTTGGCTGTCTTCCTCTCCTCAGCATGGTCAGCCACCATTGGTGACATAGCATCGGTAAGACTGTTTAAAGGTGTCCGGGCAAGTCACATCTCATACTAGTGGCTTGCTATTCTTCCACGGGATCGTCATTACCCCATTTGTTCACCTGCTATCTATGCTGTTCAGACGTAATGGTTCTAGCCTTGAAGGATGTGTGCTGTGGTCAGAGATCTGTGTATAATGTCATTGATGGCCCCGTGTTGATAATGGCGCCCTTCACTTTTCTTACAACTAAGCCCATGGGTGGTCAGGTGGTTAACTTCAGTGATGGCATGTGTGGGGGCAACACAAGGAGAAACCCAATTGAAGCCCTGCAGCAACTCATCCATTCTCAGACATCAGCTGGAAATAGGGAGAGCTTGGAGCCAAGGACCAGACTCCTTGGTGGACACCGCCAATAGATGGGCTCTTACCATGTCATCCGGGGCACTCTTCAGGAGGTATTTTGCTGTGGTTGCCACTACAAAAGTGTCCCAGATCTTCTGACTGAAGGCTGAGTACCAATGGGAGGGGGAACTGTCATGGCCCTGAGACCACAATGAAACAGTATGCCCAAGTGTGGCATTGGTAGAGACTGCAAGCTAGCTGGTAGAATATGGCTTATGAGACTAGAGGAGGCAGCAGCTGAACCCAGTTAGGCAGAAGGAGCAAGCTGCACTGCACTCTGGAATCCAAGACCACCATATCTAACTGGTAGGGATGATTGTAACCATGCTGGATCTTCAGCACCAAAACAAATGTTGATCAGATTACTCACTATGGACTTGAGCAAAACATTGTAAGCAGTTAGATCAGTGGAGAGGAAACAGGGAGAAGTTGTGAGGATGTACATGAGTTGTGGATAGCAAAGGAGTTCCATAGCACAAGAATACCATCATTGGCTGTGATGTGCTGCAATCTGCTACCCATAATGTCAAGAGCTTTGAGCTTTTCCTTAAGAGCAGTTGAAATGCAGTCAACATTCCAAGAGGAGAGCTCAGTTAGGTAGCACATGACAGGTCAACAACTCTACCTCCAGGCAGAGTTTTGATGATAGTTTCTCTCGTCACTAGGTCATTACAGATAACTCAGACTTCTGATTGTTCAAGCTCAAACTAATCTCCGACGATGACTCGATGACTTGTAAGTCTCACAGAATCTCCTCTGTAGGGCCCCCCTTGTGTGATATGATCCAAGTACTTCACCCAAAAGTCAGAAGACAGGAGGGTGGAGTGGCAGTGGATAGACAGGCAAAAGAGGAGGGGACCCAAAGGGTCCCACTGCTACGCATCCTCTAATGAATCGATAGCTTTTTTTCCCCCAGAGAAGAGAAGGGAAGATGTTGTCGAGTATACAGAATGTACAAAAGGATAGATGCTAGGAGTTATTTATTTATTTATCTATTTTTTTAGTTTTTTTGTTTGTTCATTCATTCGTTCACTCACTCATTCACTCATTCACTCACTTACTCACTGATTTTTTATTATATAAACTTCATTGAATTGTAAAGCACAGGCACAAACAAAGCAATGAGGGGTGGAGTTATCCAAGCCATAATGTTCTACAAAAACATTGCACAATCACTTGGCTCCAAACCGCAAATTAAGTGACCTTATGTCATGACATGCAGAAAAGCAACAATAAAACAAAAAATAAATGATTAAGCAATAATGAAGGGATAATTAATTATCCTTTAAGGAATAATTTAGTGGTAATTATGGATTATTATTTCTGCAGCACCAGATTTTAAAGGAGCCAATTATTGCCTCTCTAGCAGCTTGCACCAAGAGAATACTAGTCTTGGTTGTGGAGATGTTTAGTTCGACTTGAAGCTTTGTGAAACCACGTAGATTTGGCAGGCCATGTGAACCAATTTCCAATGTAATCAGCTTGGCGGTGTAACCTGATTGTTGACATGCAGAGAGTAGTGGTATGTATTTGACCTCTTTCCTAGTCGCAGCTTCGTGGAATAAGGTGTCGAAACACACTGTTAGTTCCACAAGGCAGACTCACTTGCGTTCATCATCCCACCAGACAATGTCGGGTCTGAGTTCAGTAGGGGTGATGTGGGAAGGAAAATTGTATGCATTGGCCAGGTCAACAGTGCTAAAGGCTGTGTTAGGGAGGTGTTGCGAGATGGTTTCATAAATGATAGCCAGAACAGAGTCATGTCGCTCATTGTAACGTCTTAGTTTCAAGGCTATCTTGCAGGAGTTTAGGACGTGGACAAGGTTCTGGCGATCCTCATGGCACACGGGGCAGTTGTTAGAGTTCTTCTTTTTCCACAGGTGCAGATTTGCATTGTGGGGTAGGGTATCATGTGCAGCATTCAGAACAAATTTGAAAGACTCCTCTGGGAGAGACTGCACCGCTTTAGCCCAGATGGTGGCAGAATCAGGGGTGGTGGCACGAATCATGTGGCCCTGTCTAGTTAGGTTGTGGAGATCTTTTAAGTGAGCTTGTTCCTCCTCATTAGTCACCTGCTTCTTAACTGCTACAAGTAGTGCTTTGCGTGAGCGTGATGGATCTTTTCGCAACATGTCCCTAACAATGACGGCTGGTCGAAATTTCAGTCGTTTCGCTGCAATCTCAGCCTGTAAACCTTTCTCTGCAATATATCTGACACAAGGGTCAGCTGAGGTGAGTA
The DNA here is from genome assembly GCA_028752905.1 of Cladorhizidae sp. MBARI D1340-BT2. Taxonomy (NCBI): domain Eukaryota; kingdom Metazoa; phylum Porifera; class Demospongiae; order Poecilosclerida; family Cladorhizidae; species Cladorhizidae sp. MBARI D1340-BT2. The sequence goes on from JAQNBH010000001.1 coordinate 22,908,751, forward strand.
TCTGGCACTGTCTTGAGACTTGGAGTCGCTTATACAGAGAGGACAATGATGGTAGGTTAAGGCCTCCATCTCTCTGTGGGAGGTAGAGCAAGTTGGGACTAGCAGATTTTGTAAGACCTGTCCACTTCTTCAGGAATCTCGTAGCTGTTGTCTCTAGGTTACGTTCAATCCAAGTTATGGGGAAAACAAGGATGGTGAGAGGCCAATTGAGCCTAGGACACACACCAAGCTTGTACAGTTTCATCTTCTGACTGGACATCTGTCCACTGCTTGTACCATGCGATTTAGAGCCTCTTTAAGGTTGGATCGGGCCATGGAAGGATTTTGAGGAATGTGAATGGGTAACCCAAGGAACTTGATCGTACTACTGCCCATGAAAGGGAGTGTCTTTCCTGACAAGGTAAGTTGGGGATCAATGGTGTGACCTGTATTGCTACAGAGTGGCACTTTGCAATATTTGCCTTCATACCCGACCATCCAAGCCACTGGTTGACCGTGTTCAACTGTTGCTGACCGGCGGCTGGGCTGTTGGTAATGATACATGTATCATCTGCATATTGAAGAAGGTTGGTGTGGTGGGTGGAGTCAGATAATGTATACCCAAGATCTTTTTGTGCTTGCAAAGTGTCAACTAAGGTGTTAATCACTGTATTAAACACTACCCATGACAGAGGGTCACCTTGATAGACACCTATCTTCAGAGGAATCCTTGGGGTTGACCAATCTGAAGTTAGGATGGTGGCTGCGAGGTCTGAGTAAAGGGATTCTAAGATGGAGCAGAGTTGTGGGGGGGCATAGTAGTGTTTGAGTGAGAACTGGATGAGCGAGTGGTGGACACTGCCGTATGCATTTGCGAGGTCAATCCAGGAAACAGCAAGTTATTTATGTTTCTTTTGGGCTTCAAACAGGATATTGGCTAGTTTGGAGTGGTGCTCAGTGCACCCTGGGGTTGCTTTCAAGAAAGCCTTCTGGGTTGACCAGTCGAGGTAGCCATTTTCCAACATGTATTGAAGCCATCTGTTTTTGAGGATGGTAGTAAACATCTTCCCAATGCAGGATGTCAGGGCAATTGGCCTGAAGTTTGAAGGGGTTGTTGGGTCTTCAGTAGCTGAACTCTTGCCAAAGAGTTTGATTCCCGCAAACTTCCAAACCGATGGGACTGTTGAAGTAGTCCAACAACAATTGAAAAGGTCAACAAGGGCTCGAGTGAGGGAGGGGCATCTCTTGAAGATTCGGTAGGGAATTTGATTAAATGGGGAAGGGGTTGATGTAGAGTTGGTGTGTCTGATGACCATTAGGACTTCTGCTGGCATAATGAAGTCTCCCTCGAATTCAGTGGTGGGAGGCTTGGGGAGCGGCATCCAATCAGGTTTCTCAAAGGTTTTTGGGATGGATTTGTATGAATTGCTGAAGAATTTGAAAGCTTCACCTTCAGAAAACTCTGGTGTGACCCTGCTGGCATCGTTGTGGTCTAGAAGCTCATGGGTAAACTTCCAGAAATGTTTATGGCAGTGGTGTCTAGCTGACCTTGCAGATCGGGTTTCACTCTTACTTTTCGACTTTCTCTTCAAAGCATTCTGTTGGCGAACTAGTTTGAAGAAATTTCTTGCAAAGGACTGGATAATTTCTCTGGGTGAGCCTTCTCTCTTGACCTTCCTGAACTCTTTCCTTGCCTTATTCCTTAGCTCTGTTACCTTCTTGAGGGCCCTATCATGTTTTTGGTAGTTTGTGTTGGGAAGTTGTTTGGTGGCCCTGTGAGCAGCCTGTCGTACTCCGCTATGCAGGGGAGTAGATGAGCCAAAGAAGATCGCTGGCAGACATTCCTTATGGCCAACCACTAAGAAAATATGGTCTTGGCCAAAACTGAAGTAGAAATTTGCAGACTCCAGGAGGAGGAGACTTGAGCCAAACAGATGGAGGCATTCCGAATTGAACGAATAGCCGACAGGCAGGAGGAAGCCAGATGTGATGGAGAGAGAGAAGAGAGCTTCCGGGACAGTTGGAGGGTATGATGTTGTATCCAGGAAGTGTTGTATCCAGGATTGAGTGCCCTGAAAGGGAGAGAGGAGAACCCCAATGTTTTGGATTGTGTTGTGTCTTGTATTGAACAATCTAAGAAACTATCCTCAACCCTTGTTAATTGTAAGTCACCTCGGCAACTAATTAAATTGGTAAAGGTCATCAAAACAACAAACACATTCACTATTGCGCTTATTCAGCAGTTGTTGCACATCACTGCACAAAAGTGAATATTCATTGGTTTTATGAGTGACTTTCTATTGTCTTGTCTAGTCTGCTTGAGCATGACTGTACCAGTCAAGATGAAGATAATATTACACACAATGACAATAGTTAATAATCGTTGTGACAATTATTATTTTTGTCTCCACCGTGGATTGTAGTTGTTAACCTTCACTGCACATGTGGCCTAATTATGATATATTGCTGCACTATTTCTCCATTCCAGTGTCAATGGTTTCTTGGTCTTGCCTCCTGCCTCCTTCAAGTAGCTGACCGACCTGGTTGTTTTTATGTGGTGATAAAAACTTGGACATGGCAAATTATGAAACTATGGTCATCTTTACCCTCAGTGTGATGCAGGTCGATTGCATCGCTATCTCCACCCTGCTAGTCATGCAACCATAGACGACCACATCCAGAGGCTGCTGGGATGCTCTGCTGACATATCTCAGGAGAACTTGCACTCCACTGCACACCCATAGTGTGGGCATAGCAAGGAAAGAGTGTGTGTTAGGGGTGTGATAGGGGTGGGGTAGAAAACTCATGGCTCATTCTGAAACATGGTTTATGCCCCCCAAAAAGGCAAAAATTACAGTGGATCCATTATCTATTCCCCCTGCACCTCATGAGTATGAATTTTCAAATTTATCCCTCTTTGTGGTTTAAAAAGATGTAAAAATTTAATAAATGTTGGTGGATTGGGTGGTTATTGAGTCAGTGGTGTGTGATAGTGTAGATGCCTGTATGTTATGCAAACACCTAAGGAATTTTCGTGTCAGTCATGAAGACTTGTATGCTAGCAGAGTATGTCCAGCACTGCTGCAAACTTGCTTAGGACACCTAAAGAAGGACTATCCTGGGATGCGCTTAGTGATAGCATGGATCCCTGGTATATACCTAGTATCTGGTCCTAGCCCTAGAATATGTATCCCTAGTCATTGCCCTAGAATATCATATCATAGTCCTAGCCCTATCCCTAGTCCTAGCTCTAGAATATCATAGACCTAGCCCTTGCCCTAGAATACACCTAGAACTGCATGGAGGAGAGCTGTGAGGGGGGGATTTTGGCTGCTAAGGCAGTGCAGCTGATGTCTGAGCCAGATTAGACACGATTTTGGAGCATGACCCAATCCTGGATCATTTGGGGTTGGGTCATCGGCAATACTGGAAAAACTGATCATTGTCATAAAATTGGCCCATCCCAAATAATTATCACTTTCTAGTGGACCAGGTGGTCTCTGGAGGGGGACATTGGAATGTTTGTGAAGGCTTTTGCAACAACAACAACAACAAAAAAATACAACACAACACAACACAACACAACACAACACAGCAAAAGGACCTCATACATTTTAATGCAATTAATTTATTTTTTTACAACTTCATTGTGCCAATCGTTGCTCTGAAATTTTCCGACAATTGGTCCCCAACAGGGAATCTAGCCTTCCCTGGTGGGGTTCCCATGCACCCCAGGATCCCACCCTGGTTACTCCCAGTTTATCTAGCCCTAGTTAACCCCCCCCCCCCCCCCCCCCCACACACTCCTAACCCTAGCTCTATTGCTAACACTACTCTGCTGTACAGTCAGTCACCCTCACCAGGGTCATTGCAGGATAGCCCTCTCTGACAATCCCGGGATGCTGTGGGAAAGATTGTGGCAGTATTGCGCATACATATGCCAGCACCTTGGCTCCTGTCTACCACCGCAGTTCTCTGTACTCATCAGTTGCTTCAATTTTTATAGTTGAAGTACAATTGTTTATAATTAGAACCACCCTTATCCCAGCCTCCCAATATTTTTGTATTATTTTATGGCACATGGAAGCACGTACACATGCACACACATACATGCATGCACAGGCATGCATATACAAATGCACACACTGTTAGGAAATTAGCCGTAGAATGATCGAACAATGATGGGAAGGAGATTATCGAAGGTGCTTCACTCAAGATACAACTTAGCTGGTCCTCCCTGGGCCACTGGCAAGCTCCCTTAAATAGGCTACCTACCAGAGTCCAAGTCAGGACTTATTTGATAATAACATCCGTTCTAGTGATTAGTACTCATGCTATAGCTTTATGCCCTAATAAGTAACTGTTAGTATGGTGTTTAGGAGTGGGGGGGGGGGGGGGGGGGGGGGGGGTTGTTCTCCAAGGGTTGGGAATCCCCAACTCCTGCTCCTGCGGCAAGTCAGGGGACGGTCAGTCACCAATCCAGGCTTGACGAGACAGACCATCTGCATTGCTGTTGTCTGCTCCGGGTTGATCGGTAAATACCTTGTTGTGGCCGGCAAGGAGCTGGAGTAGCTCCTCTGTCTAAGAACAGTTCCGGGTTTACTCTGGGTAGATCTGTGAGGGTGGGACTGACCACACAGGGATGTCCTCATGGTCCTGTACCTGACACTCTAAGCAGAGCTGTGCAGGCAGGTAGCCAATGGGGACTTCCACCTGGTGAGTATGTTCATGTGGTACGTTGGAGAAGGCTTCCTGGAGCCTGCCAACCTGACATGGTAGGTAGTTGGGGAGAGGACGTTGGTGATGGGAAATCCTCCTGCCATTTCACCAAAGCTTGTTAGTGGAGGATGGCAACAGCAACAAAGACCAAATTTCCGACCACAAACAACCCCTCCCTGGCCTTCTGGTCATACCATGACTTCATTTTCTGCTTGCTGTCTCATTCTGTGATGGAGGCAATGTCTTTGGCTGCCTCAAGTGTGAGACGATACTGTCAGGGCAACTGGAATGTTCTGCCATGCCTGCTTGAGCACATCGATGGGTCGATGGGGATTCTTCCCAAAGATCAGCTCGAATGGACTGTATCCAGTTGCGCTGTGGGAAGTTTCTCAAAATGCAAGCAATAAGTAGCGCAGTGACTTGTGCCACTCCCCCCCAAATCTGGTGACATACTTACATAAACCACTCTTGAGTGTGTTGCATTATATCGCTCTACCATTCCATCGGTCTCCAGATAGTAGGCCAATGTCTTGATGGAGCGAATGCCAACAGGTCATAGAAATGGTCCATCAGTTGGCTGTTGAAGTTTGGCCCCCTATCTGTTAGGATTTCCGATCAACTCTCGAGAAGTAGTCCACCAGAACCTCTGCCACATCCTTGCTAGTGGTCATGTGGAGAGGTATGGCATCTGGGTATCTGGAGCCGTAGTCTACGATGGTGAGAATATACATGTGACCCTACTCAATAGCTGGCAGAGGTCCAATCATGTCCATGGTGATGTGGGTAAAGGGTGAGGAGATAACTGGGAGTGGCACCAGCAGAACTTTCTTGGTGGTTCTCTGGGCTGTGTGCTGGCAGGTCGGGCAACATCTGCTGATATCCGAGACGTCCTATCTCACTCCAGGCTAGAAAATAACGGTGAAGGACTCTATCAGTCATCCTCTGACTGAAGTGACCTGCCCATGGTGCCATGTGTGCTATCCTGAGTACAGGCTCTCTGTTGCCATGCGGCAAGATGACCTGGTCAAGTGGCTCCTTCTGGTGAGGTTGGGTCCAGCTGCATAGCATTATGCCCTCAAGAGCTGTCCCCTCCTTGCATTTCTTGCACAAGGACAGTGATGGGTCAGCAGACTAGACTTCCTTCAGCTGGTCATATCCACTGTCGGGGCACCTGCTGTTCCCACATGGCTGCGTATCTACATCAATCAAGCCTATTCTGGTGGTGGGAGGGTCAGTTCCTGTCATGAAAATATCATCTGCAAGGTTGGGCAGGTCAGTCATAGTGTGGGACAGAGAGTGTGAGCTGGGTAATGGGTTCTCCGACACACGGCCAGACACCAGTATCGGTTCTGTCTTATCCAAGGAGGATGGACATGACTCGGAGGCAGAGGGTGACAGAGTGGATGACTGCAGCTCTGGCTGGATACATGGTCTGGCTCTGGGCTTGGGGGAGGAGACTAACTGATCCGAGTCAGTGTAGGAAGAAGTGTTCTCCACATAGTTCACTTTGCATCTGCATCTCCGAACTAGTTGGGAGGTAGACAATAACCACCCTTACATGTATAAACATTGCTACGTACGGTCCTTTACCTCACACACGACTCCTTTACCTCGCGCATGCATACTAGCACACATTCATTCGCTATACACATTTCCTACTGATAACTTGTTGAACTCGTCCAGTTGCATCAGCTAGGTGAATAGCTTACTGAGCTTAACTATGTGCATAGCGAATCTTCGATAGTGATTGGTAGTACCTAGCCCCGCCCGAAGAAGTTAGGAGGGGGACCGTTGTTCGATATTTCCAATTACCGCCCACCCGCCTAATGGCTGTTGACTGACCATACCCCGGCTGCGACTTCTCGACACCAGCAGAGTTGATCCCCGTGGTGACTGCGGCCGTGCTGAATGGACACATGCTGATCCACAGCCAGGCGACCCGGGCTAAGCCCACCCCGGTCAAGCGCCCAGAGATAACGGCCGGGGGCACCACTGAAGCCTGGCACTACTTTGCCACCAGATGGAGGGCATACTCCATGGCAGTAAGACTAACGGGCACTGATGTGGCCATCCAGCTGCTCGAGTGCCTCGAGCCGAAGCTAAGAAGAGACGTCACCCGCAATGCGGTGGGCCCTTTACCCATTGAAGATTTTTCGGAGACAGACCTCCTCGCTGCCATCAAGGCCCTTGCAGTGCGGGAGGAGAACCCGAAAGTGGCCAGGGTCGCCCTCTCCCGCATGGTGCAGGACCGGGGGGAACCCATTCGCTCGTTCGCTGCCCGCCTCCGAGGCCAATCTGAGGTGTGCAGGTTCACACAAAAGTGCTCTGGCTGTGAAGTCGTCAACAGCCAAGGGGAGCAAAGAGTTGCCGATCAACTCTGCATCGGCCTGGCAGATGCAGATATTCAGGAAGATCTCCTAAAAGACACAAACCAAAACATGACTGTCGAGGAGACAATCAGGTTTGTCGAGGTGAGGGCCGCAGGCAAGCGGTCCGCGGTCACCATCACCACACCCACCTCGACAGACTCATTGGATGACGACCATGACCAAGGGGATGCTATCAATAGCGAGTACCGACGCCAACAGAGACAGCCAAACCCAGTCACACCAAGGACAACACAGACCTGGACCCAACGCCGCTCACCCATCTCCCACACACACCCCCGGAACCTGCCCCAACAGAACAGAGGGCAACCCAGTAACACCACCCGCCCCAAGATCAACCCGAAGGCAGTGTGTTGCTTCTGTGGCCACCAAGCCACGGTGAGAGGGAACAGACAGCGGTGCGAAGGCTCGAATGCCCCGCCTTTGGCTCCACTTGCTCCTCCTGTGGTAGACAACACCACTACGCACAGATGTGCTGGTCGAGACAGACGGAGCAAGAGAGCGCGATCTCCGAGACAGTGGCAACCATGACCGAGGGATCGCTACCACACCAATCGTGGGACTCCAGCACCATGACCTGGACCCAACGCCGCTCCCCGCCCCAACCCAACATGGATGTGAGAGTCTCGTCCCACCGAGAGGATTTCAGGGCCCACGGCCACACCCTCAGGGTAGAAAGGCACAATATCGCCACCACAGCCCTAGCTGACACGGGGTGCCAGAGCTGTCTGGCAGGCCCAGCCCTCATGAAGGAACTGCTCCTTACTGACCACGACCTGGTCCCGGCCACGCTCCTCATGAGCTCCGCCAGTGGCAACCCCCTCCCCATCAAGGGTGCCGCCCTCCTCAGAATATCCACCCACTCAGGCCGTGAAACGCGGCAGATGGTATACTTCAGCGACCTGGCCTCCAAACTATATCTCAGCCTGGCCAGCTGCATCGATCTGGGACTGATTCACACGGAGTTTCCCCTCTGCAAGCAGACGCCACCTTCGAGAGACGGCACGGATGCATGGGCGACCCCGAATCGGCCCCCACCCCCTGAAGTCGCGAACCTGCAGACCAGAACTACGGACAGCCCCTCGACACCTGTGGTGAGCAAACCTTCCCATAACCAACCCAGACCCTGCTCATGCCCCACCCATGCCCCGCCCCCTGTCAGACCCACCTCCCTGCCATTCCCTGGCACTGAGGCCAACCGTCACAGGCTTGAACGTCACTTGCTGGACTTATACTCAGCAAGTGCGTTCAATGTCTGTGAGCATCAACCCCTTCCCATGATGTCAGGACCCCCCCTCTCCCTCAACATTGACCCCAACGCCATCCCCAAACCCTGCCACAACCCCATTGATATCCCAATTCATTGGCAGGATGAGGTGAAGGCCGGCCTTGACCGGGACGTCCGCCTCGGCGTGCTGGAGAAGGTCCCCCTGGGTACGCCCGTCACTTGGTGCCACCGTATGGTCATCTGCACCAAGAAGGACGGGTCACTCAGGAGGACCATCAACCTTCAACCACTCAATCAGCACGCCACGCGCGAGACCCATCACTGCCCATCCCCATTCCATCAGGCAAGAGCCATTCCAGGCAACACCAAAAAGACCATCTTCGACGCCTGGAACGGCTACCACTCCGTGGCCCTCAAAGAAGCTGACCACCATTACACCACCTTCATCACCCCCTGGGGAAGGTACCGCTACTGCTCGGCCCCCCAGGGGTACATCGCCTCAGGTGATGCCTACACGGCCAGGTACGATGCCCTCGTCGCCAACGTGATGTCGAAGACCAAATGCATCGACGACGCTCTGCTTTGGTCGGACGACATCACGGGAGCATTCCACCAGGCGACTGAGTGGCTCCACATCTGTGCCGTGAACGGCATCACCCTGAACCCGCGCAAATTCCGCTTTGCCCAGGACAGAGTGGAGTTTGCCGGGTTCGACATCACCCCCTCCGAAGTACGACCAGCTCCGAGGTTCCTCAACTCTATCACCGACTTCCCCACCCCAGCAAGCATCACGGACATCCGCGCCTGGTTCGGCTTGGTGAACCAGGTCGCCTATGCATTTTCCCTCACCGCCACCATGTTGCCATTCAGGGCCCTCCTGAAGCCCACCACACCATTCCTCTGGACACCAGCCCTGGACCACGCGTTCCAGGCATCCAAGTCGGAGATTGTAGAGAAGATTCGCGACGGGGTGGCCATATTCGACCGAAACAGCCCAACCTGCCTGGCAACAGACTGGAGCAAAGACGGGATAGGGTACTGGCTATTCCAGAAGCACTGCCAGTGCCCATCCCGGGAGATCCTCTGTTGTCGGGAGGGTTGGCGCGTCACCCTTGTGGGTTCCAGGTTTACCCACCCTGCCGAGTCCCGCTACGCCCCTGTGGAGGGCGAGGCTCTGGCAGTGGCGGATGCCTTAGACAAAGCCCGGCACTTCGTCCTCGGGTGCAGCGATCTAGTGGTAGCTGTAGACCACAAGCCCCTCCTCAAACTGTTCGGGGATCGCTGCCTCGAGGACATACCTAACCCACGCCTCCGCAACATCAAGGAGAAGACCCTCCGGTACCGGTTCCAGATGGTGTACATTCCTGGCGTTAAGAACCTCACCAGCGATGCCCTCTCACGCCACCCATCCGGAACCCGGACGCCTCCCCAGCTCCACCTCCCCGATGATGTTGCGAACCCCAGCCCAGCCTGTCCGGGCAGCCCTGCCTCCACACTCTGCGCCATCACCAACACCACCTCTGCGCATATAGACGAGTCCGGCCTCTCCACCGCCGTCTGCAAGGCAATCTCTTCAATCCCCATCAGCTGGGAGCACCTCCAGACAGCCACCGCCTCCGACGCTACCCTTCAGGACCTGATGTTTTATATCGAGCAAGGCACACCCGACAACAGGCAGATGCTCCCAGCCCCCATCAGGGACTACTTCTCAATCCTCCCACACCTCTCCATCGTAGACGGTGTGGTATGCTACGGGGAACGACTTATCATCCCCACATCCCTGAGACCAACTTGCCTATCCACCCTCCATGCAGCCCACCAGGGCACGAGCGGGATGACTGCCAGAGCCACCTCCTCCCTGTACTGGCCGGGTATGCCCGCAGACATCGCTGCAACCAGGAACAGGTGCCCAGCATGCAACGGCAACGCCCCCTCTCAACCTGCCATGCCGTCAGTCACCCCAGAAGAGCCAGAGTACCCCTTCCAGCACATCTGTGCGGATTACTTCCACCACGAAGGATCCGCATACCTTGTGCTGGTAGACCGGTACTCTGGCTGGCCAATCACCAAACCGGCCACCAACGGCGCAGCAGGCCTCGCCACCATACTGAGAGAGACATTCAGCACCTATGGCATCCCCACCACTCTAACCTCGGACGGCGGCCCAGAATTTGCCGCTCATACCACCAGTGAGCTCCTCACCTCTTGGGGCATCCACCACCGCACCTCCTCTGCCTATAACCCACACTCCAATAACCGAGCAGAGACTGCGGTCAAATCCATGAAGAGGCTCATTTCGGGGAACACAGGACCAGGAGGCACACTCACCACCAAATTCCACAAGGCCCTCCTGGTCTACCGCAACAGCCCGAACCCAGACACAAGGATGTCACCCGCCGAATGCGTATTTGGTCGCCCCATCCGTGATGCACTACCCGGCCTCCCCACGCGGCTGCGACAAACCCATGCATCAGAATCACAACTCCACCAGAGGCAACAAGCCAGATCCCATCGCCAAACCCTCGGCAGAGCACGCTGGGACAAACACACCCACGGCCTTTCCCCCCTTCGTTGCGGTGACAGAGTATTCATCCAAAATCAGACAGGCCGCCACCCAACGAAGTGGGACAAAACTGGATTGGTCGTGGAGGTGCTCCAGTACCACCAATATGCCATGAGGATGGATGGATCGGGCCGCCTCACCACAAGGAACAGACGATTCCTACGTCGTCAGACGGAGACTCAACCAGCCCAGCCGACTCACCCGCTCAGCCATCCGCTGCCTGGCACTCCTCCCATTGCATACCCCCCTCCCATACCACCAACCTATATTCCACCCCCCATTGAATACCCCCCTCCCATACCACCACCATCTACTCCACCCCAGATGGCCCCTCCACCGCTCCCGCCCCCTCAACCGATACCCCAGACCAAACTGCCCCCTACTACACCGGGGACACCTGTACATCCACCATCAACATCAACAAAGCCAACCGGACGCAAGCCCGCCCTGCTGGCTACCCCGGCAGACGGACGATCATACGCCTCCGTCGCCGGCACCGGAACCCCGCCTCATCGCCCCACCCAGACCGCCCAGAAAACCCTGGCCTTGACGCCCGCCATCAACCCCCCCAAGAACCCCAACCCAGCGGCCGCGCTGAGACGCAGCAAGAGAGGAGCAAAACCAGTCGTACGCTACGGACAGAGAACTATCAGTCCCCCTTAAGACGGACTTGGGGGGAGATAGACAATAACCACCCTTACATGTATAAACATTGCTACGTACGGCCCTTTACCTCACACACGACTCCTTTACCTCGCGCATGCATACTAGCACACATTCATTCGCTATACACATTTCCTACTGATAACTTGTTGAACTCGTCCAGTTGCATCAGCTAGGTGAATAGCTTACTGAGCTTAACTAGGAGGGTGTGGCCTTGTGTGAGCCAGGACCTGAGTGAGGGAGAAGAGAAAAAAATGCAGAGAAATATATTTCTAAGAGACCATCAAACTGAATCTAGAGTTCACTGCCATCCTCAGAAGTATGGACTTTCCTCTCACACTAAGGCGGACCATGGTGGTTGGTGTTTGGAGGGGTTGCCATTGTGGCCCATGGTGGTTACTAGTCTTTCACCGTGATAGTTCTTAACCATCTGGGATGCACCTGTGAGCGAACACAAGCTGTGTCCACCAGGAGGTGGCTGACCTCTTGCCTGTTGATGGAACCTGGAGTGACAATGGGTAAAGAGTGGACCATGCTTACCAGGCAGATCTAGTTGGGACATTTGACCACCACAAGGCCATACTCGTGACAGTGGTAGCAACGTGGGCCCTTCACTGCTTCAAAGTTTGGAAGGAGAGGGGATTAACTTCGGTGAGGGCTGAGTCTGACTTGGACGAGTCAGTCTTGGGTAAGTTATTCTGAGGTCGAAGTCTGCTGCGGTTGAACTTTCCCTTACCTCTCTGGAAGGAAGACCTGGTCCACTTGTTGGGGTCATCCACTTTAGGTTGCCTGTGTACGCAGTCATCTGCCATGTGAGAGGCTTCCTTGGTGGAGGAGGGATATTGAGCCCTGCCCCAAGACTCATCCTTGGGATCAAAGATAGTAGACAACATGTTGTCCATGCTCACAAGATCGATCTAGTCTGCCTTGGACAATGTCTCCTTGGGCCAGAGCATCACCAGGGAGAGCACTCTTAGACCGTACTGTTGGCAGGGTCTATAACCTGGATCCTGTAATGGTTGGGCATGATGCCATGCAACAACATCAGTGCTGACTTGACTGTCTGGAACACTGTCTTGTCATTGTCAGACATCCGCTTTTGGTACTTCATGGATGCTGTGCCCAGTAGTGAGATGAGATTGGCTGTCCAGTATTTGGGTGGATCTTCATATAGAGTCATGTGGCTTTGGAAATTATTGAGAATCATTTCAATGTTGCCAACAACAGTGTGATGAATATGGATATCAGTCTGGGCACATCCCGGGCTATTCTCTCTCTCCATCACATCTGGCTTCCTCCTGCCTGTCGGCTATTCGTTCAATTCGGAATGCCTCCATCTGTTTGGCTCAAGTCTCCTCCTCCTGGAGTCTGCAAATTTCTGCTTCAGTTTTGGCCAAGGCCATATTTTCTTAGTGGTTGGCCATAAGGAATGTCTGCCAGCGATCTTCTTTGGCTCATCTACTCCCCTGCATAGCTCTGTCAGCTATTTGGTCATCTTTTCTACAAAGTTCCTCCTTTTCAAATTCAAGTTGGTGAGCTTCTTCACATTCCTCTTCATGCAGGGGCTTCTGCCACTGCAAGTCGCCTCTCCTCTCTGTCAGCTGTTGTATCATCATGAACATGTTCATCATCGTGACCATATCCAGTGAGCAGTTTATGTGTGCAGTAGCTGTGTGAGATGCAGAGGAATCACCCCCAGAAGACTCTGCTTCTGCGCGCCATGATTGGCTGGTTCCAGAGTCAGCTGGAGTGAGAGGGAGATCACAGGTACTGTCTTTGCTGGCAGTTTTTGACTTGGTCTTGGTAGTCACTGCTCCAAAATTCTAGGAGGGCAGATAGGCAGAACCAAAACAGCAAAACTTAAATATACAAGAGTATTTACACAATTCTGAACCAGTGGTGTCAGAGGCTGAAGTCTTCTGGATAGTGTGCTTGGTGGGGACGTGGAGTTATCTCTGGTAGCTGCCACCAGTGCTAGGGAATTAGCCATATAATGAATGGACAATAATGGGAAAGGAAATTATCGAAGGTGCTTCACTATAGATATGATTTAGCTGGTCCTCCCTGTGCCTCTGGCAGGCTCCCTTAAATAGCTACCTACCAGAGTCCCAGTACCTTATTGATAATATGCAATATGCATACTTAAACAGTATTATGCCCTAATAAGGAAACAGTTAGTTTGATGTAATTTCGTGTGTTTGTGTGTGTGTCTGCACTCACATGCATGCACACACACAATTTGATTTCAGACTGATTTTTCTGTATAGTTGATGTATCTTCTTTCCTTCCCCCATCCCCCCCTCTTCCTCCCTCCCTTCCCCTCCCCCTTCCTCCTCCTCCCTCCCTCCGCCTCCCTCCCCATCTCACTCCTCTCTCCTCCTCTCTCCTCCTCCATTCCTCCCGTCCTCCTCCTCTCTCTCTCTTGCAGGTGATAAATAATTTCCTAGTTATGACCAAAGACCTACTCACGGTTCATCCCCAAATGGTGGGTGAAGTGGGGGAGGTGAACCAGATGCAAGGCAAGTTGTCCAAGGAGAAGTTTAAGGGGAGCTCTTAATCAAGGCTGAACTGAAGAACAAGCTTCTGCGTAGCATGGCAGGCCAGGGCATGGAGGAGTTGACCTCTCTAGGCCAGCTAGACAGGTTCGAGCTGATGATGGAGAGTCACCAGTTAATGGTCAAGGACAAGTAAGTTGCTAGTTTTAACTTGGTTAAGTATTTACTTTTTGCTAAACATCTGCTTCAGTGTTGCTTGGTACTATCTAAGTGTCAGCTGTGACTGTTCCCACCAGCTTGAAAGTCGGGTTGGTTTCATGGTTGCCAACTGGACTAATTTGAATGGCATTGTCCATTACCATCTCTGTCGTGGATGTTGCTTGTCGAAGAATCTATCGCACGCTATCACGGACTCTCCATATTTACACTTTGTTAAGCTTAAATCATGCAAACTCGGTCTGACTTTGCCAATTTTACCACTCTATGTTGGCGATCACAGGGTTTCCTGCTTGACTCCTCCCTAGACTTGCAGCAAGGTTGGTGGCTTCCAGCTATTGCTTGATAACAGTTTCAAAACTCAACATTTTATTGCAATAATTAACTTGAAATATACTCTCTCGATTTTTCAACTAGATGCTTAGCCTTCATCAGAGATGTTAAGACTCACATGAGCTTGATATATACTGGTAGGTATATATCACATGAACCATGTGATATAAACCAAACCCTGGCACATGTCCACCTCATTAAATTAATTTAATTTATTTATTTATCATATATTTATTTAATTTTTTTAATTTATGCATTAATTATAATTATATTATTATTTAATTAACTATTATTTGTAATATTTTCCACATCCTGTTTACAAGGTAGGTGCGTGTGCCAGGGTGTGGTTTGTTTAACATGGTGGATGTGGATAACTGGCTACCGATCAACCTTACGTAAATCTTAGCATCTCATTATTCCTTAGCGCATCTAGTCAAAATGTTGCTCATGTAAATTTCAAGTTATCGGGAATGTCATTGTAATTTCGTTATATGAACTGAGAGTTCATTGAGATAAATATTATTATCGGATTGGGGGATTAGAGCCGTATGCTAGATCCAGATTACAATCTAGATGAAAGAATGCTTATCATTTTGATGTATAGTCTGGTTATTTAATTTATATTCCTATGCTATTGAGGACCAACCATTTATAGTGTTCGGGTACTGTCTATATTCAAATTCATGCTATTCCTTTTTGTACATGCATCTGTTGAACATAAGCTGGCTATGAAGTGCAGGTGTGCTGGCAAGCATTTGATGCCTACAAGTGCAAGTGGATTTTTAGTCTAAGACAGCCACCAGAGGATCTAGTATGCACACCAATGTTTTGCCCAGCTTGGCATCTAATGTTGTGGTAAATGTTACCATTGAATGATATATGATATATGATATGTCAACAAGTTATTCTGTTCCTGTATGCTAACCATAACAGTATACAATACAATTGAAATATGTGGAGCAATAATTGCCTATTAATTAAACTAGTATTTGCTGCTGGATTGTATTCCTTTTTTGGTTATTGTAATAGCAGCAAAATGCCACAAAGATTCCAAACAGTTTCTGATACAAAAATACAGCAGTTGAGGTAAACATTTGAAAATCAACGATTATTTTGTAGTACATAATTATAATTAGTATACATTTATTGGGAGACAATAATTAATTGATGCTGCTTACACTTGCACGAGATGCATCGGCATGTGGCTTAATTGTTGCAGGCAGGCGTCGATGGGGACTTCCACCTGGTGAGCATGTTGATGTAGTACGTGCAAGAAGGATTCTTGGAGCCTGCCATACTGACAGAGTAGGTAGTTGGGACGAAGATGTCGGTCCCTGCCATTTTACCACTAGCTTGTTGGTGGAGGGTGGCAACAGCACAAGGACCAAGTTTCCCAACATGAACGACCACTTCCTGGTGTTCTGGTTGTACCACGACTTCATTTTCTGCTTGCTGTTTCATTCTGTGATGGAGGCAATGCCTTTGGCTGCCTCAAGTGTGCGACGATGCTGTCAGGGCAACTGGAATGTTCTGCCATGCCTCCTTGAGCACGTCCAAGGGTCGACAGGGATTTCTCCCAAAGATTAGCTTGAAGGGACTGTATCCAGTCAAGCTGTGGGGAGTTTCTCAAAATGCAAACAATAAGTACGGCATGACTTGTGCCACTGCCCCCCAAATCTGGTGACATACTTACATAATACACTCTTGAGTGTTGCATTATATCGCTCCACCATTCCATCGGTCTCCAGATAGTAGGCTGATGTCTTGATGGAGAGAATGCCAAACAGGTCATCGAAATGGTCCATCAATTGGCTGTTGAAGTTTGGCCCCCTATCTGTTAGGATTTCCGATCAATTCTCGAGAAGTAGTCCACCAGAACCTCTGCCACATCCTTGCTAGTGGTCGTGTGGAGAGGTATGCCATCTTGGTATCTGGAGTCGTCATCTACGATGGTGAGAATATAACTGTGACCCTCCTCAGTAGCTGGCAGAGGTCCAAGCATGTCCATGGCGATGTGGGTAAAGGTGTGGAGATAAATGGGAGTGTCACCAGCAGAACTTTCCTGGTAGTTTCCTGGGTTGTGCACTGGCAGGTTTAGTAACATCTGCAGATATCTGAGATGTCCTATCTCACTCCTAGAAAATAACGGTGAAAGACTCTGTCAGTCATCCTCCGACTGAAGTGACCCGCCCATGGTGCCATGTGGGCTATCCTGAATACAGAATCTTTGTAGCCATGCGGCAAGATCACCTTGTCAAGTGGCCCCTTCTGGTAAGTTGGACACAAGCTGCGTAGCATTATGCCCTCACTGAGAAAAAAAAAGCTGTCCCCTGCTTAAGATGGACAGTGGGGTCAGAAGACTAAGCTTCCTTGAGCTGGTCAGATCCACTGCCCAGGGGCACCTGCTGTTACCACATGGCTGTGTATGTACATCAGTCAAACCTATTTTGGTGGTGGGACAGTCGGTTCCTGACAGAGGCCTGCATGAAAATATTATCTGCAAGGTTGGGCAGGTCAGTCATGGAGTAGGACAGAGAGTGTGGGCTGGATAATGGGCCCTCTGACACATGGCCAGACACAGGAATCAGTTCTGTCTTATCCAAGGAGGATGGACATGACTCAGAGGCAGAGGGTGACAGAGTAGATGACTGCAGCTCTGGTGGGTCCATGGCTAGCTTTGGCTTGGGGGTGGAGATTGACTGCTCCGAGTTAGTGTCGGAACAAGTGTTCTCCACATAGTTCACTTTTCGTCTGCATGGTTGGGAGGGTGTGGCCCTGTCTGAACCACCAGGACCTAAGTGGAGGACAAGAGAGAAAAATTCAGGGAAATCTGTTCCTAAGAGACCATCAAACTGAATTTAGAGTTCACTGCCATCCTCAGTGTCAGGGAAATCAACCACCTTGACTGAAGACACAACATCGTGCCCTTTGTACTCACCCCTGAATAACAAGAACGAGAGAGCGCACAATGGCGGCGGATCAAACATGGGAAAGTACAAGATCAACATCACCGCCTAAGGGACCAGACAGCCGCACATCCGTTGAGCAGCCGCAAGACTTTACGTCAGGGCAGCTCTCGAACGGGACCATAAAGGGTCATTTTAGGACTTAGAATATTTAATGGTATTGTGTTTTACCATTAGTATAAAAGGAATGATGCGTGCTAGCTAAGTCAGATAACAGCGAACCCGAAACTCCATTGAACGAAATCTACTTTACGATAGGAATACCAGAGACTGGTATTCTATTAGACTGTTTGTTGGCATATTTTGTTATCTCATTGTGAATACCTAAAATTGTTATTCATTTAAGTAACTATATCTGTTACTTGGTAGCCAGTTGCTCCAGAAGGGAGGGCTGAGTTTGGTTTGTATTGTGTGGTCCAGTAGGTTGACTGGGAGCAAATACTTACGATGGCGTACGAGAACAAGAATCGCTTGTGCGGTTCAATGGTCTGTGACAAGTAAGGTTGATTTTCGACGACACTCAGCAGTATGGACTTTCCTCTCACACTGAGGTGGACCATGGTGGTTGGGTATTTGGAGAGGTTGCCGTTGTGGCCCATGATGGTTACCAGTCCTTCATGGTGATAATTCTTCGCCATCTGGGATGCACCTGCGAGCGATCACAAGCTGTTTCCACCAGGAGGTGTCTGACCTCTTGCCTGTTAATGGAACCTGGAGTGGTGATGATGGTAAAGAGTGGTTTACCTTGCTTACCAGGCAGATCTTGTTGGGACATTTGACCACCACGAGGCCATACTCGTGACAGTAGTAGCAACGTGTGCCCTTCACTGGATCAAAGTTTGGAAGGAGAGGGGATTGACTTTGGTGAGGGCTGAGTCTGACTTGGACGAGTCAGTCTTGGATAAGTTATTCTGAGGTCGAAGTCTGCTGCGGTTGAACTGTCCCTTACCTCTCTGGTAGGAAGACCTGGTCCACTTATTGGGGTAATCGGTCACCTGTGTATCTAGTCATCTCGCATTTGAGAGGCTTCCTTGGTGGAGGAGGGATTCTGAGCTCTGACCCAAGACTCGGCCTTGGGATCAGGGATAGTAGACAGCTTCTTGTCCATGCTCACGAGATCGATCTTGTCTGCCTTGGACAACATCTCCTTGGGCCAGATTGTCACCAGGGAGAGCACTCTCAGACCGTACTGTTGGCAGGGTTCTGATAGTGATGGTAGCTGTGTCAGGTCTATAACCTGGATCCTGTAATGGTTTTGCATGAAGATCAGGCTGACTTGATGACTGTCTGGAACACTGTCTTGTCATTGTCAGGCATCTGCCCAGTAGTGAGATGAGATTGGCTGTCCAGTATTTGGATTGAACTTGAGAAACATTTCAATGGTGCCAACATCAGTGATGGACATCAGTCTGGGCGCATCCTGGGCTGTTCTCTCTCTCCATAACACGTCTGGCTTCCTCCTGCCTGTCAGCTATTCATTCAAGTCAGAACACCTCCATATGTTTGGCTCAAGTCGCCTCCTCCTGATTATTGAAGGTGCTTCACACAAGATAGAATTTAGCTGGTCCTCCCTGTGCCTTCTGACAGGCTCCCTTAAATAGGCTACCTACCAGAGTCCCAGTCAGGACCTTATTTATGTGTAGGAGTGTTATGCCCTAATAAGGAAACAGTTAGTTTGATGTGATGTTGGGGGGGTGGGGGAGGCGGATTTCCATGTCTGCACTCACATGCATGCACACACATCCTCCTCCCTCCCCACTCCCTCCCCTCTCTCTCTCTTGCAGGTGATATATAATTCCTAGTTACGGCCAAAGACATACTCATGGTTCATCCCCAAATGGTTGATGAAGTGTGGGAGATGAACCAGATGCACGCAAGTTGTCCAAGGAGAAGGTTGAGGTGGAGGAGTTTTTTGTCCAGTCTGAACTGAAGAAAAAGCTTCTGCATAGCATGGCAGGCCATGGCATGGAAGAGTTGACCTCTCTCAAGGCCAGCTGGGACAGGTTCGAGCTGATGATGGAGAATTACCATCTAATGGTCAAGTATCAAGTAAGATGCTAGTTGTTAACTTTGTTAAGTACTTACTTTTTGTTAAACATCTGCTTTGGTGTTGGTGGGTACTAGCTAAGTGTCAGTTGTGACTGTTCCCACCAGCTTGAAAGTCGGGTTGGTTCATGGTTGCCAACTGGACAAATTTGAATGGCATTGTCCATTACCAGTTTTGCCGTGGATGTTTCATGTTGAAGGACCTATCGCACGCTGTCACGGACTGTCCATATTTACACTTGGTTGAAGCTTGAATCGTGCAACCTCTGTCTGACTTTTCCTATTGTACAACTCTATGTTGGTGATCGCAGGGTTTCCTGCTTGACTCCTCCCTAGACTTGCAGCAAGGTTGGTGGCTTGCAACTATTGCTTGATCACAGCAAGATTCCACTCTTTACTGACAGAAACCTGTAGTCTACTCTCACCAGCATCCATAGTGGTGGATCTCAAATGCATAAGCAAGTTCCACAAATGTTGCACGCATACAACATTGGTCTAGAATTTCTTACTCTATGAATTTCATTACTCCACTTCCTTCAGAATAGAAGTGACCGAGTGATAGTGTCTGGTTGGTGTTAAGTGCCTATATATATTCTTACTGATAAGTATCCCTATTAACGGCCAACATTGCACCACAGCATGTCCAATGGTGAACATTTCATTATTTATTATATTCAACATTGGATCCATTAAACTAGCAGCAGGTTACTTTGTTGTTGTTATCACTGTTATTGTTGTTGTCTGTTTCATGTGAATATTACGACTGCCAAAGTGGAATCGGACATTCAAGCCTTCAATCTCCAAGTGGATAAATTTGCCGCATGCTGGGACCAGCTAAAACACAAAGACGATTTGGAGTATTGTAGGGACAAAGCTTCTCGTGCCATTGGTTCATTGCAGGAACAAAGGAAAGAGTTTGACGAACTGGCATCCACTTCTTCTCGGCTAATGTTAGAATATAGAGCAAGCATGATTGCGAGCATTTTAACCTGCCTGTACCCAAGTTTGTTGATATCGATGAGCTGAAAGAGGACATAGCCATGAATGAGAAGAAGTATTCTTTCTACGGTGAGTTTTACGAAGAAATGGAGAAGATGACAAAAGAAGATTGGATCTCAGTCAGGTAGGTCAGTGCATTTTGAGAAGAAACAATTTGCTAATAAATATGAGTGCATTCATAGGCCCATGAGAAAATGCATGTTGCATGAGATTAACTACACGCCAGCTAACTGCCTGTGGCTCCACATGAACCCCATGTTGCATGAGATTAACTACCTGCAGCTGACCGCCCATAGCTCCACATGCACCCCATGTTGCATGAGGTTAACTACCTGCCAGTTGACTGCCCGTGGCTCTACATGCACCCCATGTTGCATGAGATTAACTACCTACCAGCTAACTGAAAGCACACACATAAGAAATAGGTCCCAAGTTTGAGGAATAGATATGCTTGTCCATCATGAACATGTCGAGTGTGAAGGGTTCAAGAAGGGGGGAGGGAGGGTTTGGGAAGGGACATGAGGCTCACCCCCGAAAAATTTTGAACCTCCAATGTGCGTTTTGGAATTCCATTGGTGATAGCTTCATGAGCAGCACACACAGTCCACCACAAATATACATTTTATTTCAACTAAGTCTCTGAGACTTTTGTTTGCAGGCTCTGTAGTGACTGCACAAAAACACACAAGTACACAACACATCAATGTGAGAAGTGTGGGCAGCATCATTGTATGTAATAGCTGCATATATGGCATTCCTAGGCTAGAGACCTATCCTAGGCTAGAGATTTATTGCAGCCATTGCTTGTAGATATCATCATGCGACCAAGGTGAAGTGCTGCCAAGCCAACTGAGCTCCGAGTATTGCCAGGCAGGACTGCAGTTGTTGATAGATGTGGGTTTTAGGGAGGTCCAGCGGGTCGGTGTGTTTTGCCACTCTTAATGTGGACCTGACCCACCAGATGCGGGTCACCTGGGGTCTGTGTAAGATCTTGCTTACAATACATAAAATCACATGCATGGCTGTAAAGGGAATGGGAGAGGAGAGGGGTATAAATTGGCCTTGAATCAACAGGCCAGACCATAATGCGTTAAATGAGCACACACTCGAGTTCAAAAGTTCATTCATTAATTAATTACCCAGCAAGGTTTGTCAGCATTGAGTGGAGTGTCAAGACATGGAGTGTGATGAGTCGCACTGACCAATGGCTGCAATGAACATAGAGTGGCCACCCATCCCATATTGGTAGTAAAGGGTCTGCCCTACCCTCTGTTTAAAATGGTCAGTCGTCAACACAATGCATGCCTGTGTCTAGCAGATACCAGCAGAACCCTGCACCTAGTGGGCTGCCCAAGCACCCAATAGTCATGCGAGCCTTAGCTAGCAACTGCACTCCTCTCTCCTGAACTTGTCCTGATGTATAATTATTGTCGGGTATCCATTTGTAATTTCTGTAATATGTGACTGGGTCTGGAGAATTTAAAAAAAGGAGTTATTTTACAGAAAAGGATTTCTTTTAAGTATCTCTTACTACTAAGCCTCTTCAGACTTCCATATTCCTTGTTGGGATATATAATAGACCGATTTTGTATGTTTGCAAGCACTTGCGCTCAAACATTATATATTTTTTAATTACGAGTTGTACAGGTGAACATATGTGAGACATGTCCATAAACAGCAGTGTGTGGTTTGTCCTTCTCACCAATTAGCAGCAGCAGAGTTGACCAAAAATAACCTTTCAAATTTGAAAATTTCATTAGTGAGTTACCAAACAAGTAGAATTGCAACCTGAAATCATAAACAAACATTTAAAGTCTCTAGCACAAGTACTAGTGCTGGACAGGCACCAGTATACCAGTAGCATGCCAAGACCCATAGGCAATGTCCTCATGTTTATTCCTACATGCATACATGTACCTAGTATCATTACAGTCCATTTTCACCATGTGTGGAGCAGGGGAGCTCAGTCAGATCTGCACAAAGAATGGCTGCGAGACTTTTAGTCTTACCTGAATCCTAATCCGGTGAAGAAAGCTCCAAAGGCAGTACCACTTTCTCAATCTTGCGGCCGTCAATGAGTGGGATGACTAGAAATGGCTCAGAGTGTGGTTGACAGCGAGAGCACAGATTGCATTCCAATGCCTTCCGCCAGCTCAGGGTAAGTTTCGATGAAGCCACCAATGTTTTGAGCTAGCGGTTCGAACCCAAAATGAGGAAGACCCGCTACCAGGCAGAGTTACAAATCAGATGCAAGAGTAAGTCTGAAAGCTGGCTGGATCTCGCAGATGACCTCAGATTGTTAGCAGACAAGGCCTACCCGGACTTGGGGGAGAATGCTAAAGAAATACTAGCTCAGAATTCTTACCTTGCACAACTCGACAATAGCCAGGTCGCATTTGGTGTTAAGCAGAAAGCTCCATAGACACTGGAAGAGGCCGTCAGGGTCAACTTGGAGCTGGAGTGTATGTCACTACCAGGGTGATGGTTGCAAGTGTTGAGAGGAAGCCCCTGGAAGTAGAACAAACCACCATTGGCAGGTTGAGTAGTCAGGGCTCTGAAAGTGATAATCTCGCCACTCTAATTGAGAGATTTACTGATAGAATTGAGATGCTAGAGATGAACTATTCTGACTCAGAAACAATTAGGCAGAGAGGGGGTATGCCATGGAGGGAGCAAACCCTTCCATGAGGGTAAATGACCATGACCAGGGTCCAAGGATAGGCTCTAGGCAGCGGGCTACTGATATTACCTGCTGGAAATGTGGCAAGAGTAGGTACATGGCGAGATATTGTCGTTCTTCACGACTGGATCAGCCACAGGTAAATGGGAATCCTTCTGCATGAAAAGCCTACCGCAGAAGGATAATGAAGATGAAGCTCATTTACAGAAAGTTAGTATTTTTAGCACCCCCTACAGGTGGCTATACTGTGAGTGGCAATGTCGATGGGCATGTGACTACCTTGCTAGTTGACACAACAGCCTCAGTGTCCCTCATGCAAAAGGACGTGCAGGACAAAGTCAGTCATGGCAGAGGAGTCAAACTCAAACCCTGGAAAGAACAGCAGATTGTAAGCATGGATGGTTCTCCTCTGCAAGTCATACATTCACCCATGGGAACCTGTCCCTCCAAGGAATACACTATCAGGCTGATATTGTCGTGGTGAGTCCACTTACTACTGAAGCCATTCTGGGCTTAGATATTTTTTTAAACATAAGGTCACAGTAAATGGGTACATCTTGGTGGTTCATCTACCATTGAGTTGCATCAAGACTCACTATCTTGTCCTGAGAGTGATGTGGTGAATATGGTGTATTTAGCTGAGCTCATTAAGCTCCCCCCATACTCTGAGCGTATTGTCATGGCATGTTACAAGGATCCACCCCAAAGTGGGTCTTGTGTGGTGGAGCCGAAAGGCGGGGAATATTTACCATTTGCTGTACCATGAGTATTGGTGGAATCACAAAAAATGGCCAAGTTCCAGTGAGGCTATTAAATCCAAGCCATGAAATTGTGTCGCTTTCATCAAAATCTGAGAAGCTCAAAACAAATCTAATCTCGGCCCCAGTGTTGGCTTACCCAGACTTCCGCAAACCATTCCTGTTAGATACAGATGCAAATGATACTGTAATAGGTGCTGTCCTGTCACAACTTGATGAGAGTGGTAGGGAATGTGTGGTTGCCTATGCTAGTAGGCTGCTCATTAAACAAGAGCATAGGTATTGCATGACCAGGAGAGAGCTACTCGCAGTGGTAGTCTTCACCAAACATTTTCGACATTCCCTGTTTGGACTCTTCGTAACCACGGCTTTCTCACTTGGTTAAAGAATTTCCGGGAAACTGAAGGTCAGATGGCATGGTGGTTGGAATGCTAGCAAGAATTTAACTTTGTCATTCTCCAACGGCCTGGGAAGAAACATGCTAATGCACATGCCTAATCTTGGTTACATTGCCAGCAGTGTGGTTGGAACAGCCATGCAACAAGGGTAAGATTGATGTCACCTCTCTGGTTGGTGGAGAAAATATCGGAAGGTTAAAGGAAAGGGATCATATTCTTGGACCTGTCATCAACACAAAGTTAAGTGGACACCCACTAACTGGGGCTCAGGCAAAAGAACTGAGCAAAGATACTCGATGCCTTCTCCTAATCTGGGACCAGCTCTTAATCTGTGAGGGTATTCTTTACCGTCAGTACGAGAAACCCGACAACTGGACATCTGTGTTGCAACAGCTCGTACATGAAGCAAAGAAGGAAGAAGTACTAAAAGAGATGCATGAAGGCATACTGGGTGGACATCTTGGAGAGGATAAAACCCTCGCTCTTGTCAAGGAACATTATTACTGGCCAGGTTACCATGCTGACATAACCCAGTGGTGCAAAACATGTTCATCCTGTCCTAGGAGGAAAACTCCCACTCCCAAGAACAGGGACCATTACAGAGCAAAACTAAGTAGTCCCCTTCAGCTGGTAGCTGTTGATAATGTCGGCCTTCTGCAAGAATCACAGAATGGAAATGCATTTACCCTTGTAGTGGGCGATTACTTTACAAGGTGGATGGAGGCATATCCAATTCCAAACCAGGAATCAACTACAATTGCTAGAGTGATAACGAATGAGTTTTTCTTTCAGTTCTCACCACCAGAGCAGCTGCACTCTGACCAGGGCAGGCAATTTGAGTCTCAACTAATCTTGGAGATCTGTAAACTGCTAGGCATTAGCAAGACTAGGACCACCCCTTACCATCCTCAGCCAGATGGGATGGTTGAAAGGTTCAACCGCACATTTATCAGCATGTTAGCAAACAGCGCGACTGAACAATCCTTCGAGTGGGAGAAGCAGCTGCAAACTCTGTGTCTAGCCTACAACACCAGCATTCATGCAACCAACAGGCTATTCCCCATTTATGGATGTAAAATACAAATGCCCCTTTAGCTCATGTATGGTAAAGCCATGTTGAGCCAATCCACATCTCTACAACTGCATATGTAGATCACCTTAAGTCGACCCTACAAGAAGCTTATCAAAGAGTGCGAGAAAGGACTGGTCATAAGCTGGAGATACAAAAGGAACTCTATGATTAAAAAGCCCATGGAAAGCCATTGGATCGGGGTAATTTGGTGTGGCTACATACAACTGTCAGATGACAGGGAGTGGCAATGAAATTTCATCAACCATGGGCAGGCCCGTTCTGTGTTGTAATACGCTTGTCAGAGTTGGTGTGTCGACTACAAAACATTCGAAACCATACTAATCGACCAGTGGTACATTTTGATCGCCTCAAATTGTGTCCAGACGATATTTGTTAATCTCCTCGACAGAGGCCCACATACAAAGATTCCCTTTCAAACTTCTCCAATTGGCACTAATCTCATACCAGTGATGGAGGAACTACCCTACCCAAAATAACCCTCCTCGATACCCCAATGAATTTCCAGATCGACTATTGCTTAGTTGTCACGCATTGATCGCCTAATCTGGGGTGGATTTTGATTTGGAGGGGAGCTGTGTAATTCTGTTGAACTGAACAATCGCATATTTTTGGTGTAGATGTTGATAACTGTTGTACCACAATGGAAATGCCTTCATCATTGGTTTGTAATTAGGCCCCACATGTTTCCTTTGGTTAATCATCTACTTGTAATATCTCTGTATAGATTTGTATGTTGTATCCAGGATTTGTTGTATCCAGGATGGAGGGGCTCTTGAAAGAGAGGAAGGAGAACCCCAATGTTTTGGATAGTGTTGTGTCTTGTATTGAATGAGATCTAAGCAACTATATCCTCAACCATTGTCAATTGTAACTCACCTCGGCACAATATTACATTTATCATATTTGGATCATATATAATACGTGGTCTCCGTAATGTTCAGTAGTGAATAATGTCGAAGGGAGATGAGAAGCAAGATGCATCTTACACCTGTTCTATATTCTATATCTTTGGAGCATTATCCAAACACAATCTAATTTTTCAGGACTGTAAATAATTTTCTGTAGCTATTGTACATTACTATAGGAAACATAGGCAAACCTCATTGCAAAACTCGTTGCTGTATATTTGCTATTGGGACACTACAAATATAGGTCAATGAAAGAACAAATCCTACGAGGGGAAAACCCAAACTAAAAGACGACAATGTATCTGGTGACATCAGCTATAGCGAATTTAGGATAACTAAACTCATTGATACTAGCTTATTGAAAGCAAAATGCCATCATTAATCTCAAATAATTTTGGTTAATTTTTTTTGCATTTAAAAGAGTTTTAATATATAGAGAGAATAAGGAAAACTTTTTTAATGATACATTGAACTCACGCGTCACTTGGAGTTTTGGATTACTTACCTGCTTTATATTGTCCAAAACTTGTTAAAAGAAGTAAAATTACTATAATATTATGTTATATGATTTACTGATTTACATAGCTCTTAATATATTGCTTGTCTCCAGGTGCATTCAGTGTGGATTTTTATGCTAAACCTGGGAAAGGAAGTCAGGTTAAAAACACAAGAAATTAGATGCATGCTAAGAAATTGATAGGAATCTTAAGAAGCGTATGACTACATTTACTCAAGCAGTTATTGCCTTTATTTAGAATTCTATTCCCATTTACAAAGTCTAAATAAAATATTTGCTTTATTATTGTGTTCATAGCAAGCATTTGCACAAGGTATGCTCAGTATAATAGTCCATCAGATGTAATTATTATCATGGTGTGGGTTTTTAATGGTGACTAATGACTTTTGTAATGGTAATATTCATTCTCTACAGCTAGCCTTTCACAGAATTATAGTTACCCTTCTCTAACATATATGATCATAATAATGATGATTGAGATCAGAAAGGCAAACTAGTAGATGAGGAATACCGGGTTATAAATTACATCACATGATGACATCTTCAATACTTAATTACAGTTTCAGTTGTGAATAGCTACATTGTATACACCTGGTCCAGGGTAGAAGCTAGATATAATTATGCTCATGATATCATCACATTAAATATCCAGTTATTTTTGTATATATTTGTCTGTTTTGTTTCTAGCCATAATTCAAATTCATGTTATCAATTTCGTAGGTACATTTGTTGAGTATATGTCTGCTATGAATAGAAGGTTGAGTGCATGTGTGCAGTTAATACAAGAGCTATTCATGCCTAAACCAGCCACAAGGGGATTAAGATTTATTTAGTATGGTTTCCAATACACTTACCCTCATTTAGTGCTCTGCACATAATTTTTTTCTTTGTAACCATTCAAGAATTATCACGTCAATATACTCTGCAGTTTAAAAGGCTCACTATAATAACATACAGTATGACTGAAATGTGTGGAGTCAAAATTACGAGAAATGGATTTGATATTTGCCTGCTGTATTTTAAGAGTAATTTTCCTTTTTCAGTTGTTGTCGTACATATGAAATGCAATAAAGTCTCCTAAACATTATGATCCCAAAAAATACTGCAGTTGTTGTAAACACTATCTCAACAATTCTTAATATTCATAATATGTGAATGCCTCAAGTAGAAATGGAGGCGCCGATGCAATCATTGTTTTGAGAAAAATCGATTTTAAATTGTGCACAGTATCTAAGTACTTATTATCCTTGTATATGCTCAGTATTCTAGTATTTTGTGCATACTCAGCATAAACCTGACAAAGGCCATGTGCTATTTAAGTGTCTTGACTGAGCAGAGAAAGCTAGCTAGGTTAGACTCTATTTAGCTAGCTGTTGTTAGCTAGATTGCTAGGTTACTACA
Organism: Cladorhizidae sp. MBARI D1340-BT2; assembly: GCA_028752905.1. Lineage (NCBI taxonomy): Eukaryota > Metazoa > Porifera > Demospongiae > Poecilosclerida > Cladorhizidae > Cladorhizidae sp. MBARI D1340-BT2. The sequence continues at coordinate 22,937,100 of JAQNBH010000001.1, forward strand.
ATGCCAAAGGAGACATCAAAATCAAGATCTGCCCGAAGTAAGGACAGGCTAGATAACTATATGTCTGGAAGATTCAAGGGGGCATATAGTCATAGCCCAACATTGTCTCAATCTTTTGTAGCTCATCAGCCTGGGCCCAATTCTCCTCCAGATGAACCTTCTGCTTGCCAGTTCTATCTTGCTGGATAGATGCTTTCAAGGGTCTTGTTCACCAGGTTTCTGTGTTACACTGTCGAAAAGCTGGGTCTCCTCCTAGCAGATCCAATGCTATACCATACAGGAATTTGAAAGCCCAGAATGAATGGCTTAAGAACAATATTTTTGATGCAATGGGAAATTATTGGTTTTGTTCTTGTTGTGTTTTGGTAGTGTTCTACATCTACATGGACTTGCAGGAAAACAGTCAAATTTTACCAAGCCTAAAGTTTTGGAGGACTTCCTACAGTTCATTGATAACAATAGCCAACCAAATGGGAGGAGTGCTGACTCGCATGGTCCCACCAAGTACTTCATTTCAAAGTTCACAACTATTGAAACTCCCAAAAAGGGTGTTAGTAAATATGAAGAACGACTTCAAAGATCTGTAGTTGGCGAGTTTATGTAGATCTCAGAGAGATGCGGATAAAGAAGGCTGCTCGAATATATCTGCTCTTAACTGGCTTCATGCCCACAGGCCGAAAGTAGCGATATCATCACATCAACAAGATTACTGTGACGTTTGTGCCAGTTTTAAAGCTAAAATCCATTCCATTCAAACAACTCTTTATAGATTATGGCAGAGTGGTTCAGCTGGCATCCAAGAACAAAAAAGTAAGAAGACAAAATGGAAACTGAGCGGGAGGCTCATCGGGACAAAGCTAAATGTTCCCATGAAGATTACGTTTTGCTTACAAAGCGGTGCAAGGAGGGATGGAACCAAATCAGCATCCTTGCTGAGAGAACTGGCCAAAGTGAGGAAGAAAATGATAAATTGGCACAGTTGCAACGACAGTTTTAACTTGTGGTCTGTGCCGACTATCAGATGTCGAAGTTGGTACCAAATTGGGGATACTCCCCTCAGCCTGGGTCAACGTACTATTTACAGAAGCTGAAGCATGATTTGTTTGGAATAGTTAATCATTCTGATGACAGTTCTGCTGTTTATATTTTCTATGAGCGCAGTGGGCCAAAGAATACGTATCATACCCTATCGTATTTGACCCATTATCTTGGTGATACAACGAAGGTGCCTTCATGGATAAGGAAGCTACACATATACTTGTATTATGCTTGCTCTATCAACAAGAATTTCTACACTTTGGGGTGGGCCAGCGAAATGGTCCTGCAGGGGAAGTTTAATATCATCTGTGTGTCTTTTCCTATAGCAGGCCATACAAAAAATTTCCCTGACTTATTGTTCTCTAATATTGCCGAAGTATTTAGAAAAAATGATATTTTCACAACAGATGAACTGGGAATTATTGTTGAACATTTTTCTTCTGTTGTGATTTGATGAAGGGGATGAAGTGTATCAATGGAGGCATTCGTTATCATCCAAGTATTCATCATTGCCAGGTATTTGTGACTTGCATGACTTTGTATTCGCTCGTAACCCAGGAAGGGATGTCAAGCTCAAAGTCCGCCCTCTTTGTTACGAAGGCCCAATCCAGGATTGTATATTTCATGATCACTGTTCTTTGGCAGAGAGTACATTTCCTGCCTCAGATGCCACCTACAAGAAAACTTGCCCGTTTAAGTCCCTCTCTGATACTAAACTTTCCCACCTTCAGCAAATGTTCGACAAGTTCATACCTGCAGAGAGATATCTACCGTTACTGGGTGACTAATTTCACTGGGTTGCCAAGACGTAAATTGATTTAAAAAAATAATACAAACACAATAAACGCAAAACGTTTTGTGTCTAGTATTATAGTAGCTAGTTTCTAATACAGCTATCATTGAATTTATTGTCTCGTTCCGAATGATGCGTGTTCTTTCATTTATCTTTAAGTCAATAATTGTCCTACAATGACGAAATTTAGAGAAGTCACAGACTATATAATAAGGATGATAATAAAAATAAAAATAATGAGTTATTTAAAATTTGATTTGTACTTGAGGCGTTCACATATGCATCTACTGAAAGCAAAAGCATCAATCTTTCCCTTAATGCAGATATCACTGTTGACCATTGCAGCATTCACCTATATACGCTTGCCAAACTAAGGCTTGCCAAAATTTTACTCAGCTTCCCTTTATTTCATTTGAGCAAACTCTTCTGAGATCAAATGTTGCTAAATTCTTATCAGCTCCTTTCGCAGAGAAAATATGAGTTCTTTTTCCACAGATTAAGCAACTCTAGAATAGATGTGTCAGCCAGCAATACATTCTCTACAATAACTATTTGGTGGAGTATTCAGCTGTAGCTGAGTAGTTGATACAGTCTACATATCTAACATAATTGCTAATAGACTTAAGTTAAGTTGCAAGTTCAGAAGCATCCTTTTTTTCTTCTATCTGCATTCCTAGTGGTAGTGGTTTCCTTAGATATTCTCCACTAACCCTATTTTTATTTTTGAGCAAAAAAATACTCCTATGGACTATCAACAGTACAAATGCTGGTAAAAAATCCTTTTTTCCCCTTAGGAATGGGTTTCAGCTTTGGAATGAGATGACAGGATAAGTCTTGCATATTTTTATGTCATGTATTAGTCTCTAAATTCAACTCCTGCACATAGACAAGTTTCTGACCTAACTAATATAAGACAATTTTCAGAAAGCAAACAAGAGTGGTTTAATGAGGAAACAAATGAAAAGGCACAAGTACATGGTCATGTGTATTGGTTGAAAATCGATTTCCTAAAATTAATTTTCCATCCACGTGCTTGCCTGCATACTTATATTTTAGTTCCTAAATAAAACCCTCTTATTATAGAGGAGGGTTTAATCTATCCACTAATAGTAATTCCAAAAGTCTAGCACTTTTCAATTACTAGCTAGAACTGCAGAGAATTTCGGCATGCAGGTTTTGAGGACTCCACTTTGACTGCCTGTAACTCGGTTACTATGGTTATACCTATGCTTAGTATCCAAACAGTGCATACTAGTAGCTATCTTTTGCCATAATTATATCAAGTTGATAGAATAAAGTCTGCAGAATTTATGGAGCTCCAAATTCATAACAATTTAACATACACTGGAAACATTTCATAATCAATCTTTAGTCCACATACTCTGGCCTTCTTCAAAGTGGTAAATCTCCCAATGAGGTGTTATATTTATTAGCCAATAATCTATAGTTCAAATGCATGCACATGAAGAATGAGGTGTTTGATTGCTGCAGTGTAGAAATACAACCCAAAAAGTGACAGATGGTGATGGGCAATGGCATTGTCTGGTGAGTGGAGACAAAGCCACCTGTTGGCTCCAGCTCTACATCATTGTTAAAGTGGTGATCCTTAGGTTGAGATAGACGTGGAGTGCATCTTTCACAAGCACATCTCTTCTCATAAGTCGATTATCAAGCACTGATGTCTACTATGTCAACAGAAAGTGCATAGATGAATTTTTGTTGAATAAAAATAAATCTCATCTTTTGGTGTTTTACCAAGTGGGATAGAACAATGGAGAAAATATGCTGTCGATTTCATTTGGCTCCAATGACTTGAGACATTCATAAGTATGTCAGATATGATATTTGTCAGATATGCAATGGTGCAAAATATTTGGAATCAATGTTATTTTACATCAGATTCTTGTACCTAAATTATTGCAAGAGGAATGTCACTAGCACTAGAATTGTAGGAAGATTTTCATAACTATTATGCCCATTTTTTTAAAGATTAGTTAGTTGGTCAATTTCAAGTTACCCCAAAAGGCTACCTATAAATTATTACCATATAGATTAGAGGAAGAAGAATCCATAATGCTAAAGGATTGTTGCTATTGACCAAGACATCCTTGAGATGGTATGCCTCCTTACTTAAAATGACTTAATCAATGGCCAACCCTTCTTGCATGTTCACAAAGGCTTATAACCACTCCCCTCCTAAAATATGACATTAAATATTAAAGTAAATATATTTACAAATATTATAGTTTAATCCTTAGATAAAAGATTTAAAAAACTTAAGTATAGTTAAGGTGTCTTTCAGGATGATGATGATTATGTGTGTGAGTGAGGCTATAATGATATTAGGCTATGGTTGGACACTGATGTACAACCATATGTACTTTAGCACTGTACTGGTCTAAAACATTTGTTAAAATGCTTCATTTAAAACAAATGGCTGAAATGAAATGATTATTATTGTTAAAAAAAAAGGTGGCACATTCTCTCTATCGGGACTTCCCTGCCATCAGGTAGAATGTGAGAGATGACTGCAACTAGGCCTTACACCTATGCATCTCATGCAAATGTTAGCAGCATAAATTATTTATTGCCCTCAGTAGATGCATATTAAGTATAAGTATTTCAAAAGACCGTTGATTTTTTCCTAAACTACAGTGATTTTGTATCAGAAACTTTTGGGAGACTTTGTTGCAACCACAAAAATGAATATAATCCTACAATCAGGCAGGCTAATAAACCCAGCTACCTGATATCTCCAACCCCTACATTCATTGCTCTGTAAAAGTTTCTCCCCAGGTACATGAACCTTGTCTCCATCGCAAGCAGATCTATCCTCTCATTATCTATTACAATTACATCAACAAGATCTGGTCCGTTTGCATGTGTGTTCAGTGCTGCCAGTTTACTTCAGCTACTTTTCATATAAGCCTCATCATCATTATTAAATTTACTCTAGTCGAAAGAGAGTCTATCCCCATGTTCTCATTAAACATTCAATTCTGTTCCAAAGTCCATTCATGCCTTGCACTTGTTGAACAGAGTAGAGAGTAAAGGACGTCTTTTGTTGCTTACTCCTTGCCCTTCATCCATTCTGTTTGGATCATCTCTTTAACTTCATAGGTATTGTGGTTAAATGAAAAATAATATTTGTTCACTATCGCATCCATTCTCATTATCACTTTGGAATGTAGTAAACATATAATTGTAGACTAGTTATAAAAAAAAATTGATGAAAAAGTTAATCCGACATAATGCCTTTCTAATTGGATAAAGCCACATAGTGTCCATTGTACATAGGTATGTATGAGAGGTAGTACTGCACAGATATGTAATGATTTTGTTGGAAGCAATGTGTGTGATACTACTTAGAATAATCAAGGTTGTGCAATTATTTAAGTTTATAATTGCATATTCATTCACCTTATTATGTTAGGCCTTCATTCACCCACACTCTCAACATCTATCATAACCCTGTCAGAGTTGAAACATTCACCCAGTAATTACTCATTAGTCACCTAGGATATAAAAGTAGCAAGGTTTTACCAAGGATAGTGTGTCTGTATTGGATTACAAAGTAGTATTACCACAATTGATGGCCACTACACAATCTACAACTTATGGCAGGCTCGGACCCTTCTGAACAAAATCAGATGATCAGAGCGTACATGCAAAAGTTTATGCAAGGCCCAAGCAAGCAGTAGTTTTTCTAGTTGAGAAGACATATTGACTACTGGGAAATCTAACTGCTCCTGAGACACCACAAAACATTCTGTGAACAGCATCGGTGCAGCATTGGAAATCCAAGTGTAGCATTGAGTGTTTCCACTCTACCTAATTCGTCTTGTAAAATATGCTGGTGTTATTTCATTAGTTTGTCCAAACTCTTGCTGATGATCACTCAGACCTTCTTCAAGTCAACTTGCACTGCCCTGAACCAGTGGCGCCCTAGGTGAGTCAGTCTTTCTTCTTCCACAATGATTAGTGGTATTATTCAAAGTGAAAGTGGTGGGTGGCTATGGTAGGTAGCCCATCCTTGTTGCACAAGCCAAGACCAGTTCCTTAGCAATTAAACAAGCTATGGGAGCATAGCTAAAATAGAGATCATCGAGAGGTCTCCCATACTGACTGGGCAGCACCCATTGTTTTTGTTCCCCCAAAAACAATGGCAGATTTTACCTCTATGGGGACTTCTCTGCCATCAGGTAGAATGTGAGAGATGACTGCAATAACTAAGCCACCACTTGCCGATGCATCTCGTACAGGTATAAGCAGCATAAATTGATTATTGTCTCCCAGTAAATGTATATTAATTATATGTATATACTACAAAATAATCGTAGATTTTCAAAGTGTTTACTTCAACTGCAGTATTTTTGTATCAGAAACTGTTTGGGAGACTTTGTGGCAATTTACTGCTATTACAATAACTAAAAAAGGAATACAATCCGGCAGCAAATACTAAAATAGTTAGGGCAATTATTGCTCCACATATTTAAATTGTATTGTCTATTGTTATGGTTAGCATACAGGAACAGAATAACTTGTTGACATATCATATATCATTGAATAGTAACATATACCAAAACATTAGATGCCAAGCTGAGTAAGCACTAACAAGGGCATACCATTGGAGTGTGTAATAGATTCCCAGGTGGCTGTCTTAGACAAAATATCCACTTGCACTTGTAGGCATCAAATGCATGCCAGCATAGGGCTAGGGCTAGGGCTAGTGCTAGAGCTCGGGCTAGGGGTCCTGCACTTCATAGCCAGCTTATGTTCAACAGATGCATGTACAAAAAATAAATGCATGAATTTGAATATAGACAGTTATATACCCGAACAGTATAAATGACTGGTTCTAAATAGCAAAGGAATATAAATGAAATAACCAGGATATACATCAAATGATAAGTATTCTTTCATCTAGATTGTAATCTTGACCTATATGGCATATTCTAATCCTTGGCTCTAATCCCCCAATCTGATAATAATATTTATCTCAATGAACTCTCAGTTGATATAACGAAATTACAATGACATTCCTGATAACTTGAAATTTATATGAGCAACATTTTGACTAGATGCTCTAACCCTTATCAGGAATAATGAGATGCTAAGATTTGCGTAAGGTTGATTGGTATATAGTCAGTTATCTACATCCACTATGTTATACAAACCACACCCTGGCACATGCACCCACCAATGTGGAAAAAATTACAAATAAATAAAAAAATACATAATAATAATAATTTTAACAGAAAAACAAAAAATAAATAAATAATAAATAAATTAATTAATTTCTATTTAATGAGGTGGACGTGTGCCAGGGTTTGGTTTATATCACATGGTTCATATATAGCTACCTACCAGTATATATCAAGCTCATGTGAGTCTCATCTGAGTCTTAGCATCTCTGATAAAGGCTAGAGCATCTACTTGAAAAATCGAGAGAGTATATTTCAAGTTAATTATTGAGATAGTCATGATAATAAACCAATAAAATGTTGAAAACTAACACATTTTAAAGAAACTCTCAGTTGACATAGCAGACACTACGACTATCTCTATAATCAATTTTGATTAACTCACTCACACAATTGAAGTTTATTATCAGGAAACTCGTAAATATTATATTTCCTAAAAACGTTTATATATTGAATGTGTTCACTCTTAAATACACCAATCTATAGCCTGATAATGTAATATTTATTCCACCTGTGTTCATATTGAGCATTTTTGTGCTAAAGCTAGGAGAGGTGGTAGGTGAAGTAATACCAGATATTGTATGGGCTATAAAGTTTGAGCATTCCAAAGAATTAAATTCCTCAAACAGACATTGCCGTTTAATAGTAATCACTGTTGAATAGTATTCATTGACATGAAATCTAAATAAAATGTAATCTATATAAGTAAAATATTGTCCTATAACAGAATGCCCTTGTACGAGGTATGTGTATGAGCAGATATAATAGTCTAGCAGATGTAATCTTAACCATTATAACAGAAGAGTGTCATAATCATTCTGTAAAGCTACACATTCACAGAATTATAGCTGTCCTTCCTCTAAATTTGATGACGATTATGACCAATGGAAATCCAGAATGCAATGGATTACTAGTAGATTCGGTCTAGTATTCTTTGGATTGAATCTCCACTGGATATTCCTGGAATTTAACAGTATTAAAATTCAACTGACCTTCTCTTGTAATTTTCTCTATCGATATTTAAACTAGATGCTCCAGCCTTCAATAGAGATGGTAAGACTCACATGAGCTTAGTAGCCAGCTATCCACCATGTGATTCAAACCATGCCCTGGCCAACATGCCCACGTTATTAAATTATTATAAATTTTTTTTTTTGGCTAATTGTTGTATATTTATTTAAAAACTCTTTATTTCATTAGTTAATTATTATAATTATTTGTTTATTTTTTCCACATCCTGTTTATGTGCTGGGCGCATGTCCCAGGGTATGGCTTGTATTACGGTTGATGTGGATAACTAGCTACTGATCAATCTCATGCAAATCTTAGCATCTTATGAAGGTTAGAGCATCTAGTCTTTCAAGTTATTGGGACACGACTCAGTGGAAGAGTCTAGCCATGCAATGATAACAAATTGGAGATAGAAGAAAGAAAACAGCCTACAAATTGGTTAAAAGAAGCTTTGTTACAATCTGCGTAGGAATTAATGGTGAAGTTTCCTTATGGCATAGTATATAATTCACTTGACAACATAATAAAGAGTTAAAATTCTCGTTCTATTAGAAACAATTCTAAAACCGACCTTTGGGTCAACATGCTTTGGTCAATCTTCTAGGTTGTGGATTTCATTCACGAAGTTATGTGCTATATACCATCTACATAATTATTCAAAGATTCATCTAGCTGCACATACCTAATCCACGAAGAGAATATGAACACAAACCTAGAATAAGTATATATACATTATATCATGTACATAGTCTTTAGAGTATAGAAATCCATCCACCTGATAGCTCCACCCCTACATTGCTCTGTAAAATTCCTCCCCAGCTACATGAACCTTGTCTCCATCGCAAGCAGATCTATCCTCTCATTATCTATATATAACAATTACACCAACGAGATCTGGTCATAGTTTGCATGTATGTTCAGAGCTGCCAGTTTACTTCAGCTACCCTTCATATGAGCCTCATCATCATTATTAAAGTTTCTCTAGTCGAAAGAGAGTCTATCCCCATGTTCTCATTAAACATTCAATTCTGTTCCAAAGTCCATTCATGCCTTGCACTGGTTGAACAGAGTAGAGAGTAAAGGACATCTTTTGTTGCTTACTCCTTGCTCTTCATCCATTCTGTTGTGGATCATCTCTTTAACTTCATAGGTATTGTGGTTAAATGAAAAATAATTTCTGTTCACTATCGTATCCTTTCACTTTGGAATGTATAATTGTTGAAAACATATAATTGTAGACTAGTTATAAAACCAACAATTGATGAAAAAGTAAATATTTTTAATCCGACATAATGCCTTTCTAATTGGAGCAAGCCACGTAGTGTCCATTGTACATAGGTATGTATGAGAGGTAGTACTGCACAGTTATGTATTGATTTTGTTGGAAGCAATGTGTGTGATACTACTTAGAATAATCAAGGTTGTTCAATTATTTAAGTTTATAATTTTGCATATTCAATCACCTTATTATGTTAGGCCTTCATTCAACCACACTCTCAACATCTATCATAACCATGTCAGAGTTGAAACATTCACCCAGTAATTACTCATTAGTCACCTAGGATATAAAAGTAGCAAGGTTTTACCAAAGATGGTGTGTCTGTATTGGATTACAAAGTAGTATTTTCACAATTGATGGCCACTACACCATCTACAACTTATGACAGGCTCGGACCCTTCTGAACAAAATCAGATGATCAGAGCGTACATGCAAAAGTTTACTTTGGAGCCAACAACATTGCAAGGCCCAAGCAAGCAGTAGTTTTTCTAGTTGAGAAGACATATTGACTACTGGGAAATCTAACTGCTCATGAGCCACCACAAAAAATTCTGTAAACAGCATCAGTGCAGCATTGGAAATCCGAAGGGTAGCATTGAGTGTTTCCACTCTACCTAATTCGTCTTGTAAAATATGCTGGTGTTATTTCATGAGTTTGTCGAAACTCTTGCTGAGACCTTCTTCAAGTCAACTTGCACTGCCCTGAACCAGTTACACCCTAAGTGAGTCGGTCCTTCTTCTTCCACAATGATTAGTGGTATTATTCAAAGTGAAAGTGGTAGGTAATAACAAATGGCTATGGTAGGTATTCCCATCCTTGTTGCACAAGCCGAGACCAGTTTCCTTAGCAATTAAACAAGCTATGGGAGCACAGCTAAAATAGAGATCATCGAGAGGTCTCCCATACTGACCATTCACAGAATTATAGCTGTCCTTCCTCTAAATTTGATGACGATGATGACCAATTGAAATCCAGAATGCAATGGATTACTAGTAGATGCGGTCTAGTAATCTTCGGATTGAATCTCCACTGGATATTCCGGAATGATGACAGTATTAAAATTCAACATAATTATTATTATTGCTTTATGATGACCTTCTCTTATAATTTGCTCTGTCGATATTTAAACTAGATGCTCCAGCCTTCAACAGAGATGGTAAGACTCACATGTCATGATGAGCTTAGTAGCCAGCTATATATCAACCATGTGATTCAAACCATGCACTGGCAAACATGCCCACGTCATTAAATTATTATAAATTATTATTATTATTTTTTTTGTTGTTTTGCTGTTATTTTAATTGTATATTTATTTAAGTTATTAATATTATGTATTTTTAATATTTGTTTATTTTTATAATTTTTTCCACATCCTATTTACGTGCTGGGCGCATGTCCCAGGGTATGGCTTGTATTACGGTTGATGTGGATAACTAGCTACTGATCAATCTCATGCAAATCTTAGCATCTTATGAAGGTTAGAGCATCTAGTCAAAATGATGACAGTTGTAAATTCCAAGTTATTGGGAAGGTCATTGTAATTTCATTATATCAACTGAGAATTGATAGAGATGCATTATTATTATCAGATTAGTGGATTAGAGCCATGGATTAGAATATGCTATAGAGGGCCAGATTACAATCTAGATGAAAGAATGCTTATCATTTTGATGTTTATCCTGGTTATTTAATTTATATTCTGCCATTTATAGTGTTTGGGTACTGTCTAAATTCAAATTAATGCATTTGTTTTGGTACATAAGCTGGCTATGAAGTGCAGGTGTGCTGGCATGCAGTCGATGCCGTACAAGTGCAAGTGCATTTTTTGTCTAAGATAGCCACCAGGGTATCTATTACACACTCCAATGTTATGCCCTTGTTTAGTGCTTACACCATTTGCCATCCAATTTTTTTGGTATATGTTACCATTATATGATATGCCAACAAGTTATTCTGTTCCTGTATGCTAACCATAACAGCATTCAATTCAATTGAGATATATGGCGCCATAATTATTTATAATAAAACTTATTATTAGCCTGCCTGATTGCAGGAATTGTATTCATTTTTGTGATTGCAACAATAATATGTCACTAAGTCTCCCAAACAGTTTCTGATACAAAAACACTGTTCTTGAAGTAAACACTTGAAAATCAACGATTCTTTTGAAATACTTTTACTTATATGCATCTACTGAGGGCAATAAATAATTTATGCTGCTAACATTTGCATGAGATGCATCAGTATAAGGCCTAGTTGCAGTTATCTCTCACATTCTACCTGATGGTAGGGAAGTCCTGATAGAGGTAGAATGTGCCACCCTTTTTTTGGAACAATAATAATGGTTTCATTTCAGCCACTTGTTTTAAATGAATCTGATTGCAACTGAGAGTGTCATGATGTAGAAAAAAGTGATAATGAGAAAAAGTTCCACAAGAACTGGCAAGTGAAGCTAGAGCCAAAAAAGATATTTTGAAGAATATTGCTCTGTAAAAAAATATATATAATGCACAGTTTGTAATACCACGAATACCGCACAACTGCCAAATGTAGAGAAACTTGCATCACAAACAGCTCTTCTCCTTTCTTCTCTTTTCGTGGGAGTAGTGCGGGCTTTGTAAATTCCTGTCGACTATCCCATATTGTATGGGTGGGTTTGGATATTTGGCTTGCACACTCGCTCATAACTAGTCAAATAATAAGTATACTGGGCGATATTTCCATCCAATCTACGAATCTGTTGCAAAGGGTTTACTCTGGGTGGATCTGTGAGGGTGAGACTGACCACACAGAATGACCTCATGGTCCTGTTCCTTACACTCTATGGCAGAGCTGTGCAGGTAGGCATCGACGTGGATTCCTGAGCAAGTTGATGTGGTACGTGCAAAAAGGATTTCTGGAGCCTGCCATTCTGACACGGTAGGTGGTTGGGGAGAGGATGTCGGCGGGAAATGGCTGCTGCCATTTCACCAGTAGCTTGTTCGTGGAGGTTGGCAACAGCACAAGGACCAAGTCTTGCACCATAAATGACCATTTGATGGAGAGAATGCCGAATAGATCACAGAAATGGTCCATCAGTTGGCTGTTGAAGTTTGGCCCCCTATCTGTTAGGATTTCAGACCAACTCTTGAGAAGTAGACCACCAGAGCCTCTGCCACATTCTTGCTAATGGTCGTGTGGAGAGGTATGCCATCTGGGTATCTGGAGCCGTAGTCTACGATGGTGAGAATATACTTGTGACCCTCCTCAGTAGCTGGCAGAGGTCCAAGCATGTCCATGACGATGCGGGTAAAGGTGTGGAGATAAGTGGGAGCGGCGCCATCCTTGTAGTTTCCTGGGCTGTGCGCTGGCAGGTGTTGCAATATCTGCAGATATCCGAGACATCCTATCTCACTCCAGGCTAGAAAATATCGGTGAAAGACTCTGTCAGTCATCCTCCGATCGAAGTGACCCGCCCACTGTGCCATGTGGGCTATCCTGAGTACAGACTCTCTCTAGCCATGCGGCAAGATGACCTTGTCAAGTGGCTCCTTCTAGTGAGGTCGGGTCCAGCTGTGTAGCATTATGTCCTCAACAGGAAAGAAAAGAGCTGTCCCCTCCTTAAGATGGACAGTGTCGGGTCAGAAGACTAGGCTTCCTTGAGCTGGTCAGATCCACTGCCCTGCTATTCCCACATGGCTGTACATCGGTCAAGCCTATTTTTGTGGTGAGACAGTCGGTTCCTGTCAGAGATCTGCATGAAAATATCATCTGCAAGGTTGGGCAGGTCAGTCTCATGGAGTAGGACTGAGAGTGTCGGCTGGGTAATGGGTCCTCCGCCACATAGCCAGACAGCGGAATCAGTTCTGTCTTATCCAAGGAAGATGGACATGACTAATGGGTGGAGGGTGACAGAGTAGATGACTGCAGCTCTGGCTGGGTACATGGCTGGCTTTGGGCTTGGTGGTGGAGAGTGACTGCTCCGAGTCAGTGTCGGAAGAAGTGTTCTACACATAGTTCACTTTGCGTCTGCCTATCTAAACTGGTTGGGAGGGTGTGGCCTTGTCTGAACCAGCAGAGCCTGAGTGGTGGATAAGAGAGAAAAATTCAGGGAAATCTGTTCCTAAGAGACCATCAAACTGAATCTAGAGTTCACTGCCATCCTCATGAGTATGGACTCACCTCTCACACTGAGGTGAACCATGGTGGTTGTGTGTTTGGAGGGTTTGCCGTTGTGGCCCATGATGGTTACCAGTCCTTCACAGTGATAATTCTTTGCCATCTGGGATGCACCTGCGAGCAATCACAAGCTGTGTCCACCAGGAGGTGGCTGATCATGCTCGTTGATGTAACCTGGAGTGGTGACGATGGGTAAAGAGTGGTTTACTGTGTACCATGCAGATATTGTTGGGATATTTTGACCACCATGAGGCCATACTCGTGACAGTGGTAGCAACGTTGGCCCTTCACTGGATCAAAGTTTGGGAGGTGAGGGGCTTTGACTTCAGTGGGGGCTGAGTCTGACTTGATGTTGAAGTCTGCTGTGGTTTATCTGTCCCTTACCTCTCTGGAAGGAAGATCTGGTCCACTTCTTGGGGTCATCGGTCGCCTGTGTATGTAGTCATCTGCCGTGTGAGAGGCTTCCTTGTTGGAGGAGGGAATCTGAGATCTGACCCAAGACTCGGCCTTTGGATCAGATATAGTAGAGAGCATGTTCTCCATGCTCATGAGATCGATCTTGTCTGCCTTGGACAACATCTCCTTGGGCCAGATCTTCACCAGGGAGAGCACTCTCATACCACCGTACTATTGACCTGGATCCTGGTCGGCTTCTTCACATTCCTCTTCATGCAAGTAGGCTTCTGCCACTGCAAGTCGCCTCTCCTCTGTGTCAGCTTGTTGTATCGTCATGAACATATTCATCATCGTGACCATATCCACTGAGCAGTTTATCTGCGCTGTAGCAGTGTGAGATGCAGAGGAATTGGACCCCAGAATACTCTGCTTTTGTGGGCCATGATTGGCTGGTTTCAGAGTCAGCTGGAGTGAGAGGGAGGTCACAGGTACAGTCTTTGCTGGCAGTTTTTTACTTTGTCCTGGTAGTCATGTAAAAAATTCTAGGTGGGAAGGTAGGCAGAACCAAAACAGCAAAACTTAAATATACAAGTGTATTTTACACAATTCTGAGAAACAGTGATATCAGTAGAGGCTGAAGACTTTTGGGTAGGGTGCTTGGCGGAGATGTGGAGTCATCTCTGGTAGCTGCCACCAGTATTAGGGTATTAGCTGTAGAATAAACGGAAAATGATGGGAAAGGAGATTATTGAAGGTGCTTCACACAAGATAGAATTTAGCTGGTCAGACCTGTGCCTCTGACAGACTCCCTTAAATAGGCTACCTAACAGAGTCACAGTCAGGACCTTATTTGCATACTTAAACAGTTGTGTAGGAGAGTTATGCCCTAATAAGGAAACAGTTTGATGTGTTGTTGGGGGATGCATGCACACACACAATTTGACCTGATGAATTTCAGACAGATTTTTCTGTATAGTTTATTTATCTCCTTTTCTTCCCTCACCTCCCCCCCTCCCCCCTCCCTCCCCTCCCTCCCCCCATCTCTCGCCTCCCTTCCTCCCCCCCACCTTCACTCCCCCTCTCTCTCTCTTGCAGGTGATACATTATTCCTAGTTATGGCCCAAGACATACTCATGGTTCGTCCCCAAATGGTATATGAAGTGGGGGAGGTGAACCAGATGCACGGCAAGTTGTCCAAGGAGAAGTTTGAGGTGGAGGCGCTCTTTGTCCAGGCTGAAATGAAGAACAAGCTTCTGCGTAACAGGGCATGGAGGAGTTGACCTGTCTCTAGGCCAGCTGGGACAGGTTCGAGCTGATGATGGAAAATTACCAGCTAATGGTCAAGGATCAAGTTAGATGCTAGTTGTTAACTTTGTTAAGTACTTACTTTTTGTTAAACATCTACTTCGGTGTTGGTTGGTACTACTCACAGGGTTTCCTGCTTGACTCCTCCCTAGACTTGCAGCAAGGTTGGTGGCTTACAGCTGTTGCTTGTTCGCCGCAAGCTTCCACCTCTTCACTGACAGAAACCTGTAATCTACTCTCACCAGCATCCATAGTGACACATCTCAAATGCAAAAGAAAGTTACACAATTGTTGCATGCATACAACATTGGGTCTATAATTTGTTACTCTATGAATCTCATTACACCACTTCCTGCAGAATAGTAGTGACCGAGCGATAGCTGCTTTTAGTGGCTGGTTGGTGTTAAGTGCCTATATATTATATTCTTACTGATAAGTACCATGTTCGACCAACATTGCACCACAGAATGTCCAATGTTGAACTTTCATATGTAACAATAGAGGCATTGGATCCATTAAACTAGCAGCAGGTTTCTTTGTTGTTGTTATCACTGTTATTGTTGTTATCTGTTTCATGTGAAAGTTACAACTGCCAAAGTGGAATCGGATATTCAAGCCTTCAATGTCCAAGAGGATAAGTTTGCTGCATGCTGGGACCAGCTAGGACGATTTATTTATAGTGGAGAGCAGCAGGGACAGAGCTTCTCTTGCCATTGCTTCATTGCAGGAACAAAGGAAAGAGTTCGACGAACTGGCATCCACTTCTACTCGGCTAATGTTAGTAAAGAATATATAATATACTTTTTAAAATTTAGATTGTAAATATGCAGGCATGTTGTGAGCATTTTAACCTGCCTGTACCCAATTTGATGAGCTGAAACAGGATATAGTCATGAATGAGAAGAAGTGTTCTTTCTATGGTGAGTTTTAAGAAGAAATGGAGAAGATGACAAAAGAATATTGGATCTCTTTCAGGTAGGCCAGTGCATTTTGAGAAGAAACAATTTGTTAATAAATATGAGTGCATTCATAGGCCATATGCACCCATGACATTGCCTTGAAGTAGTATCATTATTGTCGGGTATCCATTTGTAATTTCTGTAATATGTGAAAGTGTCTGGAGAAATTAAAAAAAAGGACTTATTTTACAAAAAAATATTTCCTTTAAGTATTTCTTACTACTAAGCCTCTTCAGACTTCCATATTACTTGTTGGGATAGAACCATTTCCTATTTTGTATGTTGCAAACACTTGAGCTCAAACATTAAAAAAAAATTACTATGAGTTGTACAGGTGAACATATGTGAGACATGTCCATAAACAGCAATAGCAGTGTGTGGTTTGTCGTTCTCATCAATTAGCAGCGGCAGAGTTGACCAAAAATAGCACGATTACCCTTTCAAGTTTGAAAATTTCATTAGTGACTTAACCAACAAGGAACATTGCAATGTGAAATCATAAAAAACACAATTATTAATAATAAAGTCTCTACTACAGGCACCAGTGACCAGCAGCATGCCAAGAGCCATTGGCAATGTCACCATGTTTATATATACATGCATACACATACCTAGCATCATTATAGTCCATTTTTACCATGTGTGGAGCAGCCAGAACTCAGTCAGATCTGCACAAAGAATGGCTGCGAGACCTTTAGCGTTACCTGAACCTACTCCGGCGAAAGAGCTGGGACCAATGGCAGTACCACTTTATCAATGTTGTGGCCGTCAATGAGTGGGATGACGAGAATAAGTTCAGAGTGTGGTTGACAGTGAGAGCACAGATTGCGTTCCAATGCCTTCTGCCAGCTACCAGGGCAAGTTTCGACAAAGCCACCAAAGCTTTGAGTGTGCGGTTTAAACCCAAAACGAGGAAGACCCGCAATTACAAATCAGGAAGGGTAAGTCTGAAAGCTGGCTGGATATCGCAGATGACCCCAGATTGTTAGCAGACAAGACCTACCCAGACTTGGGGGAGAATGCTAAAGAAATATACTATCTCTGAACACTTACCTCGCACAACTCAACAATAGCCATGTCACATTTGCTGTTAAACAGAAATCCCTACAGATGGTGGACAATGCAGTCATGGGCACCTTGGAGCTGGAGTCATATGTCACTACCATGATGGTTGCAAGTATTGAGAGGAAGCCCTTGGAATTAGAACAAACCAACATTGGTAGGGTGAGTGGTCAGGGCTTTGAAAGAGATAATCTCACTGCTCTAGTCGAGAGATTGACTGATAGAATTGAGATGCTATAGATGAACTATTCTGACTCAGAAGCAAGTAGGCAGAGAGGGGCGAAGCCATGGATAGGAGCAAACCCTTCCATGAGGATGAATGACCATGACCGGGGCCCAAGGAGAGGCTCTAGGAAGTGGGCTACTGATGTTACCTGCTGGAAATGTGGTAAGAGCAGGCACATGGCGAGATATTGTTGCTCTTCACAACTGGACCAGCCACAGGGAAACGGGAATCCTCCTGCATGAAGAGCCTATGCAGAAGGATAATGTAGATGAGGCTCATTTACCTAAAGTTAGTGTTTCTTTATAACTCCTACAGGTGGCTATACTGTGAGTGGCAAGGTCAATGGGAATGTGACTACCCTGCTAGTTGACACAGGAGCCTCAGTCTCCCTCATGAAAAAGGACATGTGGGAAAAGGTTAGTCATGGCAGAGGAGAACCCTGGAAAGAAGCTTGTAAGCATGGATGGGTCTCCTCTGCAAGTCTGTGGTTATTCACCCATGGACCTGTCCCTCTAAGGAATCCTCTATCAGGATGACATTGTCGTGCAGAGTCCACTTACTACTGAACCGATTCTGGGCTTAGATTTTTTTAAAAAATTTAAGGACACAATAGATGTGGGAAGATCAGTGTTCCATCTTGGCGATTCATCTAGCATTGATTTGCATCAAGACTCCCTATCTCATCCCGAGAGTGATGTGGTGAATATGGTGTATTTAGCTGAGCCCATTAAGCTCCCCCCAAACTCTAAGCGTATTGTCATGGCAAGTTACAAGGATCCACCCAAAAGAGAGCATTGTGTGGTGGAGCCAAAATGTGGGGAATGCTTATCATTTGCTGTAGCCTGAGTATTGGTGGAATCAAAAAATGGCCAAGTTCCAGTGAGGCTATTAAATTTAAGCCCTGGAATGGTGTCCCTTTCGTCAAAATCTGTGGTGGTGACTTTAGAGTCAGTAGAACCACCACTGGAAGAGGTAGTGGCAAGCATACCCACACAAATACCGCATGTGAATTCAGACAAAGCTGAATGCTTGTGGGAAATAGTGGAGCAGAGCTGCAGTGAGCAATGATCAGAGGAGAAGGAGCAGTTTTTCGCACTCTTAGAAGAGAATGTTGACCTTTTTGCCACATCTAAATCAGACTAAGACCGCATTATCAAGATAAAGCACCATATCAACACTAGTACTGCTCCACCAATTAGACAGCCTGTCCACAGATTCCCTTCACATCGGTGGAAGTAAGTACAAGAGCTGCTAGTTGGCATGTATAACAGTGATGTAGTTCAGCCGGCGAGTAGTTCCTGGAGTTTTCCCATTCTTCTAGTTCAGAAGAAGAACAATAGCTTTATATTCTGCATAGATTACCATAAGCTTAATGAGGTCACCCAAAAGAATGCATATCCTGTCCCTAGGATTGACGATTTCCTTCACATCCTTGCTGGTTCAAACTGGTTTTCCACCATAGACCTTCTTAGTGGGTACTGGCAGGTGGAGGTAGCAGAGGAGGACTGCCCCAAAACAGCTTTCTGCACCACCGAGGGCTTGTTTGAGTTCAAAGTTATGCTATTTGGCCTATGCAATTCTCCAGTAACCTTCCAGTGCTTGATGGAACTAGTACTTGCTGGTTTACAGTGATTGCAATGCTTAGTTTATCTAGAAGATGTAATCATCCCAGGGAAGAAATTCTCTGAGCACTTAGAAAATCTGGGCAAGGTCTTCGAATCTCTCTAGAGTTGGCTTAAGGTTGCAGCCCAAGAAGTGCAATTTCCTCCAGCACGAGGTCACTTATCTCGGGTATATTGTGTTAGACAAAGGAGTGGCCACTGCTCCCTCTAAGATCGAGAAAGTGGCATCGTGGCCAACCCCCATGACAACCAAGGATGTTCAGCAATTTCTTGGTCTGGCGGTATATTATCGATGGTTTATCCGTGACTTTGCTGAGATCGCCCATGTCCTCCATCATCTCACCAAGCACAATGCTCATTTTAAGTTGTCAGGAGAAACTCAGAAAGCCTTCCAGAAGCTCAAAACAAATCTAATCTCGGCCCCAGTGTTGGCTTACCCTGACTTACGCAAACCATTCCTGTTAGATACTGATGCAAGCGATACACTAATAGGTGCTGTCCTAACTTGATGAGAGTAGTAGGGAATGTGTGTTGCCTATGCTAGTAGACTGCTCAGCAAACCAGAGCATACATATTGTATGACCAGGAGAGAACTACTCGCAGTGGTAGTTTTCAACAAACATTTTTCCTGTTTGCGGAACAATTTACTGTCTGTACCGACCATGGCTCTCTCACTTAATTGGCTAAAGAATTTCCGGGAACCTGAAGGTCAGATGGCACTGTGGTTGGAATGCTTGCAAGAATTTTACTTTGTCATTCTCCATCGGCCAGGGAAGAAACATACTAATGCAGATGCCTTATCTCAGTTACCTTGCCAGCAATGTGGTAGGGACAGCCATGGCAACAAGGTGAAGATTGCTGTCACCTCTGTGGTTGGTGGAGAAGACATCAGAAGGTTACAGGAAAGGGATCATACTCTTGGACACGTCAAGGCAAAGTTAAGTGGACACCCACTAACTGGGGTTCAGACAAAAGAACTGAGCAAAGATACTCGATGCCTTCTCCAAATCTGGGACCAGCTCTTAATCTGTGAGGGTATTCTCTACCATCAGTACGACAAACCCGACAACTGGACATCTGTGTTGCAACTGCTTGTTCTTGAAGCAAAGGAGGAGGAAGTACTATGAAGGTACACTGGGTGGACATCTTGAAGAGGATAAAACCCTCGCTCATGTCAAGGACCGTTATTATACTGGCCAGGTTGTCATGCTGACATAACCCAGTGGTGCAAAACCTGTTCATCCTGTACTAGCAGGAAAACTCCCACTTCCAGGAACAGCACACCATTACAGAGCATAAAAGTAGGTAGACCCCTACGGCTGGTCGCTGTTGATATTGTTGGCCCTCTTCCTGAATTGGGGAATGGAAATGTGTATATCCTTGTAGTGGGCGATTACTTTACAAGGTGGATGGAGGCATATCCAATTCCAATCCAGGAATCAACTACAATTGCTAGAGTGATAACGAACGAGATAGACGTGGGATGCATCTTTCACAAGCACATCTCTTCTATAAGTCGATTATCAAGAAAGACATTGATGTCTACTATGTCAACAGAAAGTGCATAGATAAATTTTTGTTGAAGAAAATTTATCACATATTTTGGTGTTTTACTAAAATCCAAGTGGTAAATATGGTTAGGTATATTACAAATCAATAGATTGTGTGATCTTTGTAAACATCATTGCTTAACCCCATTCTTAATAATTATACTGTAACTAGCTAATATAGAAAGTAGGTCAATAGCTACTAAATGAATTACCTAATATTCAAGTCTTTAGCTAGATGTCTTAGCCTTCATCAGAAATATATCATCGTTCCAGATCAGGTTATAGCATCCAGCTGAAATGTCCAGAGACAATTTTAAGTTGACTTTGACTTTTATTGTACCATGTCAGCTATGAGTTCATTGGGAGTATATAGATCAGTGTATTTATATAATTACAATATAACATTCGTCATTTGACATACATACTTTTATAAATAACTTGCATTAAAACAACAGATTGAGGTTTTAGTTCAATTTACAAAAAATAAAATAATTTGACACGTGAAATATGTAGAGATAGGGGGAGAGTAATAAGCATGTAAGAAAATTCAATTTCATGTACAACTTGATGCAGTACAATTTTCAAGATCACAAACGTCACAAACATCTTTTATCTGATGAGAGTTGAAAATTTCAAGTTATTGGGAAGGTCATTGAAATTTCGTTATATCAACTAAGAGTTGGTTGATACACATATTATTATCAGATTAGTGGATTAGAGCCAAGGATTAGAATATGTTAGGTCCAGATTACAAGCTAGATGAAAGAATTCTTATCATTTTGATGTATATCCTGGTTATTTAATTTATATTCCTATGGATACAGGTGTTTGGGTACTGTCTATATTCAAATTCATGCATTTTTTGGTACATACATCTGTTGAACATAAGCTGGCTATGAAGTGCAGGTGAGCTGGCATGCATTTGATGCCTATAAAGAAGTGCAAGTGCATTTTTAGTCTGAGACAACCACCATAGGATCTATTACATGTTCCAATGTTTTACCCTTGTTTAGTGCTTACTCAGCTTGGCATCCCAATTTTTTTAATATGTTACCATTCAATGATACATGATATGTCAACAAGTTATTCTGTTCCTGCATGCTAACCATAACAGCATACGATTCAATTGATAAATGTGGGGCTATATAATTGAACTAACTATTTTATTATTAGCCTGCCTGATTGTAGGATTATATTCATTTTTGTGGTTGCAACAAAGTCTCCCAAAAGTTTCTGATACAAAAACACTGTAGTTTAGGTAAGCACTTGAAAAAATCAACTATCTTTTGAAATAATATGAGGGCAATAAATAATTTATGCTGCTTATATTTGCATGAGATGCATCAGTGTAAGGCTACCTGATGGTAGGGAAGTTCCGATAGAGAGAATGTGCCACCCTTTTTTTGATAATCATTTCATTTCAGCCACTTGTTTTAAATAAAGCATTTTAACAAAATGTTTTAGACCAGTACAGTGCTAAAGTACATGTGGTAGTACATCAGTGTCCAACCATAGCTCTGTGTACCTAATATAATTATAGCCTCACTCACACACATAATCATCATCCTGAAAGACACCTTAACTATACTTAAGTTTTATAAATCTTTTATCTAAGGACTAAACTATAATATTTTTTAATATATTTACTTTAATATTTTATGTCATACTTTAGGAGGGGAGTGGTTATAAGCCTTTGTTAACATGCAAGAAGGGTTAGCCATTGATTAAGTCATTTTAAGTAATGAGGCATACCATCTCAAGGATGTCTTGGTCAATAGCAACAATCCTTTAGCATTATGGATTCTTGTTCCTCTAATCTATATGGTAATAATTTATTGGTAGCCTTTTGGGGTAACTTGAAATGGACCAACTAACTAATCTTTATAAAAAAATGGGTGGGAAATCATAATAGTTATGAAATTCTTCATTGTGTCAGTTAAAAAAACTAAAATTTTAGTGCTAGTGACATTTACTTTAGGTAAAACAATCTGATGTAAAATAACATTGATTCAAAACATTTTGCACCATTGCATATCTGACGAATATCATTTCTGACATACTTATGAAGGTCTCAAGCCAAATGAAATTGACAGCCTATTTTCTCCATTGTTCTATCCCATACCAAGTGTCCTACTGTGTCGATTAAAAATATAACTCCAGTTCAGCATTCTGTTCTCTCAGCATATACTACAGGCTCTTCATGATATCAGCAGCCCTTCACCTTTCCATGAAATAAATCTGCATGCTTGTAATGGGACAACCCCCTCTAGTCCACCCTTCCTTTGGTTGTCATGTCCTAGTCTGTGGTGCAATAATCAATTGAGCTGTGTATTGTGAAATTGATCATGACAGCATTCCGTGCATCTTTCAGTTCACTTTGAATGCTCAATAAAAGTCCTTCATTATAAGCATCTAGCATGTTACAAATTTCAAGCTGATTAACACAGATGTTAACACTTAATGATTGATTTTGTCTCTTAAAAATTCCACTTGCACACTGATGGAAATTGCTTTGAAATCTCAAGCTGATGGGGGACCCATACCTTAGGGTGTAAAAATGCTCAGTCATTCCCTTCCAATTCTTTCCCCCCCTTTGATATCCTTGTGTAGTAGTTCCACTACTAGCTGCATAGGACTACTTAGTACTATGTCAGGTGGAACGTCGACTGCCGGATCAATAATTGGAAGTGAGGCTACACCCAAAACTTATTGCACATTCACACAAAAAATATTGTGGCAATGATATGATGATAATGAGGATGACTAGCAAGTGAAAAACCAGAACTACTCTATGGGCCATGGCCTAATACTGGAATTGCATTACATGCTGACATCTTAATACTGTGGAGATAAGTATTGGATCAGGGATTCAGTTTGGATTAGGGACAAGAATCGGAGTAAGGCTAGGTCCATGGTAAAAGTTAGATCAATGCAGCTTAACAATGGGACGAGAGTTAGGTAAGGCTAGCCCTTGAATAAAAGCTAGAACCATGCTATTTAGCGTGTCATCATGTTGATGTTAATCCAGTCATTAAGATTCCTATGCCATGAGGAACCAGTTGGTTATAACCAACCTTTGTTTATGACCCAATTCAGTTCCTAGCAAGATTTTAAATTCCACATTTCTTGATCATAAGCTGTCTATAGAGAGGAGATAACATGTGGTGTGCATTTGATGTTTAAATGTGCACTTCAAGTCTAAGCCAGTGTCGGAAACACCCCTAAACACAAGAGGACAAGAAGTTCAACAGGAAGGAAGTCTCTATGACTCTCAACCAAAACCACTGCAGTCTATGGATGAGGTTGTGCACAACCACAACCTTCTAGAAGGAATCTACAAGTCTCCTGATTGGACAGAGCAACCACAGGATGAGAAGTCACCACACCACCCGAACGTACCCGTATAAGGAATTGTTAGGGAGTGTGGTGTAGACATGAATTGTGTATATAAAGACAGAGAGTAGAGAGAGAAAAGAGAGAGAGAGTGGATAAGTAGACAGCGCTTAACATGCTAAGACTATCCCTCCTTTGTACATGCATATTCATGGAGAATTACCTGGAATTGTAATAGACTACGGAACACCACTGTATTATGTTATTGTGATTGTATGAAGAATTCATTGTTGTTACTACTGTCATCTTACAGCTTGTGGTTAGCCTAAGTGAGTAGTGGTTTTATTTGGTCCTGCTAGGTCTGGAACTAAGAGGTTTGACTAGTGAGAGTCACCTAGGGTTGCAAGACAAGAGTACGGGCGTCATCGGTGAACTATTGATTGACCAGAGAAGGTCATCAAAGGAGAGTTTCCGACAGCCAGTCACGTCAAGATTTATTGAGTATGCTCTCCTATATATATATTTGGCATCTAAGAATTAGGGGATATTTACTGAAGAATAATGACCACTGCCACCCCACCCCCACCACCCACACACACACACACACACTTCCACTCGCTCACATGCCCATATTTGTATGGTTTGTATTCAATAGTAAACATCATCCATAAACTTGTTAATAGTGTGGAAGTAGTGAGACATGATTCACTCAGACACCTTATACTGGAACCAATGTCTTTATTAGGCATGCGAGCATGTATAAGGTGTCCGATTAACTTTTTTTTTAAAGATGTATAATAAATTTGAATAGAAACCAAGAAAGGTATTCATTACACTTATGTGAGTTACTAAAATACACCAGAAACATGATCAACCCTTCATAAACAAGCTCATTGCTGTGTGTTAAGAATGAAGATGAATGAAAAAACAAGGAGTAACCTAATATATATATATATATATATATATAGGTGGAAGCCAAATCTTGAAGCCAACAAATGGCACTGGTGAGCATATATATAAGGTTGAACAGAAAACCAGCTGCAATCACCTCAGCATTGGAAGCCAGTACATCCACATCACTCTATATCCAGAAAAAATTAAGCAGCACGGTTTCCAATTTTTCATAAGAAATACCAAGAAGACCAAAGAAAATGGGAATTGTGACCAGAATCATGTTGGCAGTCTTAACCTTTCTTCTTTGCTACATGCAGCTCAGTGTGGGACAACACACTATAAACTGCACATTAACTAACAAGAGCAATGTAAGAGCTCTAATGGATTTAATGAAAAGACTCTTTGATGCACAGAAAAGTCATGTAAGTTTTACTTTCTTTCCATGTAATTATTACCCCATTTTTCCTAAAAACAAACTTAATACATTTTCCCCTTCTATCATACAACAGGAAGAGCAGAATATCTTCAACGAACAACTAAACAAAAAGATTTTGATGTTGAGAGTAGTGTGAACCGCACCATAAGATTAGAGGTGGTGAACAACCTTCTCTCTATCATCTCACAGAGGGAAAATCTAATGCAGCTTGAAGGAAACAATGAAGCAGTGCGGGTGCTGAAAGCCATTTACGAAAGCCTCTACAATGGCACTTGCAAATTTGTAAGATACTAATTGACTTCAATATATTCTTACCAAGTAACATGCATCCCCTATTAAAGACAAGAGTAAAAATTAACATACATTTGTATACTCATTCATGCATAATTATTCATTCTTGTCTTTCATTGTGTTGACTGCAGTTATCAAGGCACGGTGGAATTGATTGCTCTAACGTCAGGGAGACGAGACGAGTGTTACAACTTCTGAAATTGAGGGAACAAGTAATTAAGAATATTCGATTCTTTGGTCCATTGGCTAAAAATGACTCACAAAGAAATTACCAATTATCATATAAAATCTGGCATGATATGGTTGCTCCCAGCATTAATAATGTTGGAGAAATAGTTGGTACATTTGGATTTCTTGAATGTCAGATAAAAGATGTTTGTGACGTTTGTGATCTTGAAAATTGTACTGCATCAAGTTGTACATGAAATTGAATTTTCTTACATGCTTATTAATCTCCCCCTATCTCTACATATTTCACGTGTCAAATTATTTTATTTTTTGTAAATTGAACTAAAACCTCAATCTGTTGTTTTAATGCAAGTTATTTATAAAAGTATGTATGTCAAATGACGAATGTTATATTGTAATTATATAAATACACTGATCTATATACTCCCAATGAACTCATAGCTGACAAAAGTCAAAGTCAACTTAAAATTGTCTCTGGACATTTCAGCTGGATGCTCTAACCTGATCAGGAACAATGATATATTTCTGATGAAGGCTAAGACATCTAGCTAAAGACTTGAATATTAGGTAATTCATTTAGTAGCTATTGACCTACTTTCTATATTAGCTAGTTACAGTATAATTATTAAGAATGGGGTTAAGCAATGATGTTTACAAAGATCACACAATCTATTGATTTGTAATAATTATACCTAACCATATTTACCACTTGGATTTTAGTAAAACACCAAAATATGTGATTTATTTTCTTCAACAAAAATGTATCTATGCACTTTCTGTTGACATAGTAGACATCAATGTCTTTCTTGATAATCGACTTATAGAAGATATGTGCTTGTGAAAGATGTATCCCACATCTATCTCGTTCGTTATCACTCTAGCAATTGTAGTTGATTCCTGGATTGGAATTGGATATGCCTCCATCCACCTTGTAAAGTAATCGCCCACTACAAGGATATACACATTTCCATTCCCCAATTCAGGAAGAGGGCCAACAATATCAACAGCGACCAGCCGTAGGGGTCTACCTACTTTTATGCTCTGTAATGGTGCGCTGTTCCTGGAAGTGGGAGTTTTCCTGCTAGTACAGGATGAACAGGTTTTGCACCACTGGGTTATGTCAGCATGGCAGCCTGGCCAGTAATAACGGTCCTTGACATGAGCGAGGGTTTTATCCTCTCCAAGATGTCCACCCAGTGTACCTTCATAGTACTTCCTCCTCCTTTGCTTCAAGAACAAGCAGTTGCAACACAGATGTCCAGTTGTCGGGTTTGTCGTACTGATGGTAGAGAATACCCTCACAGATTAAGAGCTGGTCCCAGATTTGGAGAGGCATCGAGTATCTTTGCTCAGTTCTTTTGTCTGAACCCCAGTTAGTGGGTGTCCACTTAACTTTGCCTTGACTGGTCCAAGAGTATGATCCCTTTCCTGTAACCTTCTGATGTCTTCTCCACCAACCACAGAGGTGACAGCAATCTTCACCTTGTTGCCATGGCTGTCCCTACCACATTGCTGGCAAGGTAACTGAGATAAGGCATCTGCATTAGCATGTTTCTTCCCTGGCCGATGGAGAATGACAAAGTAAAATTCTTGCAAGCATTCCAACCACAGTGCCATCTGACCTTCAGGTTCCCGGAAATTCTTTAGCCAATTAAGTGAGAGAGCCATGGTCAGTACAGACAGTAAATTGTTCCCCAAACAGGAAAAATGTTTGTTGAAAACTACCACTGCGAGTAGTTCTCTCCTGGTCATGCAATATGTATGCTCTGGTTTGCTGAGCAGTCTACTAGCATAGGCAACACACATTCCCTACTACTCTCATCAAGTTAGGACAGCACCTATTAGTGTATCACTTGCATCAGTGTATAATATACAGCCAGACCAAGAAATTGCTGAACTTCCTTGGTTGTCATGGGGGTTGGCCACGATGCCACTTTCTCGATCTTAGAGGGAGCAGTGGCCACTCCTTTGTCTAACACAATAAACCCGAGATAAGTAACCTCGTGCTGGAGGAAATTGCACTTCTTGGGCTGCAACCTTAAGCCAACTCTAGAGAGATTCGAAGACCTTGTCCAGATTTTCTAAGTGCTCAGAGAATTTCTTCCCTGGGATGATTACATCTTCTAGATAAACTAAGCATTGCAATCACTGTAAACCAGCAAGTACTAGATCCATCAAGAACTGGAAGGTTACTGGAGAATTGCATAGGCCAAATAGCATAACTTTGAACTCAAACAAGCCCTCGGTGGTACAGAAAGCTGTTTTGGGGCAGTCCTCCTCTGCTACCTCCACCTGCCAGTACCCACTAAGAAGGTCTATGGTGGAAAACCAGTTCGAACCAGCAAGGATGTGAAGGAAATAGTCAATCCTAGGGACAGGATATGCATTCTTTTGGGTGACCTCATTAAGCTTATGGTAATCTATGCAGAATATAAAGCTATTGTTCTTCTTCTGAACTAGAAGAATGGGAAAACTCCAGGAACTACTCGCCGGCTGAACTACATCACTGTTATATATGCCAACTATCAGCTCTTGTACTTTCTTCCTCCGATGTGAAGGGAATCTGTGGACAGGCTGTCTAATTGTTGGAGCAGTACTAGTGTTGATATGGTGCTTTATCTTGATAATGCGGTCTTAGTCTGATTTAGATGTGGCAAAAAGGTCAACATTCTCTTCTAAGAGTGCGAAAAACTGCTCCTTCTCCTCTGATCATTGCTCACTGCAGCTCTGCTCCACTATTTCCCACAAGCATTCAGCTTTGTCTGAAATCACATGCGGTATTTGTGTGGGTATGCTTGCCACTACCTCTTCCAGTGGTGGTTCTATTGACTCTAAAGTCACCACCACAGATTTTGACGAAAGGGACACCATTCCAGGGCTTAAATTTAATAGCCTCACTGGAACTTGGCCATTTTTTAATTCCACCAATACTCAGGCTACAGCAAATGATAAGCATTCCCCACCTTTTGGCTCCACCACACAATGCCCCCTTTGGGGTGGATCCTTGTAACATGCCATGACAATACGCTCAGAGTTTGGGGGGAGCTTAATGGGCTCAGCTGGATACACCATATTCACCTCATCACTCTCGGGACGAGATAGGGAGTCTTGATGCAAATCAATGCTAGATGAATCGCCAAGATGGAACACTGATCTTCCCACATCTATTGTGTCCTTAAGTTTAAAAAAATAATCTAAGCCCAGAATGGGTTCAGTAGTAAGTGGACTCGGCACGACAATGTCATCCTGATAGAGGATTCCTTAGAGGGACAGGTCCATGGGTGAATAACCACAGACTTGCAGAGGAGACCCATCCATGCTTACTAGCTTCTTTCCAGGGTTCTCCTCTGCCATGACTAACCTTGTCCCACATGTCCTTTTTCATGAGGGAGACTGAGGCTCCTGTGTCAACTAGCAGGGTAGTCACATTCCCATTGACCTTGCCACTCACAGTATAGCCACCTGTAAGAGTTATAAAGAAACACTAACTTTAGGTAAATGAGCCTCATCTACATTATCCTTCTGCGTAGGCTCTTCATGCAGGAGAATTCCCGTTTCCCTGTGGCTGGTCCAGTTGTGAAGAGCAACAATATCTCGCAATGTGCCTGCTCTTACCACATTTCCAGCAGGTAACATCAGTAGCCCACTTCCTAGAGCCTCTCCTTGGGCCCCGGTCATGGTCATTCATCCTCATGGAAGGGTTTGCTCCTCTCCATGGCTTCGCCCCTCTCTGCCTACTTGCTTCTGAGTCAGAATAGTTCATCTTTAGCATCTCAATTCTATCAGTCAATCTCTCGACTAGAGCAGTGAGATTATCTCTTTCAAAGCCCTGACCACTCACCCTACCAATGTTGGTTTGTTCTAATTCCAAGGGCTTCCTCTCAATACTTGCAACCATCATGGGAGTGACATATGACTCCAGCTCCAAGTTGCCCATGACTGCTTTGTCCACCATCTGTAGGGATTTCTGTTTAACAGCAAATGTGACCTGGCTATTGTTGAGTTGTGCGAGGTAAGTGTTCAGAGATAATATTTCTTTAGCATTCTCCCCCAAGTCTGGGTAGGTCTTGTCTGCTAACAATCTGAGGTCAACTGCGATATCCAGCCAGCTTTCAGACTTACCCTTCCTGATTTGTAATTGCGGGTCTTCCTCGTTTTGGGTTCAAACCGCACACTCAAAGCTTTGGTGGCTTCATCGAAACTTGCCCTGGTAGCTGGCAGAAGGCATTGGAACGCAATCTGTGCTCTCACTGTCAACCACACTCTGAACTTATTCTCGTCATCCCACTCATTGACGGCCGCAACATTGATAAAGTGGTACTGCCATTGGTCCCAGCTCCTTCGCCGGAGTAGGTTCAGGTAACGCTAAAGGTCTCGCAGCCATTCTTTGTGCAGATCCGACTGAGTTCTGGCTGCTCCACACATGGTAAAAATGGACTATAATGATGCTAGGTATGTGTATGCATGTATATATAAACATGGTGACATTGCCAATGGCTGTTGGCATGCTGCTGGTCACTGGTGCCTGTAGTAGAGACTTTATTATTAATAATTGTGTTTTTTATGATTTCACATTGCAATGTTCCTTGTTGGGTAACTCACTAATGAAATTTTCAAACTTGAAAGGGTAATCGTGCTATTTTTGGTCAACTCTGCCGCTGCTAATTGATGAAAACGACAAACCACACACTGCTATTGCTGTTTATGGACATGTCTCACATATGTTCACCTGTACAACTCATAGTAATTAATTTTTTTATGTTTGAGCTCAAATGTTTGCAACATACAAAATACGAAATGGTTCTATCCCAACAAGTAATATGGAAGTCTGAAGAGGGTTAGTAGTAAGAAATACTTAAAGGAAATCTTTTTCTGTAAAATATGTCCTTTTTTAAAATTTCTCCAGACCCTTTCACATATTACAGAAATTACAAATGGATACCCGACAATAATGATACTACTTCAAGGCAATGTCATGGGTGCATATGGCCTATGAATGCACTCATATTTGTTAACAAATTGTTTCTTCTCAAAATGCACTGGCCTACCTGAAAGAGATCCAATATTCTTTTGTCATCTTCTCCATTTCTTCTTAAAACTCACCATAGAAAGAACACTTCTTCTCATTCATGACTATATCCTCTTTCAGCTCATCAAATTGGGTACAGGCAGGTTAAAATGCTCACAATCATGCCTGCATATTTACAATCTAAATTTTAAAAAGTATATTATATATTCTTTACTAACATTAGCCGAGTAGA
This sequence comes from Cladorhizidae sp. MBARI D1340-BT2, assembly GCA_028752905.1. Taxonomy (NCBI): domain Eukaryota; kingdom Metazoa; phylum Porifera; class Demospongiae; order Poecilosclerida; family Cladorhizidae; species Cladorhizidae sp. MBARI D1340-BT2. The sequence goes on from JAQNBH010000001.1 coordinate 22,968,108, forward strand.
AGTGGATGCCAGTTCGTCGAACTCTTTCCTTTGTTCCTGCAATGAAGCAATGGCACGAGAAGCTCTGTCCCTGCTGCTCTCCACTATAAATAAATCGTCCTAGCTGGTCCCAGCATGCAGCAAACTTATCCTCTTGGACATTGAAGGCTTGAATATCCGATTCCACTTTGGCAGTTGTAACTTTCACATGAAACAGATAACAACAATAACAGTGATAACAACAACAAAGAAACCTGCTGCTAGTTTAATGGATCCAATGCCTCTATTGTTACATATGAAAGTTCAACATTGGACATTCTGTGGTGCAATGTTGGTCAAACATGGTACTTATCAGTAAGAATATAATATATAGGCACTTAACACCAACCAGCCACTAAAAGCAGCTATCGCTCGGTCACAACTATTCTGCAGGAAGTGGTGTAATGAGATTCATAGAGTAACAAATTATAGACCCAATGTTGTATGCATGCAAACAATTGTGTAACTTTCTTTTGCATTTGAGATGTGTCACTATGTATGCTGGTGAGAGTAGATTACAGGTTTCTGTCAGTGAAGAGGTGGAAGCTTGCGGCGATCAAACAACAGCTGCAAGCCACCAACCTTGCTGCAAGTCTAGGGAGGAGTCAAGCAGGAAACCCTGCGATCGCCAACATAGAGTGGTACAATTGGCAAAGTCAGACAGAGGTTGCACGATTCAAGCTTCAACCAAGTGTAAATACGGAGAGTCCGTGACTGCGTGCGATAGGTCCTTAAACAAGCAATATCCACGGGAAAAACTGGTAATGGATTCAAATTTGTCCAGTTGGCAACCATGAAACAAACCCGACTTTCAAGCTGGTGGGAACAGTCACAACTGATACTTAGATAGTAGTACCAACCAACACCGAAGCAGATGTTTAACAAAAAGTAAGTACTTAACAAAGTTAACAACTAGCATCTAACTTGATCCTTGACCATTAGCTGGTAATTTTCCATCATCAGCTCGAACCTGTCCCAGCTGGCCTTGAGACTGGTCAACTCCTCCATGCACTGGCCTGCCATGTTACGCAGAAGCTTGTTCTTCAGTTCAGCCTGGACCAAGAGCGCCTCCACCTCAAACTTCTCCTTGGACAACTTGCCGTGCATCTGGTTCACCTCCCCCACTTCATATACCGTTTGGGGACGAACCATGAGTATGTCCTAGGCCATAACTAGGAATAATGTATCACCTGCAAGAGAGAGAGAGGGGGAGTGAAGGGTGGGGGGTGGAAGGGAGGCGAGAGATGGGGGGAGGGAGGGGGAGGGAGGGGTGAGGGGTGGGAGGTGAGGGAAGAAAAGGAGATAAATAAACTATACAGAAAAATCTGTCTGAAATTCATCAGGTCAAATTGTGTGTGTGCATGCATGTGAGTACAGACATGGAGACCCCCCCCCCCCCCCCACCCAACAACACATCAAACTTTTAACTTATTAGGGCATAACTCTCCTACACAACTGTTTAAGTATGCAAATAAGGTCCTGACTGTGACTCTGTTAGGTAGCCTATTTAAGGAAGTCTGTCAGAGGCACAGGTCGGACCAGCTAAATTCTATCTTGTGCGAAGCACCTTCAATTATCTCCTTTCCCATCATTATCCGTTTATTCTACGGCTAATACCCTAATACTGGTGGCAGCTACCAGAGATGACTCCACATCTCCGCCAAGCACCCTACCCAAGAGTCTTCAGCCTCTACTGATATCACTGTTTCTCAGAATTGTGTAAAATACACTTGTATATTTAAGTTTTGCTGTTTTGGTTCTGCCTACCTTCCCTCCTAGAATTTTTGACATGACTACCAGGACAAAGTCAAAAATTGCCAGCAAACTGTACCTGTGACCTCCCTCTCACTCCAGCTGACTCTGAAACCAGCCAATCATGGCCCACAAAAGCAGAGTATTCTGGGGGCGATTCCTCTGCATCTCACACAGCTACTGCGCAGATAAACTGCTCAGTGGATATGGTCACGATGATGAATATGTTCATGACGATACAACAAGCTGACACAGAGGAGAGGCAACTTGCAGCCTACCTGCATGAAGAGGAATGTGAAGAAGCCGACCAGGATCCAGGTTATAGACCCTGCCAACAGTACGGTTGTATGAGAGTGCTCTCCCTGGTGACGATCTGGCTCAAGGAGATGTTGTCCAAGGCAGACAAGATCGATCTCATGAGCATGGACAAGATGCTGTCTACTATATCTGATCCGAAGGCCGAGTCTTGGGTCAGATCTCAGATTCCCTCCTCCAACAAGGAAGCCTCTCACACGGCAGATGACTACATACACAGGCGACCGATGACCCCAAGAAGTGGACCAGGTCTTCCTTCCAGAGAGGTAAGGGACAGTTAAACCACAGCAGACTTCGACATCAAGTCAGACTCAGCCCCCACTGAAGTCAAAGCCCCTCACCTGCCAAACTTTGATCCAGTGAAGGGCCAACGTTGCTACCACTGTCACGAGTATGGCCTCATGGTGGTCAAAATATCCCAACAATATCTGCATGGTACACAGTAAACCACTCTTTACCCATCGTCACCACTCCAGGTTCCATCAACGAGCATGATCAGCCACCTTCTGGTGGACACAGCTTGTGATTGCTCGCAGGTGCATCCCAGATGGCAAAGAATTATCACTGTGAAGGACTGGTAACCATCATGGGCCACAACGGCAAACCCTCCAAACACACAACCACCATGGTTCACCTCAGTGTGAGAGGTGAGTCCATACTCATGAGGATGGCAGTGTACTCTAGATTCAGTTTGATGGTCTCTTAGGAACAGATTTCCCTGAATTTTTCTCTCTTATCCACCACTCAGGCTCTGCTGGTTCAGACAAGGCCACACCCTCCCAACCAGTTTAGATAGGCAGACGCAAAGTGAACTATGTGTAGAACACTTCTTCCGACACTGACTCGGAGCAGTCAGTCTCCACCACCAAGCCCAAAGCCAGCCATGTACCCAGCCAGAGCTGCAGTCATCTATTCTGTCACCCTCCACCCATTAGTCATGTCCATCTTCCTTGGATAAGACAGAACTGATTCCGCTGTCTGGCTATGTGGCGGAGGACCCATTACCCAGCCGACACTCTCAGTCCTACTCCATGACTGACCTGCCCAACCTTGCAGATGATATTTTCATGCAGGTCTCTGACAGGAACCGACTGTCTCACCACAAAAATAGGCTTGACCGATGTACATACACAGCCATGTGGGAACAGCAGGAGCCCCTGGGCAGTGGGTCTGACCAGCTCAAGGAAGCCTAGTCTTCTGACACGACACTGTCCATATTAAGGAGGGGACAGCTCTTTTCTTTCTTGTTGAGGACATAACGCTACACAGCTGGACCCGACCTCACCAGAAGGAGCCACTTGACAAGGTCATCTTGCCGCATTGCTACAGAGAATCTGTACTCAGGATAGCCCACATGGCACCGTGGGCGGGTCACTTCGATCGGAGGATGACTGACAGAGTCTTTCACCGTTATTTTCTAGCCTGGAGTGAGATAGGATGTCTCGGATATCTGCAGATATTGCAACACCTGCCAGCGCACAGCCCAGGAAACTACCAGGAAAGTTTTGCTGGCGCCGCTCCCACTTATCTCCACACCTTTACCCGCATCGTCATGGACATGCTTAGACCTCTGCCAGCTACTGAGGAGGGTCACAAGTATATTCTCACCATCGTAGACTACGGCTCCAGATACCCAGATGGCATACCTCTCCACACGACCATTAGCAAGAATGTGGCAGAGGCTCTGGTGGTCTACTTCTCAAGAGTTGGTCTGAAATCCTAACAGATAGGGGGCCAAACTTCAACAGCCAACTGATGGACCATTTCTGTGACCTATTCGGCATTCTCTCCATCAAATGGTCATTTGTGGTGCAAGACTTGGTCCTTGTGCTGTTGCCAACCTCCACGAACAAGCTACTGGTGAAATGGCAGCCGCCGACATCCTCTCCCCAACCACCTACAGTGTCAGAATGGCAGGCTCCAGAAATCATTTTTGCACGTACCACATCAACTTGCTCAGGAGTCCACGTCGATGCCTGCCTGCACAGCTCTGCCATAGAGTGTAAGGTACAGGACCATGAGGTCATTCTGTGTGGTCAGTCTCACCCTCACAGATCCACCCAGAGTAAACCATTTGCAACAGAAACATAGATTGGATGGAAATATCGACCAGTACTTATTATTTGACTAGTTATGAGCGAGTGTGCAAGCCAAATATCCAAACCCACCCATACAATATGGGATAGTCGACAGGAATTTACAAAGCCAGCACTACTCCCACGAAAAGAGAAGAAAGAAGAAGTGCTGTTTGTGAGGCAAGTTTCTCTACATTTGGCAGTTGTGCGGTGTTCGTGGTATTACAAACTGTGCATTATATCTTTTTTTTGACAGAGCAATATTCTTCAAATATCTTTTTTGGCTCTAGCTTCACTTTCCAGTTCTTGTGGAACTTTTTCTCATTATCACTTTTTTCTACATCATGACACTCTCAGTTGCAATCACTGTTTCTCTCTTGCAAAGGGTGTTAATATGCTACCATGTTTTGAAGTGTATTGACTGGCAGGCAATATATTGGCATTCATAGATTGGCATCCAATTTATGAATTCATAGATTGGATGGAACATATAAACAGGAGCTAAGGTTGGACATTGATGTATTACCACATGTACTTTAGCACTGTACTGGTCTAAAACATTTAGCTTCATTTAAAACAAGTGGCTGAAATGAAACCATTATTATTGTTCCAAAAAAAGGGTGGCACATTCTACCTCTATCAGGACTTCCCTACCATCAGGTAGAATGTGAGAGATAATTGCAACTAGGCCTTATACTGATGCATCTCATGCAAATGTTAGCAGCATAAATTATTTATTGCCCTCAGTAGATGCATATAAGTAAAAGTATTTCAAAAGAATCGTTGATTTTCAAGTGTTTACTTCAAGAACAGTGTTTTTGTATCAGAAACTGTTTGGGAGACTTAGTGACATATTATTGTTGCAATCACAAAAATGAATACAATTCCTACAATCAGGCAGGCTAATAATAAGTTTTATTATAAATAATTATGGCGCCATATATTTCAATTGAATTGAATGCTGTTATGGTTAGCATACAGGAACAGAATAACTTGTTGGCATATCATATAATGGTAACATATACCAAAAAAATTGGATGGCAATGGTGTAAGCACTAAACAATGGCATAACATTGGAGTGTGTAATATATACCCTGGTGGCTGTCTTAGACAAAAAATGTACTTGCACTTGTACGGCATCGACTGCATGCCAGCACACCTGCACTTCATAGCCAGCTTATGTACCAAAACAAATGCATTAATTTGAATTTAGACAGTACCCAAACACTATAAATGGCAGAATATAAATTAAATAACCAGGATAAGCATCAAAATGATAAGCATTCTTTCATCTAGATTGTAATCTGGCCCTCTATAGCATATTCTAATCCATGGCTCTAATCCACTAATCTGATAATAATAATGCATCTCTATCAATTCTCAGTTGATATAATGAAATTACAATGACCTTCCCAATAACTTGAAATTTACAACTGTCATCATTTTGACTAGATGCTCTAACCTTCATAAGATGCTAAGATTTGCATGAGATTGATCAGTAGCACATCAACCGTAATACAAGCCATACCCTGGGACATGCGCCCAGCACGTAAACAGGATGTGGAAAAAATTATAAAAATAAACAAATATTAAAAATACATAATATTAATAACTTAAATAAATATACAATTAAAATAACAGCAAAACAACAAAAATAATAATAATGATAATTTATAATAATTTAATGACGTGGGCATGTTTGCCAGTGCATGGTTTGAATCACATGGTTGATAGCTGGCTACTAAGCTCTTCATGACATGTGAGTCTTACCATCTCTGGAGCATCTAGTTTAAATATAGACAGAGCAAATTACAAGAGAAGGTCATCATAAAGCAATAATAATAATTATGTTGAATTTTAATACTGTCATCATTGTTTAAATTCCAGGAATATCCAGTGGAGATTCAATCCGAAGATTACTAGACCGCATCTACTAGTAATCCATTGCATTCTGGATTTCAATTGGTCATCATCGTCATCAAATTTAGAGGAAGGACAGCTTTAATTCTGTGAATGTGTAGCTTTAGAGAATGATTATGACACTCTTCTGTTATAATGGTTAAAGTCTGAGAAAGTTTGGCATGCTCTAATTTCAACAGGTAATATGTTCCATAAAGTAAGTGTATGTGGGGAAAATGATGACTTGTACGATTCAGTTCTGGCGAAGGGAACTTCCATCTTTGTCTCGTTGTAGCTCCTTAGCCGCCATTTGTCTAGTTTGCAGTGGCAGGTGAGTGGAGTGGACATATCCATGCAGGGTATGAGCCAAGTAGCATAGTTTCAGAAATGTTCTACGGGATGCCAAACTTGGTAGTTCAGACCAAGCTAGCAAAGTGGAGTAGTCTGTGTGCCACTGTTTGGATGCCATCCGAAGTGCAAATCTCTGCACTTTTTCCAGTTCCTCTATGTGGGTTGAGTGGTGGGGATCCCATACAGGGGCACCATATTCCAGAATGGGTCTAACATATGCAAGGTACAACTGAAGAAGAGTACCTTCACTTGAATGATTGTAAAAGTTTCTGTAAATGAGACCAATCTGTTTATTAGCTCTCCTAGTGATCTGTGTAATGTGCTGTGACCAGCTGAGATTGTCGCTCACCCATACACCAAGATATTTGAAGACAGATACTCTTTGAAGCTCTGCACCATGTAATCTCATCTAGCCCATGTTCTGGAGATGGTTTCTTTTACGCGAGATCAGCATGTGTTTGCATTTCAATGCATTGAAACTCATGTGGTTTTCAATAAACCAGGCACTGATAGAGTCAAGGAATATCTGCACTTGCACATGATCACTGGGTGACGTTATTTCTCGATACATTAAAATGTCATCAGCAAAGAACACTATGTGGTTTTCATCCGATGCAACATCAGCAACTTCATTTATATATATTAGAAAGAGCAGTGGTCCCAGGACTGAACCTTGCGGGACACCAGAAAGAACTTGGGTCATAATCGAGTCTTGACCATTCACTACCACAAACTGATGTCTGTCCAATAGGTAATTTCCCAGCCACCTAATTAAGTATTGGTCTAGGTGTAGATCAGTAAGCTTGTTCAGCAAAGGTACGTGAGGTACTTTGTCAAAAGCCTTTGCCAGATCCAGAAAGATTGCACATACTTCAGACCCAAGTTCAAGAGATTTGTGCCAACTGTCAATAGCACTAAGTAGAGCACCAGTAGTTGACCTGCCTTTTAGGAATCCCCATTGATATTGCGACAGAACTGAGTGATCATACAATTTATTCATCATGTATTTATGGACATGCTTCTCCAAGAGCTTGCTCACCAAAGACAAAAGGGAAATAGGTCTATATTGTGATGGATCAGATTTACAGGATAATTTTGACACTGGTGTAACCCTAGCTATCTTCCAGTCATCTGGAACATATCCATTAATCAAGGAAAGGTTGAATAGTCGTGTTATGGCCCATGCAATACTTGGAGCAGTTGCTTTTAACATCTTTGCTGTAGTTCATCAGGTCCGCTTGCCTTAGAAATATCCAAAGACTGAATGAGCTCAAGAATTTCTTCTTCATTACACAAGAGGTTGTTTGATATCGGCTCGGCAATTGGAGTGTTGTCGAAATAGTCACACGACAGTGGAGGAACTAATGTGTTGAACATAGATGAAAAGTGGTCATTTATCAAGTTAGCCTTCTCAGTATTATTGGTTATGTTCATTGTACCAGAGATAAGAGCTGGAATTGATGATTTTTTTCTTCTTTCTGATCTCACGGTTTTCCAAAAGGCTTTTGGGTTTTTTGGATTTAGATTGCCATAAAAAAATTTCTTCGATTGTCGGAGCATAGAGGATACTTTTGATCTGATGTGCTTGTATCTTTGAAAGAAATAACTGCGACGATTTCCCATGGCTCTCTACAAGTTTCTCTTCCTAATTGCCTGAGTAATCGATTTTTTCATCCATGGTGGTTGAATGTTGTCAGGTAAGATAGAACTGTTATAATTTCCCAAAACGCACTTTTCCAATCTGTCCAACAATTGTTTATGTCACCACTTTCAAAGATGACATCTAGATCCAGATTTTCCAGAAGCTCATTTGCCTAACCGAAATCAGCATACTGATATCTCCAAATTTTTCTCCGGGGTCTTATCTGGATAGCTGAATCCATCCCCACGCATTCAACAAGCAGCCCTTGGTGGTCCGAATTATCGATTGGTGGAATAACATTGCACTGTATTTTCTCAATTACATTACCACAGCCAGATCAATAATTGATGGAATACCATCATTACTGGAGTGCGTGGGTTGTAGCACAGCTTGTGTCAAATCAAACTTATTCATAAAATTTATTAGCCGGTTTCTATTTGAGGAAGGTTCCAGCATATTGATATTGAAGTCCCCAAGAATAATAAAATTTGAGAAGGTAGTAGGATTTATTGAGGTAACAACATCAGACAGCTTGTCAATGAGCATAGTGGAAGCCGAGGGTGGTCTATAAAAGATGCCTAAGCAAAGTGATTTTGCAGGGGGACAAGTAATGGATAAAAATATTAACTCGAGATCATGCGGAACAGATATGGATTGGTTTAAAGTAATGCTGTCCTTGACCAGGACCAGTATTCTACCACCATGACGATTTCTGTCCAGTCTAATTGTTGCTATCGATACCTCTGCATCATCAATTTCATTGCTCAACCAAGATTCAACTATACAGATTAGATCTGGATTATGGTGCAAGCAATTAGCTAATAGATCATCATGCTTTGGAAGAATGCTACGTGCATTATAGTACAAAATAGTTAGTTTCCCCCGCCTCCTAGGTCTACACGGACCTAGTGCAGGGGACCCTCTAAAAAAGCTGACTCACTTGATTGAGCAGTGGAGCTATTTAGTCTGGTATTCAGAGATCCATTCTGCAGTGACTGGTCATCAGCATGAATCACCTCCAAGGATCTGTCTCTCCAAAATTTAGGTCTTTCTATGACTTGGCCATTTCTGATTATCCAATCCTTTCCTGGTGCTTCCATTTTCTTGTTCCGGAGATATTGCCGCAGGTGGTAGTCTGCTTCCTCCTGGGCACGAGTCAAGTGAGGGTTGATGTACACAGTTGACCAATCAGCTTTTCCCCTGAATGATTTGGCCTTCTTTAGGAATTCCCTCCGTTTGTCCTCTCCAACTGTGACCACCAACAAATTTGGCTTGCCCTCCTTTTTCAGCCAAAAATTTGAGAGCTGTGTGTCAGAGATATTAACGTCTAGAGCATCGCATAGATCCTTAATCCATGTTGTGGCATCTTTGCTGTCAGAGAGACCCTTCACCACGATGTTCTTTCTACGTTCTGTTGACACCTTTTCTTCAGTCTTTAAGGATTTGTGGAGCGTTGCAATGTTCACGATGGATGTCGAGTTTTTGAAAAGGGAGGCGTATGTTTCTGCAGTCCGAGGGATCTCAAGTGCATCAACTTTTCCTTCCATCTGCTCTAGGTTCTCTTCCGTTGTGATAACAGTCTTCTTCAGCTGTTCTTCCAACAACTTGATCATGTAAGCTTGCTCCTCAATTTGTTTGTCCTTTTTCTCACTCGTCACAAAGGCACAGATCGGGCACAGCATTCTTCGCCCAGTAGCATATCCTCGTTTCGGGAGATTTAGCGCTATCCATACTCCACATTTTTCATCGCATTCGACTTCTTTTTCCTCTCGAGTCATTATATGGTGTGCTCTTATTGGAACTTCCTTCTTGGGACCTAAACCGAGACCAGTGAAGCTTCTAGTACAGATGCGGTTTGTAGCGATAGCTTTCGCGCTGCACTCGGGAGTCTTGAGAGCTGTATTGAAAATTCAGTCTTGTTCTTTCAAACAAAGACTGATTTTAGGGCAACTATGCTAGGAATACTAGGAATTAACGTAATCATTTTCTGTGTTCCAAATACTGAAGATAGGGCTAGCAGTGACAGTGATGCTGATCTCCCTCTTTTTGAATGCATAGAGCAGGAGGTATATGAAAGTATCTCGATCCAGTATTAGCTTGTAGAAAAGAGCTGATTTCATTATTCAAATTCAAATTTCAAATTGCCAATTTGTACATTTTGGTTGTTTTGACGGATGTGATTGATGATAATCTTCAAACAGTATGTGCTGCCCCTCTGGCCAGTAGCTCCACTCCCACTCCAGAATCCTTCCCTCCATCTTCAACTACTAATGTGAGTGTAGCAATGGCTTTTTGACACTGTCCAATATGCTGCATACTGTGCATAGGTGGTAGGACGAAGTCAGCGTCGCTCTAGCCATACAGCTGTCTCTACCCAAGCCTCTTCTCTTCCTGTGCTAGTTTCATTGCATGTACCTACATGTACTTCCACTGTACCAGTTGAGACTTCCACTTGTGCACCACGTGGTAGAAGACAACGAGGAGGTCATCGCTGTGCACCTTATAGTAAAGGACGACAAGTTGGTCATCACTCTCGAGGCGGAAGAGTAGCCTGTTCCTCATCAGGTGCTTCAACATCTGTGGCTTCAACTTCAAGCACTGTCCCTTTGGGAAGTAATTCCCTCTCTACTCCAGTTGGCAACTGTAAAAAGGAAGAACCGACCCAGGTACGCTACACTTACTCTCTAACCCCTGGTCTAACCTCTCCAAATGTCACCTCCACTTCATCTGCTTCTGACCTGTTTTGTTGTTACTTCAATTGTGAAGTGTGGGATTTGCTTGTCACTGAGACTAACCACTATGCAGACCTAAGAGTAATCACTCCACATGCACGTCCTTGGGTTCCTATCACAGTATGTGAGATGAAAGCCTTTCTTGGTATGCTAATATACATGGGGGTGATGAAGTTTACCCGCCTAGAAATGTACTGGTCAACTGCTGATATCCATTTGGAATGCCCTGGGTTATCATCAATAATCCCCAAAAATCATTTCTACCAGATTTTCCGTTTCCTTCATCTTGCTGACAGCAGGCTAGCTTCTGCACCCTCTCAACCTAGTTATGATCGACTTTTCAAGGTCCGTCCCTTGTTGGATATAGTCGTACCTCTCTTCAAATCGCAGTATACTCTACATCAGCAGGTTACTATCGATGAAGCCATGATTCCGTACAAAGGTAGGCTTTCCTTCAAGCAGTACATGAAGGACAAGCCTACCAAGTGGGGCATAAAATCGTTTGTTCTGTCTGACTCAACAAATGGCTATGTTAGCAACCTACAGATCTATACTGGGAATGGGGTTAGGCCCACTGTAGCAACTCAGACCACCACGGAAGTAGGGCTGTGTACAAGGGTAGTGTTAGATCTACTAGAAGGGCGACCCTTTAGAGGACATCAAGTATATACTGACAACTACTATTCCAGTCCCACTCTCTACCTCACTCTTTACAACCGGGGATTGGACGCCTGTGGAACTGTTCGCATCAACAGGCGTTTTTTCCCAAAAGACCTGGCAACAGTGGCAAAAGTACCAAACCGTGGCCATTATGATTACCAATCTAATGACCCTCTCCTGGCATCTGTCTGGGTGGACAAGAGATCCATCTATTTCCTTTCCACTTTTCATGCAGCTGAACCTCCAGCAAGCGTGAAGAGGAGGATATTGGATGGAAGCCAGGTCATTGTTCCATGTCTGGTAGATTACCAGAAATTTATGCGGAGAGTAGACCGTGGTGACCAGCTTGAGCACTACTACAATATAAGTAGGCGTAGCAACAAGTGGTGGAAGAAGGTTTTCGCCTACCTTGTAGAATGCTCTTTACTGAATGGTTACATTCTTGACTCACACATTCGGCCAGAGGAACATGCTGCACATGGGAGGAAAAAGCGGGATTTTTTAAAGTACCGGCTAGAAGTTGCAAGGGAACTTGTTGGGAGCTTCACTTCAAGGAAGTGTGCTGGAAAAGGCAGAGCAGCTGAGCACCACCGTTTGGACCGCCTGAACCGAGACCTGGACCACAGTCCTTGTCAGGTGGCCCAGAAGAAGAACTGTGTGGTCTGTTTACATATTAGGCAGAAGAAGCAGCTCGCCACTGCGGGGAACAGGTGCATGAGCGCCGTATAATTTGTAATCATTGTAAGGTGCACCTTTGTGTACTGGAGGAGAGGAATTGCTTTCGAGCCTATCATAACCTTGTTCAGTATTGGAGAAGGGACTGACTGAACTACCCAATATCCCCCCCAAACTTTCCTGTTCTTGTCGTGTATATTCAACTATTATCTGGCAATATCCAATCATAAACCGATATTGTGACAGTAGTAACAACATATCTTTGTTTTCTTGACCAAATGCCATAAACAAGACAATTAGGCATTGTATTGATACGGTAAGAATAGTGCATACAAGATACAGTTATTTGTGTCAAATTTCCACAGCACCATACTGTTATGTTTACATTGTGTCAAGAAAGTAGAGCAGATGAAATATAACAGCTTATATCATGATAAATAACTTATATAAATAAACTTGATTTTTTAAATGATATTCATATTCTGTGGTCGCTTTATTTTATTTCATTTTTTTACACCATGTTGGTAAACTATTCTACTATCACCTGAGCAAATGACAAGGGGTATCAGTACATTTCTAATTTTATATATTGTTTTAACTGAAACTGGTCATAAAATAAATAAATCCTGGGGAATCTGGCGGTGAAAGGGTTAAAGTTGAAATCCATGCCAAAAGTATTAAATGACTTCCACAAACCACTTGATGATCATCCTCTTTACATAGCACACAATAACAAGTGCAAAAAATTACAGCGGCTATTGGCCAGTACGTAACTACTGGGTACAGTTTGCTTGGACAAAATACCCAATTTTGTAAGCGAGTGTTGGGTGTTTTGAAGCATTGTACCAAGTCCTGAATATAATGCACTCAAATCTGGCTATAATTGATGACATGAATTATTCATGACCCACTCTAGAGTAATATAATTATACAGAATATAATAAGATGTCCAATTTGACTGTTCCACCCACCTGTACTAAAATACCTGTGTTCCAAGAAAATTTGTAGTGGGGAATGAGAGACTACTATACTTTTAAAGAAGGGTTACAACTCTGCCAATTAACCCGTTAGACTGTACAAGTTTTTCTTAATTATAATCTGTCAATTGGATCTGGAAAAGTCCCCCGGGAAAAGCTACCCACTGCTTCTTTCAGTGCTTCATCAAATATAACAGTACACTAATAGCACACTAACACAAGGAGTTGTTACAATGAAAACTACAAAATCATATCTGCTTTAATATATGCAGACAAATTAGTTTAAGAAGATGTATATAGGCCAAGGTTGAGGCAAACCTTTTTCAATATACATATAGGGTGTTTAAGTCATGGCATATACAACTAATGAAGGAAACCGTGAAGGACTGCAGATTTAGATATAACAAGAGTTCTTTTAAACGTTATCCTGTCACACCACATAATTTGTTCTTCCATTGCTGTGAAATTTCAGTAGTGAAACTTTAGGTTATCGCAAATCATTAATAAAGTGTTTGACAATTTTGTGCCAATTGACAGGTCCAGATCTGATGGAAATTTGTAAATTTACAGGATTCAGAGTCATGCTAAACTCCACACAAACTGAACGGCTGCAAATTGAATTCCTTGCTTCAAAGTTATTATATATTATATATAGGGCCATGAGAAAAATTCTGTATGAGGTTATTTAACACAGTGCTGCTAACACATGTTGTAGAAATGCTGTCTATCCTTCCACATTTCATTATCTTATTTACTTGGTAATCAACATCACCAGGAGAAAAATATAAATATATAGAAAACTTAATCGTAGCAATTACAGCGGAGTTACATTTTTGTGCCTCAATTTTTTTCCCCAGGCTCTAAATGCTTTCCTCTACCTGACTGCTTTATCAGAATCATATTCATTGGATATTCGGGAAGACCAAACATTTTCATATAGCTCATTATGACCCGAGCATTTAGAGTTTCTCTGATCTCAATCTAGTGAGCAACAGCAAAATTGAGTTCAGGCTTTATCATAGATGTGGCTTGATCTCCAACATGGACTTGTTCTCAATGAATTCTCAATTGACATAATAACATTAAAATCACCTACTCAATAATCAACTTCAAATTTAATTCACTCGATGTTTCGACTAGATGCTCTAGCTTTCATCAGGAATTGATGAAGACTAGAGCATCTAGTCGAAATGTCGAGTGAATAAAATTTGAATTTGATTATTGAGTAGGTGATTTTAATGGACTTGTTTCCATTTTAGCATGAATTAATTATCCTTGAATATTCCTGTCAAATGCACCTTGAACCACAACCAACACCAAAGTTGCTTCCAAAGAAGCTGGCAGTATTCTGTCTAAGCAGTAGCCTAGAAATTGATCAAATACATAATCATGCAGTAATAATTATTGATGTGAGGAGAAAATTTAAGCAGTATTTTGGTGATGCAGTTCTCCCTAATTGGAAGCAATAGTCATATTGAATTAAACAGCTAGGGAGAAAGTAAAAGGTGTTTACTGTGGCTCATTACAAATATGGTCAGTAGAGGTTTGACAGTATAACGTATATGGGCCGATAATACAATTATGCAACGACCATTATTGCAGTCATCTTCCAGAACAATGCACTTGAGTTCCTATGAAATTTAAAATGGTAAGAAGAATCTGTCATGTAAGTTCAAGATTATGGCGAAGATGTTGTTTCCACTCATACTATAGAATGTTGGAAGAGACACACGAGGAATATTTTCCATTGGCACTTTTAACTCCTGTTTTGATTTGACATGCACTATCTTATAAGTGTACACAGTGTACACATAAATGTCCGCAAGTTCCTAGTATATATAAATATTTCCTAACTATAAAGGCAAATACATATCAAGTTATGTGAGCTTTCCATGCTTGAATAAGTCCCTTTGCTCTTGAGAAGGAGAGTGAAATTGTGCAATGTTTTATGAACTTTCTTTGGTTAGTATATGCCAAAGAAGTCTGTACAAATAATAATATATACGCAACTCAATCATGGTCAATTCTACATCAT
The DNA here is from genome assembly GCA_028752905.1 of Cladorhizidae sp. MBARI D1340-BT2. Lineage (NCBI taxonomy): Eukaryota > Metazoa > Porifera > Demospongiae > Poecilosclerida > Cladorhizidae > Cladorhizidae sp. MBARI D1340-BT2. The sequence continues at coordinate 22,983,239 of JAQNBH010000001.1, forward strand.
TCTCTACAATTTTGTGATAATACGTTACTTTAGTCAGAACAGTCCATGGCTAGTTATTTTAATATTTTTTTAAATGTATTTATTTTTATTTCCCCCCCTTCTTTTTCTTCTTCTGAATAACAACAATAATAACAACAAATATCAATTACAAAAATAACAACAGTCAAATTAATAAGTACATAAATATATAACTAAAAAGCTAACGACAAGTTCAACTCCCGACTGACCCCAAAACAGACAAGGCATTGCCCCACTGGACTTCCAGTGAGAGACGCTGAAGGAGGTGAGCACAGGCATTCACCTCCCCAGTTCTTTGCCTTATCCTGTGGCTGAGCTCCTGTAGGAAAGCCATCGCCTGTTCCCGATGACCCCCAATGACTTGATGGATACAGGCACAAAAAGTGGCAAGGATCTAGGCTGGTAGACTTGGCCACTTTTTTCTCCTCAGCCATAGCAGCCACAGCTCCAGCACTATTCACTGCTGCACCCCGATATGACTGGGAAAATGTATCTGTGCAGGTTGCATCCCACACCAGTATCTTGTCATCATGGCACCATGGTTACCCCATCAGGCCTTTTCCCATCAGAACGAAAGAGAACCAACAGTTCCATCATGGAAGGGGCACTGGCAGATGGGCACCTGCAGATGACAATGCCTGGAAGAGGATATCATTCATAGAGGCATGACGGTAGAAACATCCTTTGCTCCCCTTGCAGCTAAGACCATGCAAAACAGGACGATCCACTTCTGCTCCACAGTGGTGGCAGTTATGGCGGCAACACTAAGTGAAGCCTAAGCGGAGACCAACGGCAAGCCTGATGTTATCGTCATCCATTGTCAAACCCAGGGACAAGATGGGGAGGGCATTTAGCCGTGCACCGGATTCTTTCTTAGAAAGAGACGAAAACCGGGCTCGAGCCAAATTGTCAGGTGCATTGTGCAACAAAGTTTCCTCGGACTTTGACACCCTGCACATACCCCAGGATTTCTGGAAGCACACTGCATGACCAGATAGTGGGGGATTGCCTTGATCCATAGACCAAGCTCAGTGCTGAAAGGGAATTATCAAAAAAAAGGACAGGGAGTGAAAACAAGGATGGCTTGACCAGGTCATGAGTGGAGCAGCTGAGGCCAAGAAGGCAGAGGGAGCAAGCTGCACTGCACTCCTGATTCCAAGACTCCCTACACCAACAGGGAGAGTGGCCTGCAACCAAGAACGGACATTTTCAGTGAAATTAATGTTAGTTATACCACTCACAATTAACTGGAGACTCTCATCAGGAGAGAGAAAACATGGAGAAGTCCTGAGAGTGTATAGAAACTTAGGGATAGAAAATGCATTACGTAGCAGGATTAAGGCATCCTGAGCAGAAACGAATCTGAGCCTGTCCCCCATGACCTCAAGGGTCTGATTTTTTTGCTGAGAACAGTTTAGTCAGAATCCACGATACCCATCAGAGAATCCAAGAGACAGGCATCAGATGGATCAACCACATGAGCTCCTGGGAGAGAGCATAAGATGGTTCCTCTCGAAACTGCATCATGACAAATGATCTCAGACTTGTCATTGTTCAAAATTAACCAAATCTTTTCAGTTTGTTTAATGAGCTCTAGATCATGAATTATATCTTCCATTGAGCCCCACAGAGTGATGGCATCTAGAAACATTACACGCAACTCCGATGACAGCTGAGTGCAGTTATGATGGAGTGAAAGAGAAAAAAGGAGAGGTCCAAGAGGATCTCCTTGCACCACTTCAGCTATTGCAACGACTTGTCACCCCAGAACAAAGAGGATGGTGAAGACTGAAGAGTATGCAGAATGAACAAAAGGTAGATTACAGGTGCTAAGATATAGACAGCCTCCAACATCTTGTCTCTGAGCACAGAATTGATGATGTCAAGCTTTAGTACTGTATGCAGGTAGTTAAGAAGTTAAGAAACTGCCTGGGGGCATGGATAGCTGCTTCACCCCCCCCCCCCACTGATTCCAAAACCCAGCTACCTGTGTGCTAGCGGGGATGCCATGTCCTCGCTGACCATGTTCCCAGCTACCTTGGCCACTAGCCGATGAAGGGCCTATTGCTATGGGTCTGATCCCACCTCCTTTCTTCTTTAGAGCCAATAGGGTAGACCCAAGGATGGATAGAGGAAATAATTCTTCCCTCTAGGACCATGGTAGAGAAGGCAGCTAAGACAGAGAGAAGAGAGGAGACTTCATTGGGGTGCTTCAGTATGTCCTTCAGATGTTGTGGTCTTAAACCATCAGGTCCACCAGCCGACCCACAGGGGAAGGATCTGACTGCTTGAGCAATATCCCCTTCGAAACAATCAATGGCACAGGAAAGACATTAGGGTTGGGTGGGATGGACGCATTAGGATAAGGAGATGGGTGCTTCTGCCTCAGGGCAGAGAAGATGGCATCACACCTTTCAGCCATAGAAACTTCTGAGGAAGCCAAGCGAAGAGATCCTTTAAAATCTCCCTCCTCCAGCTTCTCAGACACTCGGCGACCCAGTGACTTCAAGGGATCCAGAATGGTAGCTCTGCTCTTCCTAAGGGGGATACTTGGAGCGGGGAGATCTTTCTCCTCTCTCAGCAGCTTATTAACCCCAGATGCCAAGGACCAACACTGACCACAACTTGGGGGGAAGCTAGAAGTGAAGAGGAAAAGCCTCTCCCAAGCACTTTGAGAATTGCTGAAAACCACACCTTCCAATATGGTAACTAACTTTGAAAGGGCAAGGGTTCTGGATACACTAGGGATCCTCTTTAGGATCTTAGACTTGGGTACTTGACTAAAACTGAACCCCAAAAGTGGTGGCTCACCATTTGGAGAGGTTGCTGGAGAGGAAACAGGTGGACCAACATCACCACGTGGCGCGGGGCTACCTGTGTGTGGCAATGCTGCAACAAGAACTCCTGATGGCTGATTAGATCCAGGGCATCGGCTCATGGGTCCATGGGTACAAACTAGGCACGCCAAAGTTACAGATGAACACCTCAAAACAAACAGGACAGGTAGAGCGAGCAGACATTACCAATTTAAAATATTTAGTTATTTTGTTACTTAACCATCATGACTCATTTTCTATTTTTCTTTCATCACTAATTGTAGTTCAAAATGAAATTGAAATTATTACACAGCTGTAGTAATTAACGAGTCAACCGATTTATAAACCTGTATGCAGTACTTTCAGCTGTTTACAAGCTGCTATATATTTTAATGCTATTCACGGTGTGGTTCTTATTGGAGCTTAATTACCCCTCCCTCTCACTCCCTCCACTCCCCACCATTGCAGCTAAATAGCTGTAGGTCAATATTAGCATAACATGAATCTCTCAAAATACACAACAAAGTGCCAGTATTATCGTTTAGGTCTACTATTATTTGACAAGTATAGTACTTTGAAGTTGCAGGCATTGTTTTCCATCACTATTTAAAGCTCTTTATTAGAGCCAATTTTAGAACAGCCTTAATTTTACCCTCCTGATGAGTATCTCCCCAAGGATATTCTCATTAGTTACTATAACAAGACCGGCAGAACTGACTTTGATGTGCTTGTATTTATGAAAAGAAAATACTCCATGAGAATGTAGTCTGGCAAGTTCTTCGAGGACAGATGAGTGATGATTTCACTTACACTGTTGATACAAGTGGGAGCAGGCTTTACAAAAATGGCCAGAAAATAAAATGTGGACCTCTTGATGCAGAGATGGGCAGCACATGGCAAGTGATTCAAGAAAATGAAGATTCAACTGCAGTACTAAGGAAAGGTAATTACAATAGCAATCTGCAGGATCCTCCTGTTTTAAGAGCTCCATTTCTAGATTGGCTTTTGTGATACATCACTAATCTTGACAAGAATATAGCTCATACACATGCAGTTCGTTATATATTGATCTAGAAGCAATAAAGATTATCTAGAGGCAAAATTGATGATTTAGAGGCAGAAAAGATCAACTAGAAGCAGTAAATGTGATCTAGAGGCTGTAAAAGTGATCTAGATGCATTTTATGTCAGTGAAACTTGGATCTGTTGATGAGTGACTAAATCAAACATCAACAACAATAAAACAGCAATAGCAACAACAAAAAAAGACAAAAAGGCAAAAATATTTAGCATTAGTATTAGTATTAGTAGTAGTAGTAGTAGTAGTAGTTAATATTTCTAAATATCATCTGTTGGTAAGTGATATTACAAAACATTTATGATGAATTATTTCTATCCTCCAATCACAACATAATCAAGTCCATTTTGGAGATCAAGCCACCTTCATAGTAAAACCTGACCTGTTTTTTGCTGTTGTTCGCCAGATTGAGATTGGGGAAGCCTTGAACACTCTTGAGATCATAAGCAACATGAAAATATTTGACCTTACAAAATTTCCAAATGGAATAAATGTGTGTCTAACAGAGCAAGCAGGTGGAGGGAAGTATACATTTACAGCAAAGATAAAAAATTGAGGCACCCAAAAATGTGACTCGATTTTAACTGCTATGATTATTTATATATTCCTTATAATTATTATTGATCACAAAGTAATTTTTTAAATGAGGGAACTTAAATGGGAAGCTAGACTGCATCCGTAACAACATGTGTGATCAGTGATGAGTGATGTAACTTATGTACTATTTCCCCATGGCTCTATTTGATAAACTCTTAATGAACTCTCAGTTGACATAACTAAATTATGATGACTTTCTCCATAATCTATACTCCAAAGCTATATAATGACTTTGAAACAAGGATGTAGACTAACTGGAATTGCAGCTGTTCCCTTGGTGCAAAGTTCAGAGTTCAGAATGGCCATCAATCCTGTTAAATTAAACAGTAATGGAATCATGATTTTCTAAAGTCAGATCAGGCCTACCAGATTGAGAGGCTAAACACATTGGATTTGCATTGAAATTGCTTTCAAAGTGTTTGGTATTGTCAAGGTTGTACTAATACACTGTAGTCAAATGCACACATATACACACACTCACATTCTTGCTCACCTGTATGCTAACTAAAAGATGCAATTGTTGTTGTTGTTGTTATTATTGTTATTGTTATTGTTATTGTTATTATTTTATTATTATTATTATTATTATTATTTTTATTATTATTATTATTATTATTATTATTATTATTATTATTATTATTATTATTATTATTATTATTATTATTATTATTATTATTATTATTATTATTATTATTATTATTATTATTATTATTATTATTATTATTATTATTATTATTATTATTATTATTATTATTATTATTATTATTATTATTATTATTATTATTATTATTATTATTATTATTATTATTATTATTATTATTATTATTATTATTATTATTATTATTATTATTATTATTATTATTATTATTATTATTATTATTATTATTATTATTATTATTATTATTATTATTATTATTATTATTATTATTATTATTATTATTATTATTATTATTATTATTATTATTATTATTATTATTATTATTATTATTATTATTATTATTATTATTATTATTATTATTATTATTATTATTATTATTATTATTATTATTATTATTATTATTATTATTATTATTATTATTATTATTATTATTATTATTATTATTATTATTATTATTATTATTATTATTATTATTATTATTATTATTATTATTATTATTATTATTATTATTATTATTATTATTATTATTATTATTATTATTATTATTATTATTATTATTATTATTATTATTATTATTATTATTATTATTATTATTATTATTATTATTATTATTATTGTATTTTGTACTGCATGGTGAATAGATAGTTAAACAAGTTCATGGGAGTCATAGCATTTCATTATTCCTGAAGAAGTCTAAAGCATCAAATTTGAACGCCTCAAGTAGAAATGGAAGTGCAGATGCAATCACTGTTTTGAGAAAAATCAATTTTAAATTATGCACAGTCTCCAAGTACTTATTATCCTTGTATATGCTCAGTTTTCTAGTATTTTATGCATACTCAGCATAAACCTGACAAAGGCCGTGTGCTATTTAAGTGTCTTGATCGAGCAGAGAAAGCTAGCTAGGTTAGACTCTATTTTGATAGCTAGATTGCTAGGTTACTACAACTAAATCCATTTCAGTCAAACAACTCTTAATAGATTACGGCAGAGTGGTTCAGCTGGCATCCAATAACAAAAAAGTATAGAAGACAAACTAAAAGTGTTGGAAACTGAATGGGAAGGCTCATCGGGACAAAGCTAAATGTTCCCATGAAGATTACGTTTTGCTTACAAAGCAGTGCAAGGAGGATGGAACCAAATCAGCATCCTTGCTGAGAGAACTGGTCGAAGTGAGGAAGAAAATGATAAATTGGCACAGTTGCAACGACAGTTTTAACTTGTGGTCTGTGCCAACTATCAGATGTCGACCAAATTGGGGATACTTCCCTCAGCCTGGGTCAACGTACTATTTACGGAAGATGAAGCATGAATTGTTTGGAAAAGTTAATCATTCTAATGACAGTTCTTGCTGTTTATATTTTCGATGAACGCAGTGGGCTAAAGAATACGGATCATACCCTATAGTATTTGACCCATTATCTTGTTGATACAACAAAAGTGCCTTCATGGCTACACATCTACTTGGATAATGCTTGCTCTATATAGCAACAAGAATTTCTACACTTTGCGGTGGGCCAGCAAAATGGTCCAGCAGGGGAAGTTTAATATCATCCGTGAGTCTTTTCTTATAGCAGGCCATACAAAATTTTCCCTTGACTCATTGTTCACCAAGTATTTAGAAAAAATGATATTTTCACTACAGATGAACTGGGTAATTATTGTTGAACATTTTTCTTCTGTTGTGATCGATGAAGTGGATGAAGTGTATCAATGGAGGCATTCGTTATCATCCAAGTATTCATCATTGCCAGGTATTTGTGACTTGCGTTACTTTGTATTCACTCGTAACCCAGGAAGGGATGTCAAGTTCAAAGTCTGCCCCCTTTGTTATGAAGGCCCACTCCAGGATTATATATTTCATGATCGCTGTTCTTTGGCAGAGAGTGCATTTCCTGCCTCAGGCAACCTACAAGAAAACTGGCCAGTTTAAGTCCCTCTCTGATACTAAACTTTCCCACCTTCAGCAAATGTCATACCTGCAGAGAGATATCTACTTTTACTGGGTGACTGATTTCACTGGGTTACCAAGACATAAATTGATTTAAAAAAATAAAACACAATAACCACAAAACGTTTTGTGTCTAGTATTATAGTATCTAGTTTCTAATACTGCTATTGTCAGTAAATCGTTCCGAATGATGCGTGTTCTTTCATTTTTCTTTAAGTCAATAATTGTCCACAATAACGAAATTTAGAGAAGTCATTGTAATTTTTTTATGTCCAAATGAGTTTGTTGATATTAATATTAATAATAATAATAATAATAATAATAATAATAATAATAATAATAATAATAATAATAATAATAATAATAATAATAATAATAATAATAATAATAATAATAATAATAATAATAATAATAATAATAATAATAATAATAATAATAATAATAATAATAATAATAATAATAATAATAATAATAATAATAATAATAATAATAATAATAATAATAATAATAATAATAATAATAATAATAATAATAATAATAATAATAATAATAATAATAAAATAAAACACAATAACCACAAAACGTTTTGTGTCTAGTATTATAGTATCTAGTTTCTAATACTGCTATTGTCAGTAAATCGTTCCGAATGATGCGTGTTCTTTCATTTTTCTTTAAGTCAATAATTGTCCACAATAACGAAATTTAGAGAAGTCATTGTAATTTTTTAATGTCCAAATGAGAGTTTGTTGATATTAATATTAATAATAATAATAATAATAATAATAATAATAATAATAATAATAATAATAATAATAATAATAATAATAATAATAATAATAATAATAATAATAATAATAATAATAATAATAATAATAATAATAATAATAATAATAATAATAATAATAATAATAATAATAATAATAATAATAATAATAATAATAATAATAATAATAATAATAATAATAATAATAATAATAATAATAATAATAATAATAATAATAATAATAATAATAATAATAATAATAATATTAGTAATAGTAATAATAATAATAATAATAATTTTTTTATAAACAATAATATGCCCTATATAACTAGTACTAGCTAGCTAATTTAAGTAAGAAATAGTCATCACTAGTATACTGACTAGTGCCTAACACCGCTGCTGTATTCCCATGCTGGATTGCAATGGAGATTCTCTGGAGGAGAAAATGATGGGAATGTGGTTCATCGCACTTTTCTTTGAGACGGCCACCTAACTCCCGAAGGAACAAAGATGCCTCCCCTCCAAACACTCCAGTGGTCTCTATCCCAATTGGGACAAAGAGTGTGTATCAACAATGTTTCCGTATTTTTCCTTTTTCAGGCTCGGCTCTGTTTGCCACTGCCCCAGGACCTTCATGTAATAAGTTGGCATAGGATGGAGCAAAGTTGTCCACACATGTAGCATCCCACACAAGGATACGGCCATTCTTCCAGGGGACAATGGAAGCTCTATCAGGACGCTTGCCATCCAAGTGAGAAATGCTTGAAGGCTTCAGGTGAGAGGGAATATTTATGGAAGCTAGTGATCTATGAATAATGTCATTTACAGCTGCATGCCTCGAGAAACGACCTTGACCCCTCCGACAGTTGAGACCATGAGTGCCAAACTGATTCACTGGTGAGCTAGGTGCAAATTCAAGACTTATGTCTGACTGGGGGGGGGGGGGGGGGGGGTTCACATCTCCTATTGGTGGTATGGAAGGGGTTGAGGTGTGCTTAACGAGAAGATTGAATCCTTAAAGTTTATGGGAAGCAGACTTGGACACCTCCATGCTCATGATGCCTTTTGTTTGCTTCATTACGCATTTGCACTACTGTACTCTTTACGATCTTCTCCCTGTTTTTCTTCATCTAAGCTTCAAGATTTTTGACTCAATTCAGTGTACCATCTTGAGTGAGATCACCAACATTCCTCTCAACACTAAAGATCAAGCTTGGTCTCAGGCATCACTTCCAGTGAAGTTTGTTGGTTTGGAGATCAGAAGTGCTGTGATGCTTGCACCTTCCGCCATTTTGGCGTCAGCTTCAAGTGCTTTTGATTTTATCCACCAGATTCTTCCAGACTACCTATAATTATAGGTGATTAATTATAGGTGATTCAAACTACAAATTTGATTCAAACTACAAATTTGCAGATGGTTTGGAAATTTGGTGTCGAGGTCATAGCTGTGAGCCACCATCTGATCCTAGGTCCACCCAACAGAAAGCCTGGGATGGTCCCTCATGTTCAGGCTGCTTTTGATTCCCTCCTGAACTCGAGTGTGGATCTAGCTTCACGGGTAATTATCAAGTCCATACCATGAAGTTTGCAGAATCTACGGAGCTCTAAAGTGGTAATGATAAGTATTTTAAAAAATTAAAAAAATGCAACTGCCCCCCCCCCCCCCCTCCCTTAAAAGCAAACTCATTTCCTGTTTTGTTGAGTTGTTAATATTTTGCTGTTTTGTGCAAGTGCTTGGGCAAGTGTTCTTTCAATTACTATTTCGATTCATCATTCAATTGCGTGTACCACCTAGCGCGTCCGCTAGGATACTACAAACACCAAAATCAACAGTTGTTATTTTTTTGTTGTTGTCGTCATTGCATTAACCATTAGAAGCAGAGTTTGAAAATATCGACTATTAAAATCAATAATTAACTTCAATTTTTATTCACTTGACGTTTCGACTAGATGCTCTAGTCTTCAGGAATGTATAGTTCTAGTAATTTTATTCCTTTTTTAAAGCGACAGATTAAAAAAAAATTTAACTAAGCTAAAGTTACAAGTTAAATGCAGCCAAAGTGGGGGGACCTCAAAACCTGAATGTGCCTAGCAGAGACACCAACCTTAGGATGTAAAATTCAGTACTCTGAACTTAAGATTTCAGTACTTTTAGAACAGTTTCAGTACTTTGAGGGGGGGGGGGGGGGAAGATGCCATTATTGATATAAATAATCAAATATTGTGTTGATGCAAAAAAAAAAAGAGAAAGATGCCAAATAAAAAGAACAAAAGTTAGTTATATTTATTGATGTCCTAGCTTAGATTCCTCTCGTGAGTTACAGGACTTTGCTTTGTACAGAAAGCTTGGTTCAAAATCTGATCCATCACAGCACTTTTCAAGCGAGTTAAAATGTATGCCAATGAGAGAAGAAACAGTTTCAGGATTCAACCTTGATCGAAAATAATTTTTTTAAATTCTCCTCACTAAAAATTCTTTCACTATCAGCATTGCTTGCAGGAATAGATAGTTGCAGGGATAGATAGCTAGTAATTGTAAAGCTAATGTTGCTAATCTCTCATATTTGTATTCACCCATTGCTGACTTTACATTTTTGACATCTGGCCAAAATTCCACTGCATCTTGACTGTCTGAAGTGGTCACATCCGAGTCTTCTGCAAATTCTCAGAACTCAAGGGTGACAGCAGCTTTGTCAAGGGGAAAAAGTGTAGATTTTATGTCTTGTGATTGTGAGGGATCAAGAAGTCTGAGAACTTTCATCACATTAGACTTGAAATCAAACTTGTCAAGTAATTTCCTTACAAAAGCTTGATAGAACCGTTTCACCCCAGAAAAAAAGTATCAACTGGTGCCGAGTCACCTTCATTTTCTCGCAGGTGGATCACCAAAGCTTTTGTATTGACTCCTATGAATATTTCTTCATCAGGGAGATGACTAGAAGAATCCATGTACTTGATACTTGTTAAATTTTCACTTTGTCTAATTACTATTGGCTTGATAAAGAAAGATAAAACTGTTCAAGTAAACGTTCACTTTCTGCATGAAGTTTGTGGATTGTTGATGAAAATGTTGCTTGAAAAAGTTTGTTAACTTATCAAAAAGTACTCGTGTATTAATAAGAAATTGAACCCAAAGCTGAGTCAGAGGTTTATTAAGCAGTGAAACTATGCTTTTGACCTTTCCAGGTTTTTCAACATCAGGATGACTATTGAAATAAGATAGCCACATATCCAACATTCTCCTAAGAGCAAGAGTTAGTGAAAGCCATTGGGTATCACAATGCTTAAGTATGGACTTGAATTCCACATAACAGAAGTCAGCATACTCATGGAGTGATGTAATACGTTTGGTCCTACGATAAAAGTGAAAAAAGATATCTATTAAGAACTCATCAACTTTAAAGAGAAGGTTTTAGACAGCAGGTTTACCTACCAAAGGATTTACCTACCAAAGTGACTATATACAACAAATGTCAAAGATTTTTGGCTGTTTTTTACAAAGCTTAGTAATAACCTCACTTCTTAGCCCCCTTCATGACATTGCAAGTATCTGAAGCAAAACTTGGCATTTTACTAAATTCAAGCCCATATTTCAAAATTACATTCCAGAGAGTTGAATATGTCTACTGCACTTAAATCAGTAATTCCAACAGTTTCCAAGTGTCTGGTTCTCACTAAGCCATTGATGGGTTCAAATGCGCGGACAAGAACTATAAGAAGCTTCACTGAGTCAGGAAACATTGGCTGAACTAAATCAGAGAAGTGATCAGCGGCCTGAAAGAAGAAATTGTGCATAGCAATGAACCTGCACATCCTTACTTCAGCAGATCTAACCTTTCTTGCATGGCTCAGCGGCATTGCAGACTTGCTTGAGCTTAACACTCCCTTGATCAGGGATGATCCCTTCACATCCCTTAGACTTTGCTTATGGCTACAACCTCCAACATGACGAGATATGTCATTGAATCCCCCATTAGAACCCCCCATTAGAAACGCTGAAATCACTTGAAAACAGCTTGCAACACCTTTTGTGCTGTAAATTATTCCTTCAGGAAGTTGCCAGCTGCACTTGAACCTTCCCCTTCCAGCTATTTGTGATCCCACACTCGTAGCTGTCATTTCAGCCAAGCATATTTTCTTTGAAGGACCAGCTGATTCAGAGCTGGTTGAACACAAACGGTGACAAAAGTCGTCTCGTCCACTCGACCCTTTACCGAATCACTACACAAGACGATAATTTTTCCTTATTTTCGAATTTGAATTTCGTATAACGCTGTGAGGTGAGACACTGCTACCAGTGGGTCCTTATTGGAAAGTGCTATATACAATCCGGCAGCAAATACTAAAATAGTTAGTTTAATTATAGGCAATTATTGCTCTAAATTTTTCAATTGTATTGTATACTGTTATGGTTAGCATACAGGAACAGAATAACTTGTTGACATATCATAATTATATTGAATGGTAACATATACCAAAACATTAGATGCCAAGCTGAGTAAGCACTAAACAAGGGCATAACATTGGAGTGTGTAATAGATTCCCAGGTGGCTGTCTTAGAGAAAAAATCCACTTGCACTTGTAGGCATCAAATGCATGCCGGCATAGGGCTAGGGTTAGGGGTAGGGCTAGAGCTAGGGCTAGGGCTCCTGCACTTCATAGCCAGCTTATGTTCAACAGATGCATGTACAAAAATAAATGCATGAATTTGAATATAGACAGTATATACCCGAACACTATAAATGACTGGTTCTCAATAGCAAAGGAATATAAATCAAATAACCAGGATATACATCAAAATGATAAGCATTCTTTCATCTAGATTGTAATCTTGACCTATAATATGGCATATTCTAATCCTTGGCTCTAATCCCCCAATCCGATAATATTATTTATCTCAATGAACTCTCAGTTGATATAACGGACATTCCTGATAACTTGAAATTTACATAAGCAACATTTTGACTAAGGTTGATTGGTAGCCAGTTATCTACATCCACAATGTTATACAAACGTGCACCCTGGAATACACACCCACCTTGTAAACAGGATGTGGAAAAAATTATAAAAATAAACAAATAAATAAAAATACTAATAATTAATAAGTAAATAAAAATTAAAATAACAGAAAAACAAAAAATAAATAAATAATAAATAAATTAATTAAATTCTATTTAATGAGGTGGACGTGTGCCAGGGTTTGGTTTATATCACATGGTTCATATATAGCAGTATATATCAAGCTCATGTGAGTCTTAGCATCTCTGATGAAGGCTAGAGGATCTAGTTGAAAAATCGAGAGAGTATATTTCAAGTTAATTATCGAGACAGTCATGATAATAAAGCAATAAAATGTTACTGTCATCATTGATTAAATTCCAGGAATATCCAGTGGTGTACTAGAAAGAAAGAGGAAAACTTCATTAATTTTTTTTTACTTTGAATATGCAGCCCATGATGATGCATGAGATTATGTTAACTGCCTTTAGGATAGATAATCTAGCCCAGACTTGTCAAAAAGAAGTAAACTAACACATTTTAAAGAAACTCTCAGTTGACATAGCAGACACTACGACTATCTCTATAATCAATTTTGATTAACTCACTCACACAATTGAAGTTTATTATCGGGAAACTCGTAAATACTATATTTCCTAAAAACTTTTATGTATTGAATGTGTTCACTCTTAAACACACCAATCTATAGCCTGATAATGTAGTGTTTATTCCAGCTGTGTTCATACTGAGCATTTTTGTGCTAAAGCTATGGGAGTTAGGAGTTGAAGTAATACCAGATATTGTATGGTCTACCATTGCTATAAAGTTTGAACATTCCAAAGAAGTAAAATTAATTATTATATTTCCTCAAACAGACACTGCCCTTTAATAGTATTCACTGTTGAATAGTATTCATTGACAAGAAATCTAAATAAAATGTAATCTATATAAGTATATAATATTGTCCTATAACAGAATGCCCTTGTACGAGGTATGTTTACCAGCAGATATAATAGTCTAGCAGATGTAATCTTAAATATATAGGCTCTATTCTTCCTCTACGCGCGTACCAAATTAACCGTCCTAAGACTTCCGGTAACTAAGGTAAAATAATGTTTGAAAGCTGACCGTGCAAATGCTAATAAAGTTTAGACGAAGTATTTTCTCGATTTTTGACGACGATTTCGGCTTACCTGAGGATGAAACGAGCGATGAAGATGATGAAGGCATTCATTCTTACCTTGGGAAGAGCAGGACCGATCCTGAAGCCGTTCGTTCAATTGGTAGAGAGGTGGCGCCTGACTTATTTTCTGGCGAACGCGCTCACTGAACTGGAAGTTATGAATATAGAGTGTTCTAGTTACGAGGAAGGCTTTGACAGTGAGTCTAGCCATAGTTTGTTGTGTAGTTTGTATGTAGAGGATGATCTGCAAATACACTTGTAGCTTGTTTTTCTTGGATAGTTCCTTGGAAATATAATACATGTATAAATTAGTGGGCAGGTATATAGGGGTAAAGTATGGCTTAGTGTTTTATAGCTGGTGTGCTTGTGTTTAGATGAAGAAGCATATTTGGAGTGTGATAGACGTACAGCAGCTTCTTCCTCTCTCATTGTGAGTTCGACAACTGTACCTGTACTGTTTCCAGCAATTTCTGCGACTTCAGATATTGCTTCCCCATTGACCCCACTCTCAACCAACCCTCCAATACTAACAACCTCAATTACAATGTCTAGTGCCATAACTCCTTTGCGACCAGTTACTTGCCGTACTCATGAAGGTCGTCTACGTAGGCCTGTGACTAGATGTACTTCTACTGGTACTTTTGCTGGTACTTCTGCTGGTGGTGCTTCCACTCCTGGTACTTCTGCTGCCAGTACTGCTGCTCTTGTTTCTTCTGTTTCTTCTGCTGTTCCTCGATTCAGTCCACATAGCTCCATTACATGTCCTGCACCTACTTCTTTGGCGCACCCATCTGGTAGATACCACTTAGACTCAGTGGTTGGTAGTTGGTCAAAAGAGGAGTCATGTGCAACACATTACACGTACACAAAGGTAACAGGTCCTACATCTCCAACTGTTATATGTGTTATATTTGTTGTCTTATTCTTTGTCTACACATTGTGTGTCGCACATTGAAAGGGCATCATGTCGCAGCAACATGCTTGTCTGTGTAGTGTGATTTTTTAATTTTTTTGTTGTTGTGATATGATTTATGTGTTTTATGTGTGTGTTGTGTGTCGGGCAATATAGCCATACCTCCTCGTGGTGCTCGATGGTAACAAGAGACGCTAGTTCCTTGGCTAAATGGCTATAAGTTTGAATTATGTTCATTCTCAATAACATTATCCAACCAAATCCATTATACAGTGTGTCATATATATATAATAATAGTCACATTGTGTCAAATAATAGCAAAGAATATGTATGTAAACAATTTACTCAGGATTATAAGCAATGTTCTTATAGTATGGAGACAGTGCACCTAAAATGTCTCTTGGAGTATGATACTCACTGGGTTGAGGAGGCAGCTTTGTATCTCAGGTCCGTGTTCAACTGGGATCTGTTGTATTGATAAATAAGCATAATAATATTCATAGTTGTATTCAGCATGTGGTCACATAATCTTGACCAGAGTATTATATAAAAAAATAAAAATAAAATGCATTTATCATCATAAACAATGTTTTATGTTGATAAACAAGCATAATCATATTCATATGCTATGGTCAGAATGTCAGAATGTGGACACAAACATTTGACCACGTTGTTTCAAGTAATAGAAAAATATTCATGTAAAAACGTTAGAAACGTTAGAAGCAATATTATGTTTATAAATACACAATCATATTCATTGGATGTGGTCACAACATCCTGACCACATTGTTTGAAATACAACCAAAAATATTTAGGCAAAAATTATATTCTGCATCATAATCGATGTTCTTATATTGATTAAATCCATAATCATATTATACTTTGTGGTCAGCGTGTGTTTTTCACAAAAATTACCACATGTTTATCAACAATAATGCTATCCCATTGCTAGGGACTATTGCATTCCTGATTTTATATTAATTTTTAACTGTAGCTGTGTCTATTTCCAACAATTCTCCTCTCTTAAGTAACTTATTGGATTCACCATATTGTGGTTTGTAACTATGGCAACAGTTGGTAACCACAATGTTGGTTATAACAAGGGCTATTGGATACACTATGGTTGCTATGGACTTTAGTCAACCCTTGTTGAGATAAAAGGGCATATGTTCATGCATGTCATATTTTTTTCCTTTCAAAATAAAGTCACCGGGGAGAGGGTTAGGGAAACTATTAACGGAGAAAAAAATTTAATTGTGTATTATGTGACCTTCCATTGCTGCCCTCAACATGTCTGAAGCTTTACTACAAGTCATTAAAAATTATAAAAAACCCATTTAAAAGCACTTTTATAGTGCTACAATTTGGTATTAAAATTAGCTTAATAGGTGTTAGTATACAGAAGTTATGATCGAAATAAGGGAACCCATAAAAATTAAATTTTCACAAAATGCCTCCCTTAAACTGAGAAGTTGGACCATCGCTGAAAACATTCACGGTTTCTATGCTTGGGAATTTCGCTCGGAGACTTCGGAAAATATACTATGACATGAAAACGAAAATGCTGTATTTTGTGTGGTCGAGGTCATCTGAAATTACTACCATACTGAAATTTGTGGGCATTGTTGATCCAAGTGCGAGTGGTGAAGATGGTTGCCTGAGCATAGTGCCAGTGGGCTGCTTGTACTCCTTTTCTGTTGGATTTACCATCACCAGAGTTCTTCAAGGAGTCAAACGAAGCTGCTTGCTCTCTCTTCACAAAGGTATGGAGTAGGAAGGTACTCAGCTGTTTCTTCAGCTCATTAAAATCTTCAGCTCATTAAAAACTGCATCCACTGTATCAGTCATGTCTACCTTCTCAATTCGGCCTTCCACTGGTAGTACTGCAAGGTCTCTGAGCTGCTTTGTGGTGCAAACTCATCAATCAGATCCACACAGGTTGAGCATTCTCGTGTCATGCATTTCTTGAAAGTGGCATCACAGGTCACTTGCTCAATGAAGGACGAAACAGGAACACACTTCCCAAGGTCTTGCACTCCCCAGCTGTTCTAGTAAAGTCTAGCAAAACATTGCTGCATCTAACTTCCCCACTCCCCAGCTTCCCTACTAGTGTTTACAGAAGGGATGTAGATTCATATTCACCAGTTCTTCCCTAAAAGGGATGCCTGTAGCACACAGAAAGGAACCTAGTGAACTACGTACTTCTTAACAGATCTTGTAACTTCCTCAATGCCAGCTGCTAAAATAGTTTTACTTGCAGGCTAGATAGTGTATGTATTTGGGGAATGACTATCAGTTTGTACCTATAACTCAAGCAGCAGCTTTGTGTCTTTACACCCTAACCTCTGAAGCCAAAACCCAGGTCATGGGCCAAGCCTAATCCTAGTCATGGTCCAAGCCCTAACCTGTACAAGTCATTGTCCAAGCACTAACTCGAGTCATTGTCAAAGCCCTAACCCTAGCCAATGTCCAACCCCTAAACCTACCCTTTGTCAAAGACCTAACCCTGGTCAATGTCCGCCCCCTAACCCTAGCCTTTGTCCTAGACCTAACCCTGGTCAATGTCCAACACTTAACCCTAGCCTTTGTCCAAGCACTAACCCTGGTCAATGTCCAACCCCTAACCCTAGCCTTTCTCCAAGCCCAACCCTGGTCAATGTCCAACCCCTAAAATCTAGCCTTTGTCCAACCCTAACCGTAGTCAGGGTCCAAGCATTAAACCTATCCCTTTGTCCAAGCCCTAATCTTGGCAGCTGTATAATGGTGACCACCAGTCTAGTCAGTTTAAAATGTTCTAGAAAATGTAAGGAAAATGTAAGGTAGCAAACTATAAATAGAAGATTGAATTAGTGCTGTAGCCATTCTAACTTTTCTGAAGATCGAATTGTCAATGGCAGAAAGACAAACAAAGAAAAGGGTAAAGATTAAGGCTGTACAATAACAAATTCTATATACATCTTTTAACAATGTCTAGATGGGAATTTGTTAAGCTGTGACGTCCGTCACAGGTTTTTCCGTAAGTCATGGGTGTGTGGCCTTTCCATTAAGGGTGGAAGTTATGCCTAATAGAAAACTAAAAGAGAATATGAAATAGTTTTAATTAATACTTTAACATCACTGAAATAATTAATAAAGATGCACATATTTGTGACGTACGTACGGCATCAATTATATCCCGAAACTACAAACCGTAAAACATTATTTAGTGGGTGTAACCAAAAAAAATCCATTGAATCTACTTAAAAATTATAAAAATGATCCAAATACACTTAATTTGGAGCAAAACTCAATTCCCAACTGTAGGAGGTGTCTGATCTAAAACAGAACAAAGCTTGTCATCATCTGTTATATACTATGGCAATGGCAATTACATAAAAACGAGCATAATTATCTCGTTACCCGTTTTTCATATTGGGTCAAAAATTTGCAGAATATGAAACTTCATTTATTTAGCTTCAGAATGGTGTATTAGAGCATACTCAAAACCCATTTTGAAATTTTGACCCCTTGGTTGACATTTTCCCGGAATTGCCCCATTAATATGCCCCATTAATACATTATGTACATACATGTACTTATAAAGCTATTCTATTACATTTAAGTTTAAATCTATCAACAACATCATCAAGATCAACAGGAAAACTATAATGAATATGCATCAATGCTAATGCGGATAATCTGTCCTGCCCCATACTATGTTTTTTTAAGGTACTATTGGCCCTCTCATTCTCATATGATGTGACTGAAATAGTACATGCGATGCGCAGCATACGTAAAGGTTAGGAAAGTAATCCTTGTCACACTCTTTCAGAGCTTGAAGGGTGGATGGCTGCTTGTCAGCATCTTGACTCTGCCACTTTGCCCTCCACGTCCACACCTCAGTAGACACAAGTGCAGTACTTGGCAAGTCGTCATTATACAAAGAAATCAAGTCCTCTAAAGATATATCATCCCAAGTAGTGATTATAGAAGGTATAAGATTGATTAAATTGGCTGCTACTGT